>BFEA01000189.1:716114-734129 GCA_003427395.1 Chara braunii
CGTGCTCTCTCTCTCTCTCTCTCTCTCTCTCTCTCTCTCTCTCTCTCTCTCTCGCGGTGCAGATCCCGACAAGATGCAAAAAGAGAGCAACAAGGTACGTAACGTGCCCCCCCCCCCCTCTCTCTCTCTCTCTCTCTCTCTCTCTCTCTCTCTCTCTCTCTCTGCCCTCTCGCGCAAGGAGTAATTCGGCTCGCTCTGTCGACGAGATCCGTGTGTGCCTGTGTGTGCGCGCGCGCGCGCGCGTGCATGTACGAAACACGTACAGACACACACGAAGCGTAGGACGCAGTCGGAGATGACTGTCTAGCCATGCGTAAGGGACGAAGGCCTCGTCAGTCGCACGCCTATCCCCCATGGCCGATCAGTCTGTAGCTCGCCGCGGCAGCTCCCAGGTTCGTCCCGCCTTTCCTTTCCCGTGCTCTCTCTCTCTCTCTCTCTCTCACACACACACACACACACACACACACACACACACACACACACACATCTATTTCTACTTCCCTCTCTCTACTCATCTCTGTCATCCCCCCCCCCCCCCCCCCCCCCCCCCCCCCCCCCCCCCCCCCCCCCCCCCCCCCCCCCCCCCCCCCCCCCCCCCCCCCTCTCTCTCACCCCCCCCCCCCTACCACCCTCCCTCCCTCTCTCTCTCTCTCACACACACCCACGCGCGAGCCCTCGGGACTGGGTGAAACTCGAAGAAACGACCCGCCACTGGACGTTCTTTTGACCGTCCTGTCCAGCTGGGGATGCGCATTTCTTTTTTTTTTCTTTTTTTTTTTGAAGTGGCCTCCAGACTAGTCTGGTAGGCCTGTGAGAAATTCACGTAAGCTGCTTACGTGTGCTCAGCCCATGGTATTCTTTCGTATAAGTCGAAAGTAATAGTACGCCCATTGAGCTGGGCACGCAGCTGTGATTGGATGCGCATTTCAACTCATCAGTGAAGCTGATTTTGTTACCTGTTTCTTTTTTTTTTGTTTTGTTTATGTGGTCCGATGGACCACTGATCAGATATTAAAAGGCCAGTCACCTTAGACTGCGGAGAGAGAGGTGAGAGAGAGGTGAATCCCGCAAACGGACATTTGCACATACTCGCACATCCGGGAGGGGACAGGCGCAACTTCGCGCACAAGGAAGGCGGACTGGCGACCCACCGTCATATCTGTCAAGTGCAAGGCGCTGGATCCACTTCTTTTTTTCCTTTTCTTTTTTTCAAAAAAACAAAATTTTGACCATTCGTGTCATGGGTGGCATAGTAGGGTGGGCCGAAAGCCGAGGTGGGGTATGAGACGAGGCTACTGACGAGGCTCCGAGCGGCGAGCGCACCCCGTTGAAGCCTGTAGAGGGACGCTGGACCCCATTTCCAGCAGGTGCAACTCCCCACCAATAGAATGGAGCCATCGACCCTGCGAGGGCTGCTAGTGGAGGCTCTCTTACCAACTCCGCTAGCAGGCGCACGCGCAAACGGTGTTTTTTTCAAAAAAAAAAAGAAAAAAAAAAAAAGAAAAGGAATGCCCGCGCGTTTGAGCAGTGGACACGCGCTTGTTATTCCTCTACATGTGTGGTTCAACAGGGTGCGGCCCGCCGGGCCTCATCAGGAGCCTACCGTCTTCCCCCAAACATAACGGACCCCAAAAATGAATGTATACAAGCTATATTCCGGCCAGATACAGCCAAAATGAGGGTGCGTTGTGTTCGGGGGAAGACGGTAGCCACATACCCTACCTCGGCTTTCGGCCCACAACGAAGTAAAAATGAAAGGTCAAATTGTTGAGATGCCCCTGAAAGTTAAGGCATCGATATGGCGAAATGCCCCTATGACAGTCATGAAACTTCTCAAAATATTCCCCTCGGCATGTGGACCCGCTATTTTTCGCAGATACCCCTACCGGGCCCTGTGCAACTTGTCCATATGCCCCTGCGTTACTGGCTGTTGGACCCTTGGCAACAAAAATTGGAAATGCCCCTACACGCACCTTCCAATTTTTCTGTTTGGCCCGAGGCCGTTCCCTGAGCTGCCTCATTTCTGCAAATGGCCCTGCACGTACCGGACATCTCTTATGTTTGCCCCTCCACATGTATGAGCCCCACTGAGCCCATTCCCTTGGCTGGGGCAGCCCGTGGTGGGACAAAACACAAACTGCCATCTATGCCTGCTGGCCCCGCTCCCTCCCAGATGCATTTCGATGATGCATTTCTCTGGGTGGGACTAGTGCAATTCTCTCTCTCTCTCTCTCTCTCTCTCTCTCTCTCTCTCTCTCTCTCTCTCTCTCTCTCTGTGCCCCCCCCACCCCAGATGCCCAACGGATTCTTTTCTACCCAGATCGCCGTTTCAAACTCACTCCGTTCTATCTTAGCGGGCGTGATTTTTTTTTTGCCTCTGCGGAAAACTCTTTTTTTTTTTTGCCTTCAAAACCTGCCGCGTCCGCCGTTGTTTCAAAAAAAAAAAACCTCCATAAATCAAGCAGGCATACACAGCGTCCATCTCCATCTCCATCACCTTCCCTCCTCCTCCCTCATCTTCATCTCCATCACCTTCCCTCCTCCTTCCACTTCATCTCCATCACCTTCCCTCCTCCTCTACCCCCCACGTTCCCACCTCCATCGCTGAAGGATTGCCGCCATTTTCCATCCGGAGGCCGCTTCAATCTGCAACATCTTTCCCTCCTCCTCCTCCTCTACTCCCACCTTGCCGTTCGGTCTTCGGCCGAAGCCTATAACTATAAATAGCTCTGGCGAGCGTCAAATTATATCGCCTTTACTGGCCAACATCGCTTTCCATCACCTTCCCTCCTCCTCTCATACTCCTACCCTACCTTCCCGCCTCCTTTCTCCATCATCTTTTCTCCTCCTCCTCTACTTCCACCTTCCCACCTCCATCCCTAAAGGCGACGGGAAAGTGTAGTGATGGAGACTGGAAGGTGGGAGTAGAGATGTAAGAGCTGGAAAACGACAGGCTGTTTGGAGGGGGGAGGAATAAAAGAGTACTTGCTACGGGGTAGCTGCTTGATTGCCCCATATCCAATGATTGGGCCATGCTCCACTTCCACAACATCCACACGTATGTGGACTGTTTTATGGATCAGATGCGCTCTGACTGATCCAACATTTCGAATGCATTGGTACAGCTTCCAGATCCAGATTCATTTAGAATGTATTGCGGTGAAGGTGGAGAAGAGGAGATGGAAAATGAAGGTGGAGCGAACCGCAGTACATTCTGAATGAATCTGGAGCTGGAGCTGTCCCAAATGCATTCGAAATGTTGGATCAGTCAGAACACATCTGCTCCATAAAACAGTCCACATACATGTGGAAGTGGAGCACGCCTCCATCTCTGTCTTTTTTCGTTTTCCATCTCCTCCCTCATTTTCCATCTCCTCTACTCCCCCCTTCCCGCCTTCATCGTGATACTTTCGGATCAAAATGGAAACTGATGTGAAATGTGTAGCTATGGAGATGGAAGCGGGAAGGTGGGAGTAGAGGAGGAGGAGGGAAGGCGATGGAGATGGAAGCGGGAGGGTGGGAGTAGAGGAGGAGGGAAGGTGATGGAGATAAAGAGGGAGGAGAAGGGAAGGAGCGAGGGGAAGGAGGTAGAGGAAGACCAGGAAGTGGAGGGTGGAAGGTGTGAGGAGGAGGAGGGGGGGGTGTCGGGTCTTAGCTGGGCTATGGCAAGCTGACCTGGGGGTGAGGGAAAGGCAGACGGCAACCCATAGGGAATGGGGACGTCAACAGCACCTTTCGCCAAATTGGACGTGGGCATGCAAAAAAGTTGCCTGCCTGGTAGAGGGGCAGATGCAGAAAGCAGAGCCTCGGCCTCAGCAGTCCATGGCCAGGACAGGGGCAAAAGCAGAAGTTCAGGGCAGTTCGCAGCACCCCTGTGTTTTAGGGGTATCTGATCTGACAAAATACCCCAGCTTTTAGGGGCATTTCAACTTTTTTTTTTTTTTTTTTTTTCTGAACCAGAGAGAGAAATTTTTACAAACTTCTTGCTTCTAAAATGATTTCTGAGCACAGGTGCCACAGAAGAAAACACAAGCCTATAACTTTTTTTTTTTTTTTTTTTTACTTTAAATAAAGCCAGTCCAGCGTCACTAGGCAAGGTGATAGGAGCATCCTACCCTAGTGCGCGGCACCGGTTACTCCAATCTATTGGTGGGGAGCCTCACCTGCTCGAAAACGGGTCCAGTGTCGCACTTTAACATTTTATAAGTTACAGATGGTAAGAAGGCCAGTCTCCGGCTGCCAGCATTGACTGCCCCAGTGAGACTGGGGGATTAACTGAGCAGCTATGCTTTTTTTTTTTTTTTTTGTAATTGCTGCCTCTTCAGACTATCCTAAGTCCGCCAGATAATCTTTTCCATCCTAGCAGCAAATTTTCTTAGATTTCAGTCCATACTCAGAAACCCTTCCCCATGACCATACCATTCCAAATCAACCAACGCTAACTTAGAGAAGGGAAAAAGGTCAGGAAAAGATTCTGGTGATCTTAGTGAAGCTCCTGCTTGTATTTTGAACCAGTCCCAGAAGGTAATATGATAGTCTCTCCTAAGAGAGACTTCATCCCCCCCTTCCCCTGGCCAAACTACATCCCCCAGTCTCTCCCCTGTGGAATCCCCCAACCATTATTTCCGTTTTCTGATTATTTTTTTTCAGTCTTTTCTTAAAATTAACCCAATGAGCTCAAATTTCTGTCTGTATAAATTGAATAATGATTTCTGCAAATTCTTCTCCCTCGGTTTTTACTTTCCCCCATAAATACACACAGCGCTTGTGCCATAGAGCCCACAATATTGCTTTCCTTCCTATATTAAAAAAATTCTGCTAGAATTCTGATAGCTCTGTTAAAATTGGGTTACAATGTCCCAACAGAATCGCTTTCCAACACCACAGCCAGTCTAACCCTGTGAATATGTTCCAAATATAGTCCCACCTTCTCCATATAAGCTTGGCTCCTGGACATTGCAAAAAAATATGCTCTATAGTTTCTCTGATTTTCCTACGTGGGAAGGCAGCATCACATATTTAACACCATGGGAGGGGTAAACCGCGCTGCTCCAAAGACGAATGATCGATCAACCAATCGTTTGTCGGAAGGCATCTATGGGAGATCTGCCATTGTAGTGATGCGAATTCGACCGGTCTCTCCCTGTACCCTTTACACCATGGTATAACTTTAAGTGTATGTAGGTGAACGTTTAAATGTTTGGCCCACCTTTCTTGTATTATGGCTGAAACATCCACTTTGGGTCTTAGTAGACGGTAGGATGCCTTGACAGATAGTGCCTGTATCCTTTTTGGCTTACTTCTTTTTTATGCTTTCCATAGCCATTCGACTGGATCTAATGGTAACTCCTGAATTGGAAGCTCCGGGTGGAACACTCGCCAACCCTTCGAGAACGAACAAAAGACCACTCTGATCCTGTATAAGTTATTTACAGGAAATAAATCTACATTGTCTTGGTTCTGCTGTGATAAAGAGTGGTCCTTTTGCATTAATAATAAATTAACCAGAGCCCCATCCTGTTAAATATCAATCACTTGTCCTACCTCCTTGGTTCCATCAGGTTTATTCCCACATACCCAATCTCCTTCTAATAATACTGGCCCATTTTTTAGCAAACCTAACCAGACCAGTGGAAAAGAAGTAATGATGAGATCTAATCTTTCTTGTAAGTTATGAGCATATTTTATTTCTTTTTTCAACTTTTCTACCGTTTTTCAATTCTTTTCCTCTGAATCCTAGAGGTCTCTAACTCTTAGTACTCCATTTTTAACCCAAGTGGACCAAGGGGAATCAAAACTGATGTACACCCTCCCATTTACATCCTTAATCCAACGGTTGCCAAAAGTGGGTTGTCGTAGGATCTCTTCATATCTTAAAGGCAACGCTTTGTTTGGTAGAGGGAGACTGCGCCATATTTTCAAAAGATCTATAAAAAAACTGTCCAAAACCAGATCTTTCCTAGTCTCCCCCCTAACCCCTTCTTTGCGTGAAAGGGCATCTGGTCGTGGAATATGCCAATAACGATCCTCCACCCATGTGAGGGGATGTGTCTCTCTTACTGATACTGGGGCTAACCTACGAATTTGTTCCAAAGCCAAGTTTTGCCATGGGAGGTCAGTTACGAAGGTCAACCTCTTAAGCCCTTGTAAAGACAGTGCTTGTGACTGTATATTTGGATCGAAAATTCCCAAGCCTCCTCTTACTTTGGGTTGAATAATATTGTTCCAGGCCACACTTGGGATCACATGAGGGGTCTCGTGATCTCCTCGCCATAAAAAGTTAGTAACAACCCTTCTTCATTCTTTATTAGAAGTCTTATTAAGAGACCGGATTGCCGATTTGTACCATATAGGAGCCAACACTACATTATTAATGACTAGGGCTTTACCAAACAATGAAGAATGTTTATTTCTCTAGTTTTCCAACTTTTTTAATGCTGGTTTAGTAATCCATTCATCATTTGTAATAGGTTTCCCTTGTGCTGTCAGAAGCACCCCCAGAACTCTCATCGGGGCGTCAAGGGGCAACCATTTCATTTTGGGTGTCTCTAGTGGCTGGTCCCCATTAGAATGCATCTACCATCCGTATATCTTACTCCCTCAATTGACTACCATATTTGATATTTGCATAAATCTATCCATCAATGATTTCATTTCCTCAAGATTTCCTTGCGAAGCCTCCATCATTATGGTTAGATCGTCCTCAAGCATAGAGTAAATAGGTATTGCTTCTTCTGGTATCCCTGATATTTGTAGTTTCTTAATATTAGAGTTATGTGTCATATTTGCTCCCAGGGCTTCCATGATGATCACAAACAGGAAAGGTGCTAAGGGGTCCCCTTGTCGAACTGATCTCTGCAATGCTATCTCAGAGGAGAGCAACCCATTGATTTGAATCCTTGTTGTTGCGCTTGAATGGAGAATTCGCACAAAGCTTCCATGATGATCACAAACAGGAAAGGTGCTAAGGGGTCCCCTTGTCGAACTGATCTCTGCAATGCTATCTTAGAGGAGAGCAACCCATTGATTTGAATCCTTGTTGTTGCGCTTGAATGGAGAATTCGCACAAACTTCCTTATGCTAACCCAAAAATTTAGTTTTTGTAGACAAGCATCCAAAAAATTCCAGTCCACATGATCATATGCTTTCTCAAAATCAATGAACATGAAGGCTGCATTCCGATGATCTTGTCTTGATAACTTGACCATCTCATTCATCAGTAAAATATTATCTTGAATGTTTCTCCCATTGATAAATCCTGTCTGGGTTGGGTGAATGATATCAGTCATTACCGGCATAAAACAATGAGCTAAGGCTTTGGCTAACATTTTATAAATTACTGTCAATAATGTAATGGGTCTGTAGTTTTCTATATTTGTCTTATCTCCTTTCTTATATAACAGGGTCAGAATACTTTGACTCACTATCTCCCCCATTTGTTCAGTTTCCTGAACTTGTTTGTAATATTCCATCAAATCATTGGAAAAGACAGGCCACATATATTCCTAAAATTCTTTGGGTAGACCAACTCCTGATGTCTTTCCCTCTATTTGTATTAGCGCTGTCCATATTTCTTCCTTTGTGATTGTCTTGTCTAATTGTTCTTTCTGCTCTTGAGATAATGGTTAAGTGAGAGGCTGCGGAAATTCCTGTGTCCGACAATCCGCTTTTGCCTTATCTACTTTCGATACAAAAAGGTCTTTGAAGAAATCATAGGCTACTTTAAGGCTTGTTGTTGAAGAGATGAAACCCTCCTGAAGGGGGTTATTAGGATCTATCAGTGCTTCTATGCCCGATCTTCTGGATCTTGTCCTTGCTTGAGCAAAAGAGGATGCTTCCATTTGTCCTTTCGTCAGATGTTTTGATGATTTACCTCTTAGTAACTGCATTTGCCATCTGTATTGTGCAAAGGTGAGCAGTTGGTCTTTAATGCTTTGAATAACGTATGTGTGTTGTTCAGGGTTCAGATGATCATTATGTTTATGATAGAGTAATTTTTTTTGAAGCTCCATTTCCTGTTCATATCTGTTCTTGGAAATTTCTTTTGAATAATCATTATATTTCCGAGCTAAAAAGAGTAACCCATTATTAAACCAAGAAATGTATGAATCATGTTTATCTTTAGTTGAATGCCGAAATTCCTACACATCCTCTACATATTTTTTAAAATTTTGACGCTTTAGGATTGAAGTGTTTAATTTGTAAAATCCTCGTCCTTGATCTGTTTTTTTTTGTGAAAAGTAAGCAAAACAACACACATTTTATGATCCGCTCCTGGCTAAGGATTATGAGGAAAGATAGTTGCACCTATCAACGCCCTATCTAACTCTTCTGACATAAGAATCAAATCAATTCTTGATTTGGATTGATGAGGGGAACCATTATTCCGAATACAAGTATATAATCTTTCTTGTGGAAAAAGTCTTCAAAAAGAATCATATAGATTTTCAGAATCACAAAGTTGTTGTATAATCTGCTCATCCTCCTCTATATATGATGGACAGGGTGAAGGAATCCTCCACCTATCCAACCATCTGTCAGGAGCTGCATTGAAATCTCCTGCCACGACTACTGGTATCCCCTCAGGGATATGACTCATAATGTCCTGGAAAAAACGTTTACGTTCCTGAACTATATTTGGGGCATATACATTTATTACACAAATTATTTCAATTTCAAGCATCACTAATGCAACAATCCATCTTCCTTGTTCTTTATCCCCCTCCTAGTGTACTATATCAATATGCGAGTTCGGGGGGACCCATAACGCTACACCTGCAGACCCACTACGTGGAGAGTATGCCTGATACTTCTGATAGGGTCAAACCAACTTAAGGGTCCTACAATGTTTAGGAGTGTTTGAGAGATGGGTTTCCTAGATGCAAATCAAGTCTAGCCAAGAACGACCCCCCACCCCTTTCAACTGCTCCATGATTGATCTTCTCTAAGCGACATCTGCAGTACCCAATCCATTAACGTGTAGAGATCTAAGGTGTAAATTTGTCGTCCTGGTAGCACGAGCCCAAGATGGATTTTTGACATAATATGCATGTAAGGCTTCCATTTATATGGACCCAAGATCTTCCTCATATGATATTCCTAGAGCCTCGCCCAGCGGACTCCTTCCAATGTAGAAGCTGCAGTGAGCAAGCCTCTTTTAAGAACGGAACAGAGGAAAAACACGATTTCTGCAACTGACCATACTGCATTTGCTTTGATCTTCATTTGCTGGAGTTCAAGCAGTGCAGCGTGTGAGTACCACTTAAGTCCGACTTTCTTATTTTCCTCAAAACGTACAAAAAAATCCCTCATAGCCATCTTAGCATGATCTCCTGATTCTGTAAATGTGGCTTGTGACCCTGGATCAAAATGCTTAGCTTGGAAGTCATATAAATCCCTTCTAAAAGTTTTGTGATCTGTGCTTTGGTATTCTGTATATGTAGTCCATCCTCTCAGGGTTATTCCCCCAAAATGTTCTGGCCCAATAGGGGAGAGGTCAATCTCCCACCCAATAAATTCAGGAGATAGTAACCTAAATCAAGGAATAACGGTACCCTAAAATACGACAGAGAGAACAGAGATTCTAACGGCCTAAAAAACCATGCGGCCAATCTTTTCAACAGAGATTTATACTCTAAACCTCATAAGTGAAGATAGTTACGAAAACAGCCTATTTCCGTATGCAGAGAACTGCTAGGAGATCTAGACGATGGCAACTTACATCATTGAGCAACTACACCCAAAATACGACCAGAAACGGAGTTTAAAACCGAAATGAATCCAATCTGTCCTAATGTGATACCCGATGGAGCGTAGCTGCTTTTACAGATCATGTCGACAGCTCGTGTTGGCTGTTCTCAATATCTCCCATAGCTCTTCTTGACTGTTGCCCGTAGTTCGTCATGATGTTCAGAGGAGAAGCCCGCCCCGTGTTAGTGGCCACTCTCCCTTCAACAATGCAGTCAGAGACCTCTGGATGCCGCAGTGTCATTACAAGCGCTCCAAGTTTCCAACTGCCACCGAAAGCTACTCCCACTACTCTCGGTGGCATCACTTCGATGATACTGCAGCCCCCAAAGTAACCCTATGGCTACCCAGGTTCATACTAACTTCCATGCCACCGCACGATTAACTGACCCCGCGAGCAAAATAACCAAGAGCAGACTGGGGGGAGCTACACAAGTATCTGGACAACACTTGAAATAACCAGAGTCAAGCCATGAACAGCAAACAGGAATTCAGAGTGCAAAAAAATAAGTCGGAGCTTATACCTCCTGCCCTAGGGCATGTATGTGTGAACACTGTCTTGGGCCATACTTATCTGCGCAGCACTCCACGCTGTTGGCACCAGGCTCCCGATGCTTCCTTCAATAGCAGCTGCTCCAGCGGTGAGAAAGGAGCCCACCCCCGGGTCGTTGAGTCCGAGGGAAGGGCGGCTCCTCCGGTCTTCAGGCTTCTTCAAACCAAGCTTCCAGCAAGCAGTTTTGGAGTTCGATCGCCCATTTCGTTCGCTGGCCTTGAGTGTGCGACAGACTAACTCAAGTCCAGTAGTTGGAGTAGGAGCTACTAGTGCAGCTCATTACGTGAACGCGACCGTTCCTCAATCCACTCAAGGATTTGAGTTGCAATGAGTTCCTCAATCCAAATGACTTCAGTATAGCTCAACTACCGTAGTAGAGCGAACGGTCTCAGCATCACCTTCATCCGCCACCGTCCATCGCGCACACCTCAGTCACCATGCCCGCGTCGCTGTGCCACATGTAATTATCACGACGTTTAGGGTTAAACACCGCACCGTAGGCTTAGGTACCACTCCCGCCGTTAACGCGAAAGAGTCGCGCTAATTCGATAGCGCACCGGTCGACGGGCGCAAGATCTCCTTTGGGGAGTTCAAACTGAACAGCTTTTGCATCAGGGTCACATCGATTTTTTTTTGCCAAATAAATTTACTAAAAATAGTAAAAAAAAATGTTTTTTTTTTTTTTTTTGGCCCGGGCCACTCCCGTACCCTAGTTACAGATGGTAATGACTGATTTCCACCCCACGCTGTCCAATCAGATGAGGATCAGTGGAATCTCTAGTTCCTTTCCCTTCTGTGCAAGATGTGGTCACACAACGGCAGCTTCCATGCGAACGTGTACTGTACTACTGTGTAGGTGGCTGCCTCTGCAGCATAAAAATGAAGGCTAAGAGAAGTTCTTGTGCACACTTTCCTGCTATACTCGACATTCTCAAGAATGTCCATCCATGTTCAGAGTCTTCAGACCTTTTTCTGTTCTTTTGTCTGGCTGTACTTTTTGCAGCATTTTATGGAGCTCCAGAAAAAAAAAAAAGGATAAAGTTCCGATAAACACTCTTTTGCAACTTGTCAAAAATGAAAACAAAGTTACGGATACCGCACACAAAGCCAAGCATGCACATGTGAAAGAACTTCAACAAAGGCAAGCAAAGTTAGCGGACTGCCTCATGTCAGGCCGACGGGTCCTCTGCTACGAAAGCAGGTACCGCCTCGTTAATCTGCGCAGAAACCTTCCAAAAATATGGTAATAATTTTACCAGTATATTTGCCACAATACCTGCACGGACTGGCAACATTGCTACAATACGTTTGAAAACCGGTATATCTGCCATTTGCCCTGACATAAATTTGCACTATGGTACAACGGTCAGAGATCAGTGGCATTGATTTCCATAAGGAGTCAGGCCATTTTGGAGGGGGACGAGAAGTCCAAACGAACATAAATTTGCACTATGGTACGACCTTCAGAGAGCAGCGATATTGATCTCCATAAGGATTCATTGTAAAAAAAAAAAACAAAAAAAAAAACAGAAGTTTCAAACCATTGTGGGGGGGACTCCGAGAAGTCCAAACGAGGACCGTCACCCTCACAATGGTTGGAGTCCTTATGGAGATAAATGCCACTGATCTCTGAAGGTTGTGTACCATAATGCAAGCGTCAGATGCTGTTCCCAGTGACCTATATGGACCTCTGAGGAGCCGTACTCCAGTGCCCTATCTTTTTTTGGCGGGGTAACTACACGGCGGTCACAAAAACAGTTTGAAATTGCACTTCACGCATTCCCCCGAACATAACACACCCCGTCTTGACCATACCAGACCGGAAAGATAGCTTGTATACATTTGGCATTTTCAGGCCAAATGCCTGGAGCGCAATTTCAAACTGTTTTTGTGACGGCTCCCCCCCTTTTTTTTTAACATCCACCTGGGTCTACTATTAGGGGCAATACAAGCAACCTCTAATAGTAGTGACCCTGGGCAGATGGTTCCGGTGTTCTCAGTCCCGTTATTGTCGTTGTTGTTGTTGTTGTCGTCATTGTCGTCATTGTTGTCGCTGTTGTTGTCGGGATAATTGTAGTTGTAGCAGCTGTAGCAGTGTGAGTGGGTTGCATGTGGTGTGCGGGAGAGTGTTGGCTTTAGAGTCTAGACACTACTGTTACTCGATGGGGTTGGGGGAAGAATCAGAAGATGAAAAGGGAGGCACAGTTACTGGCAAATGCTCAGTCCTTGTGCTAGCGGGGCCCCCACTGGTCGGCCCAACCCTGCACCCTAAACGCTAGGGCAAAAGGGCAAGCATGCCATTATCTCCCTCCACCGAGAGAGGTAACCTCCCTTCACCAAAGAGAGGTAGAAAACTATGCTTGCAGGGGTCCCCTGTGTAGCCTATACAGGAGTAGTGGTAGGTAGGTAGTGAAAGAAAGATATGTTCCATGATGACATGGCAGAACGCCAGTTAAAAGATATGTGAGGTGAGAGAAATATATATATATATATATATATTATGTGAAATTGAAAAATGAAAAACAAAAATTGAAACTGGTGGTGAATTGCACTGATACGGACCGCGCATGTGGTCGGGTTGTGATGTTTGTGCATGTCGTTGACAGTATGTGCTGTACTTCATCTATTTGGCACTTGTCGCACTTGGAGCCTCTTATGCAGGTGAGTTTGTGAGACTTTTTTCAAAGTAATTCATGTTGTACTAGGGCATGATCACACCATGACGTATCGTCTTTTTTTAAGTTTCTTTTTTTAATTTCTTCTTCGCTTAGAGGGGCTGCGGCCTTGGGATATCCTCATTGAACTGACCGGCCCCAGGTGAATCATAAGTATTTTGTTTTGCCCATCTGATTCCATCCGTATTCGAACTTGGGTCTGTGTTGCAACGGTTCATGGGTGTGCCATATGAGCCTAGGCCTGCTGGTAGGACGTATTGTCCTGACTGCATGTGACTGCAAAATGTGGTCAGGTACGCTGAGGAAAGTCCTTGTCTTGTGTGACTATTATTATTATGTCCTTGGAATCTAGAACAGCACTTCAAAACTTACACCTCTGTCCATATCCCTGTTTCCTTTCTCTTCCTCTCCAGCTCATTTATCAACCCACAACTTTTTTTTTAAATAATTGTATTTAATTTGGACCATTTCCCGATTTATGCATGTCATCCTTGCACAGGGGCCATGCTCATCTTCCCTGTTTCAAAGGACTCAACACACACAACTCTAAACTTCTGGAGACACAAAGCTGTGGGCTGTTCTGCCAACTTGGCCTATTTTTGGGGGGCACATGTCAACTTTTCAAGGGTTTGAAGTTTGACTTTGAATTTAACCGAGACTATTCTTTTTTTTTTTTTTTTTTTTAAAGAACAACCAGAGCAGGTGGTAGGGGTTAACCGGGACTATATTCTCTATGATCAGGCAGACGAAGAATGTGAGAGTGTGATTTATTGATGCGGAATTCGTCCACCCGCCTACTGTCTGTCTTCCCCTGAATGCAATGCGCCTTCTTCGGTTTATCATTTATGTGTGTCATCCATGCGCAGGGGCCATGCTAATCTTCTCTGTACCATTCCAATTTTAACGGATGTCCCAAAGGACGCAATGACGCAATGATGCACCTTCTTCATGATGGGGCACTATCGATGAAATTGCAAAAGCAACGATGGAGCAGGGTAATGACGACACTGAAACACAGTGCTTAGATCTTCATTGGGCAGTAAGAGGAAAACAGTACTGACAAGATGGATAGCTTAGGGAGGAAATTTAAAGAGAAAGAAGAAGAAAAAAAAGAGCTAGTAAGCAGAAAGAGCGCAAAAAATCAGAGGTAGACGAATACTTGGGGAACGCTCCGGACAAATGGGCAGGAAAAAAGTACCGTCTAAACTCTATAAGCAACTTGTCAATAAATTGATCGTAGATTTCTGACATTTTATTATTGTGGACTCCTGAACAAGCCCTAAGCTTGAGAAAGTTTATGCTTTTGTGTGTGTGTGTGGGGGGGGGGGGGGGGGGGGGGGGGGGGGGGCAACAACACCCGACGGTGTCTTCCGATCGCAGTCAAGTCAAGGTGAGCAGTCAGTAGTAGCAGTGGCCAGAGCTGGCACGCGCCCAGCGTGTTTTGGACTCAGTAGTTCCATCCTCATCATGGATTACATCAAGCAGTCGCATGTCAGCTCCAGCCCCATCATGGGCTGTATTTGAGAACGAAGTGTTGACCGGAAAACAGGTCACATCGAGAACGAAGGGTTGACCGGAAAACAGGTCACAATGAGAACGAAGGGTTGACCGGAAAACAGGTCACATCGAGAACGAAGGGTTGACCGGAAAACAGGTCACAATGAGAACGAAGGGTTGACCGGATAACAGGTCAGAATGAGAAGGAACTTCAACGAAGAGTTGACCGGAAAACAGGTCACATCGAGAACGAACGGTTGACCGGAAAACAGGTCACAATGAGAACGAAGCCAGGTCACAATGAAAAGGAACTTCAACGAAGGATTGACCGGAAAGCAGGTCACAATGAGAACGAACGGTTGACCGAAAAACAGGTCACAATGAGAACGAAGGGTTGACCGGATAACAGGTCAGAATGAGAAGGAACTTCAACGAAGAGTTGACCGGAAAACAGGTCACAATGAGAACGAACGGTTGACCGGAAAAAAAAGGTTAACGTGGACGGCTTAGCTTTGCGTTCTTTATCTGTTGTAGACATGGAGCGAGAGGACAGTTGACTGCAATGACTACAACGAATATTGAACGCGAAGCTAAGCCATCCACGTTGACCTTTTTCGTGATATGTCAAGGCGGGAAGAAGGGTTGACCAGAAAACAGGTCACAATGTGGTGTATTCTACTAATCTCATACATCCAAATTGCAAAAATTGGAAGACCGTCCTTACGTTCAACTGTTGTTAACTTGTTATCCTTACAGAATAGTAAAGGTCGAAATGAATACCTGTCCAGTGAGATGCCTGTGAATCAGAAAAGTCAAGTAGTCACCAATTTTTTTTTTTTTTTAATAATAAATAGCACACTTTTTTCAAATAGTCATCATGAATTGCGGATGAAGGAAATTTGAAAGCATCATCCGGTAAGCGAGAAGAAAGAGTCTGCAGGGTGGAAAGGTGGACCGTGTGCAGGGGGTGTGGGCGAGAGGAGAGAGGACAGGGCTGATGGGGTAGGTTTTTCCAGATCACCCAGCTGCAGGCCTGCTAGAGGGGGATGCTCATATCACCCCCACAAGCAGACCCCGCCTGAGCGACTTTCAAAAAAAAAAAAAAAAAAAAAAAAAGAACTGTTTTCCAGATCCAACACGGCCTTCAGGGAATGGGCTAAGAATCCTTAAGGTGCAGCTCCCCGCCAATAGACTGGAGCCAGCTTCGATCAGGAGATCTATTCGTGGAGATTGCTCCTTCCGATGTTTTTTTGTAAAAAAAAAAGGAAAAAAAGAAAAAAGGAACCAGTAGGACTCGGCCGCAATAAATAAGTCTGCAAGAATTGCCAAACTCGAAGTAACTTCTTCTTTTTTTTTTTTTTTTTTTTTTTTCAAACTAACTTTCACCCTCAACTTATCCCAAGTCTGCATATCAGCTTGGTACCATCACTTTGAAAAAAAAAAAAAAAAAAAAAAAAAAAAAAAAACCTAGGTATCATCACTGGAAGGTTATATTTCACATTACACTCACCAAAAGGCAAACTTGACCTCAGTTTTCATTTTCTTGAACACTGCGAGCGTTGGCCCCTAGTTTTATGACCCCCCCCTCACACACACAACCATTTCACTTTTTTTTTTTTTTACTTTTTCTTAAATTGATTATACACACTCACACAGAAGTTGACAGAACCAAAGGGGGAAAATAAGAAACAAACGATTTTGGACTTTTCTTTTTAACAAGGAAACCACAAACTTAAATATGTGTGTGTTCTGGAATGATCCTGATGTTCATGGCATGCTGTGAAAAAAAAAAAAAAAAAAAAAAAAGAGAGAGAAAAAAAAAGAAATAGACAGCATATGCAGGGCGTGATGCTATTGAGAGAGTGGAAGGACAAATGGACTGAACGGCAAGAAAATGGTGAAGTTCGGTACGTGTACCGTGTATGCATGATGCCTGCCTGTGCTGTTTCAGAGGTGGCATTCTGGATGCAAACAAGCGATCGGCAGTCATTGAGGCTTCGAGAAGCGTACCTGAGGTCACTGCTGAAGCAGGAAGTGGGGTACTTCGACACGCAGACAGGCACCGGAGAGATCATAAGCCGCATGTGGGGAGATGCGGTTCTTGTCCAAGATGCAATTGGGGAGAAGGCGAGTCTTACACCCCTCCCTGAACTGAACTGAACTGAACTGATGAACAATGAAATACGGACCTACTTCAGTTCGAACTCCACCGGAAGCCGAAGAGTAAACTAGACCAAAATAGTAAAATACTAGAATGCTGAATTAGTATTACCTAAGGCCCGTCAGGTCGATGATGATATCACAAGGGCGTTGCCCTTTGAAAGAAAAAAAAGGAGGAAAAAAAAGCGAGAAAAAAAGAGTTTTACTTCTGCCAGACTCCTCCCCCCCCCTCCTCTCTTTTTTTCTCATTAACCTGTGGTTGAGAGTACGCTTGCTGTTTGTCACCCCTGATTGCCGCACAACAAACTACAGTGCCGTTTTGGCTACAGTTCATCGACCCTTGGTCGTCAATGGAAGCGAATTATGTGTGGGTGGCCCAGACTTAACAGTTCATTATTTAATATTTATGTATGGGTGGCCCATACTTAACAGTGAATAAATAAAGTGTTAAATCTGGGCCACCCATACATAATTCGCTTTTACTGACGTGTAGGCCAGCTGCACTGGTAAACCACCAGTACTTCCTAAAGTTGTGCCGGTTAACAAGCCACAATTTTAGGAAACGTAAGGGCCACTACAGGAGTGGCCAAATGCATCCCGCTAGAAACGCTTCTAGTAGTACTTTCTACTCTATTTTTTTTCCCACGGCCGAGAGCTGGGCCAAGCACTGGTGGTTTAAGTGGAGTTTTATTCTAACCGTCAGCTATTCATAAGTCTGGGCCCCGACTTCACTGGAAGCGAATTATGTATGGGTAGCCCAGACTTAACAGTGTATCTGGGCTGACGTGTAGCCTAGATAAGTTGAAGTGAATTATGGCCAAAAGTGAAGTGAAGCTTTGGAATTTCCAAGTTATGGCCATAACTCACATCCATTGACAGCCGAGAGTGAATAAACTGGCTGACTTTTTTTTTTTTTTTTTTTTTTTTAACTGGCTGACTTCTGGGGGTGCTCCAAACAGTCTGAACACTGTGGACCAATCGTCTTCCGTCTCTTCCTTGCTCCATCCACAGGGCCATCACAGTACGGTGGAGTGGGTGTGTAGAGGATGAGTGTGGTTGGGTACATCCGGTCGCGGGGGGGTTCACAGGATCTCCGTGCTGGGGTGGGGTAAAGTGCTCATCTTGGGGGTTCACTCTCACCCTAGCCCACTTATTAGCCTTACCTTATGGTTAGGTGTTTGCCTGCCAAGCTGCGAGTTGTGTGTTCGAGTCCTGTACTTGTCATGCACAGTAACTGCAAGCTGCAGCCAAGCTGGCGAGAGCGGCATCCAAATTTCTAACCCCATCTTGTGTTTGCACAAAATGGGTGTGTAAGCCTGCGAGGTTAGGTTTGGGTGACAGGGTTCAAATTTCCAAAAGGAGGGGGGGGGGGGGGGGGGGGGG
>BFEA01000189.1:799267-810146 GCA_003427395.1 Chara braunii
GTGTTCTTTTTGCCTTTGCAAACTCGAAACCCGCCTCTTCCGCCGTTGTTTCAAAAAGAAAACTTACAAGATAAAATATCCTAAACACCACACATCTCCTCACTGCTGGTGGGAAGGCCTTTCAAAAACTTCCCGTGTTTGAAGTATAGCAGGAGAGATGGTTAATGGAAGGCCCAAAATTCGGGTTTTTCACCGCATTGTGAGGAAACCCGGGGAGGGGTCGCCTGTTCGCTGAAGCCAAGGGCTACAGAGTCTGTCACCTGCTGCGCCCGCCTCCGAGGTCCTCAGCGACCGCAGGGGAGCGGGGACTTTTTGGCCTGTCACAAACCCCACTCAAGATCAAGCTTAATGCTCCTTAGATGCACACAGGTTATGGTTGATTAAAAGCAGAAATAAAATAATTGTGTACGACCTGCAGATCTGAAATCCGCCAGAGTTTCACTTGTGGAGTCTGTGCCACGGGCTCTCAATTCTGCAGGGTTGTGATGACAATTTACCTGTTCCCTTAAGGGGGGGAAATCCCCTTTGAGGAAAGTAATAAAATAATAAGAAGAAAACAGGAATATGAGCATCCAACTTAGATCTGTCGAAGCTTCAGAACACAAGTTATCTTAAATTCAGCACTGAATAGACACAGATCCGCAATATCTGCAGAGGTAACGCCGCAAAGGCATACAAGGAACAAGAAAGAATTCAGCTATTTCAGGGGCGCTTCTGGCAATTCCCAAAATGACTTTCGCAAGACTCTAAATGGCTGTCCCCAAGGCTATATCAGGGATAGGAAGAACCCCCGCTCATGCGACTCTGCACATACACGATTTCATGGAAGTTGTAGAGAAAATCCTCTCCCCAAAGATGCCGAGAATCACATCATCAATCCGCTGAAGTAGGCAAAATCAGAAGTTTAAAGTCGCACTGTAGTTTGGCCCTCTCCCTCTCTCTGTACTCCCTTTCACTGTGCTCCCTCTCTCTGTACTCCCGTTCTTTGTACTTCCTCTCACTGTACTCCCTCTCTCTGTACTCCCTCTCGCTGTACTTCCTCTCTCTGTACTCCATCTCACTGTACTTCCTCTCTCTGGGTTCACAGTCCCAACCCCGTCTCCGCATGCATGCTCTCCCGTTATCCCGTCATACCTGCCCACTGATAACGTCCCTGGCCGTACTGAATCGACAGTCCCTCCTCTCGGGGGAAACTCCGATCGAACAGCGGACTACCAATCACAGGCCAGAGGGCCTTCCCAAGGTAAACAAGCCCCCCTTTTCGAGGGAAAAGCTGATGGGGTGTCGGCTTATTATAGTTACCGAACACGGTCTTTCCACTAGAACGGGCCAATTAAGTGGTGACTTTTACTTTCACTGACCTCAGGGTATTTCGGGAACAGGCAATTCAATCTGACGCCCTTTTTATGGGAAAGTCGACAATAATTTAAACGACCACCCTTTTTTTTTGTATTAGCATACCAGCTCCGAGTGTACCTGAAGACCGTTTTGATCGTCGTTCATCCTCGAAAGCAACAGACTCGTAATCTGGAGAGTCTCTCTCAGAAATAATTTAATTAACAAAGAGTTTTCTGTCCAGTCAGCCGACACAGAGTTCCAGTGGACTGCCCGTGGTTGATTGTCGATCATCGGAAAGGGGACAGCAGATGCATAGTCTGCAGAGATCTCTCAAAAATTTGAGTAAATTAATACTCGGAAGTACTCTAGTCTCAGTAGACTAGCCTGGATTGATTGCTGCTCATCAAAGTAAGGCACAAGATGGATTCGCAGGAATGTTTTTCGCAGAACTGATTAATTTAACACTCGAAGATGCTAGAGTCTCAATAGACGGGCCTCGATTGATCATTGCTCATCAGCGAAAGGCCCAAGACGCATTGCCTGAAATGTTTTCTCAATGATAATTAAATTCATAAAGTCTTTCTCACCCAGTCATTCGGCGTGTCACAGCCCTTCCTTCTACTCTCTTTCTCTGTATCCCTCACTCACTCCTGACCCACATTCTTTACTACCCGCGAACTCACTTTTCCCACTCGAACCTTGTGGGCACACAGCCATCCGCGAGCCAACATACCTGATCGCGTCAGTTACCCTCTTGAACAGGAGCAGTGATTACCTTCCTTTCTTGTAGCCAGCCAGTGTCACGAGTCTACCTCTGTCGTTAGTGGCTGGCTCGCCTGCTGGAGTTATTGCTGGTTGTGTCATGAGCCTACCTCTGTCGTTAGTGACTGGCTCGCCTGCTAGAGTTACTGCTGATTCTGCCGTTTATCAGTAATAGCTAACCCCGCACTCAATCGGTCCCGGTCAGAATAGCTGACACAGTATCCGGACATGCAGCTCTCATCCGGTACAATCCTCCGTGCACTGCCCACACTATACGCACCGTTCTTCCTTGGTGGCTGCTCCCAGTAGCGGGGTTTCCATGCCCCTCAGCCGATTGCAACAGGTCTGCCGTGTCTCAGTCCGAACCACGATCGCAGCGCACACTTTCGCCTGGGTCCACACTCTCTTCTCTCTCCCTGGGATGGCTACGAAGGCTCACTACCTTCAGCAACGCGCACCATCTGTCCCACCGCTCAAGCGGGCTTCTCGCCCGATGCACTGCGGACGCCAGGCACTCCGTTTTCGTCTCGATCTCCCATCCGCCCACTGCCCCACCGCAATGTACCTTCGACTTCCTCATCAACCGGGCCTTCCATACCCGGTCCCGAGCGCTACGGTGGGCGGGGTACACCAAGTACGCTCCTCCCCGACACCCACCTCGACTCCCCTTTTCAAATGCTGGGCCAGCCTATATTCTGCCATCGCGACAGGCCAAGCCAGACCCTCAAGTCCCACAGCGTCACTTAGCGCCATTGGTCCTTCTTCTGGTATAGTCACCGCTCGCAGCAGTAGTTTTCCCCAGTTGGTACTGAGGGTTTAAACCAGTAGCATAATTCGGCTTTCGAGGAATCGGAACAGGTGGTCTCAGTAATAAAGTGACTGGTTCCAGACCCTTGAGTCACAATACCAGGGTCTGTCGGGTCTAGCCTGTCTCGGATCAACAACCGCAGCTGTGCCATTCCCGGTCCAGTCACCGAACCGAAATAGTAACTCCGACTTGCAGTAGCCGTGCCAAGTTTATGCTACCAATCCAGTGTGGGCCGTAGCAGTCCCGTCCACCTCACCGTTCCAACCAAAACAGGGCATCCGTGAGCCGTACCAATGCCGAAATAGTGAGCAGCAGCAGTCCTGAACAGGGCGGCAGTACCGTATCAAGAAATATCAATGTCAAACTGTTCCCGTACCATAATTACCCCGTGCCAACCATGTTACCGTGACCAGAGAACAGAATACCATGTCGTGCCGCAAACACACCATGCCTGTAGAAGACTGTACCATACCTGTCCTGAGCCAATGTCCATGCCCGTTCCAGACCTGTCCCCGCACCAAAGTCATGAGGCCACGTAACCTGTTGCGGCCCATGCCACCGCAACCCAAAATCGGTACTCACTCAGGATAACTCGGGCTATCGTGGGGGTAGCAAGCAGGGGGATCAAAAAAATCAAGGGACTTGTGCGGATCGGCGGACAAAAGGTAAATAAAAGATTTCCAGCAAAAATCCCACCAAGAATAAATCCCGTCAAAAATTAATCAAACAAATTTTTATTTGTTTTCTCCCCTTTTATTATTTTTCATTCTTTTTCTCAGTATCAATTTTGTTGTTAGAATTAATAAAAATTAAGGGGTTATTCCCTCGTCAATCCCTTAGTGTGAAAGGGGTACGCCGAGGCCTACTACCATATCTCCATACCGCGACCGGCCGGTTCGGGAACAACCTTGAAACGGACGCGACCGTTCCTCTTGTTGATTTCAAGGGTCAGTTTTAATAGTTGACGGGGGAAATTTCAGCGATCCTTCCCCGACCCCTAATTTCTCCCGACGACTCCGATGACAGTGCCGGCTGTTTCTCCCGTAGGCACTTATCCCAAGGCCCAATCCTTCGTATTTTGGGTGGCCGACCAGTTTGCGGCCGCCCGACAGCGTCACCACAAACAATGTCCTCAACATTTCTTGAACAAACAATGCAGGATCATACTACAAACATCAAAAAATCAAACAGGCAAAAAAAAAGAAAAAAAAAATCTCAAAAGCACTATTAAACCAGGGCTGTGCCGGCAACCGGCCGGTTGGACCGTCCCGGTCCCAACCAGGCCGGTTGGACCCCCGGTGGTCCAACCGGAACTCTGGTTGGTCCCAAAAATGGGTCAAAAACTTTTTTTTTGGGGGGGGGTTCAGGGGTTTGGGGTCGGGGGTTAGGGGGGGTTGTGGTGGTCTGGTTTCAGCAGACACGGGCGTTGGCAACAATCCTCTCTCTCTCTCTCTCTCTCTCTCTCTCTCTCTCTCTCGTAGGAAGTAGTTAGAAGTAGGAGAAAGAAGACGAAGAAGAAGAAAGGAAGAAGAAGAAGAAGAAGAAGAAGAAGAAGGAGAAGAAGAAGAAAAAGTAGAAGAAGAAGAAGAAAGGAAGAACAAGAAGAAGAAAGGAAAAAAAAGAAAAAACGACTCTCTCTCTCTCTCTCTCTCTCTCTCTCTCGGAAGTGGTAAGCTTGAGTGAGAAGAAGAAGAAGAAGAAGGAGAGGAAGAAGAAGAATAAAGGAAGAAGAAGAAGAAGAAGAAGGGAAGAAGAAGAAGAAGAAGAAGAAGAAGAAGAAGAAGAAGAAGAAGAAGAGAATGGGCACTTACCTCCGCGACGGGCGCTGCTGGCCACGAACGGCGACGGGCGACGCGCGACGGGAGCTGCTGGCGACGGCCACGGGCGACGACGAAAACGAGGAGGACGGCGACGGGAGCTGCTACGGGCGACGACGATGACGAGGAGGCGACGACAGGAGCTGCCACGGGTGACGACGGCGACGGGCAACTCAAAGTGGCAGAGGGACGGCACTCTCTCTCTCTGAAAGGCGGGAAAACGGGGGGGACGGCCCTCCCTCCAACTTTCAAAACGGCGGCCTCATCTGGGCCGCCGATCTGCCTCGATCAGCGGTCCGGAGAGGCCGCCGTTTTGGATGCACATAGGCGGGCCTGCGGTACCGGTTCGAATTTTTTTTTGGGCCAGGAGGCCCCCACAACCCGTGTGGGGGCCTCCTGGCCCAAAAAAAAATTGTTTCGGCCTTTTTCCCGTGATGCGCTGTAGGCTGCCGGGGGGCAACCGGACCGGTCGACCGGCCGGTCCCACCGGCCCGGTTCCGGTTAGGGGTGGACCCCCCGGTAGGACCGGGTATGTAGCATTGTATAAAACCCTATTCGGAGTAGCTTTCGGAGTTCGCCAAATGATTCTCCGAATTCGGTGTTTTTGTGAACTTTTTTGTCACTGGTCTAAATTGACGTCCGTTGGTTCAATAATGGTCTAGCCTTCCTAGACCGTAAGACAATGAATATTTTAAGTTATTGGAAATATAAAGGCACTCAAAAGAAACACAACTTCCAAAAAGAATCCAAGGACTCGACACACGGAATATAGGTGGCAAGGATTGAGAATAAGGGTCAGATCCCAGGATTGGATTAAGTGTCGGAATCTGGACGTGTGCCACAGAGAGATGCAGAAAAGCAGATAAATGACATTTTTTTGCACCTCTCCACATACATCTCCATATTCAGACATTTACTCCCAACCTCTTTGCAAGTGGGATCTGGCCCTTAGAGTGAAGCTCGGAAGTCATCATATGGAAGGGGCGATGGTTGCACGATTCTTCGCTATGGCGAGAGCTAGGACTGGAAGGACAGTCATGGAGGCTCTGACTGATCTCTGTAAAAGGGATGAACCATGGGCTCCTTTCACTGCAGCCTGCACTAAGATAGCTAGAAATTTCATCAAAGAACTCTTCACGTTTGGCCTGCGATTCCGTGCTCTGAGGTGGTAGCAAAAAGAGGGGTACCCCAAAAGCCCAAGAGAGATCCGAAAGAAGAAAAACTCAGGGCTTCATAAGATCGTTCAGGTATGGAAGCTGGTACATCACACCCACGATCTCCTAAATGCCCCTTGCGCGTGCCTAACCAACTGAGCTAGACCACTTTCTCTGCAAAAGAAAAATGGATCACATACAATGAACCAAAGGAGATTAAGAATGCTTTAATGACCTTTGCACTGACAGCAGTGATTGGCAATGACCCTTTTTTTTTTGGTCCTTTTTGCAAGCAAGATAGAAGGAAAATTGGAGGCACTACAAATAGGTCTTGACGGACTGGACATCACATCTTTGTTAGGGTTTCGTGTCTTGGATTGATCGATAGGATTGAGCTGAATGGGCAAGAGGTCAACTAATGCCTCTGCTCTTTAGAGAGATAAGGTAGATAGGGTGCATAGGGTTCTCCCTTCATGCGGCACATATTGATTGGCGAACACATACAGATAGTATTGGATGCACAGTATGACATATCCACACATCACTGTATAGGGACGCTGGACCCGATTTCCAGCTGATACACATCATATCGTTGTACAGGGACGCTGGACCTGATTTCCAGCAGGTGCAGCTCCTAACCAATAGATGGAGCTTTCGACGCTGGGGCCTGCTTATCGGGGCTGCTCTTATCACCTCTATAAGCAGGTTTGTCCCGCATATGAAGTTTACCAAAAAAACAAAAAACAAAAAACAAAAAAGAATAGCAGTGGATGATATAGTCATTAAGGAACAGCCTTGATTGATTGCAAGGGGATTTTCTGATTCCTCAAGGTAACTCTGTCTATCCCCCTGTTGTTTTGAAAGGTGTCACTTTTTACACTGCAGGTCCTCGTGTTTGTTAAACCACAAGTACACGGGCCCAGCCTTGCAGAAAGTTTTTGTCGCCACAAGCAAAACTCGGAGGCACTGAGCGGCCAGGCCTCCCATTGAAAACAAATTGGCGGCTTCCAAAGTGGTGCAGGTTTCGTGCTGGCGCCCACGGGCCGATATGTGGTTTACTGGTGCTTTAAACGCCAGTAGACGACCCCAGCCTTGTGGAGATTTGCTTGTCACACCTACTCCAAAAATTTCATGGCTTGGGCCTACCAGACCACAATGGCTGGCAGCGCCAGCCAAGAAAGGAAAGAAGTGCATCGCTGGCAGTTCAGGAAAGCTTGGCGCACAGTGCAGCGCCTTCAAGCCCTGGTGTACTGGTGGTTTAACCCCTTTTATAGTATGAGAAGTTTCAAACATGATGATGAGTAATTGCTCCTTAGCCTGTCAGATGAGTTCAGGTGCTGGGGGGGGAAAACTGCTGCTTTGGCTTGGCTCTTAGCTGCCTGGTCTTCTCCTGTGTTATCCTTTTTTTTTTTTCTTTTTTTTTTTCCCTCTCTCCTGTGTTATCCTACATAGCTGGCTCCCTATAATTTGTCATTCAAAGGTTATTCTCCCATCCCCAACCATGCCAGTTCAACTATGCTGTAGTCTACTGGAGGGAAAAGATCCATGGAGTCTGTAGCTGATCATGGGAGCGTATGGGTGTTGTGCACCGCGGGGTGGGGGGGTTGGTGAGACCGTCTGGGGGGTTGTCGGGGGGTTGGGGGAGGGGGGGGGGGGGGGGGTTTTTGTCATTATCAGGGTTCCCCCGAACGCGAACCACTCCCCGGTAGTCCCCGACGCACATGCGCCGATGGTGGGGTCTCATTCAATTTCTTTCTGCCGCGTGGCACGTGACACGTTTGAACAGAATCGAACGCGCCCCCGGGGGAATTGAACGCGCGCATTTGAACGAGAACGCGCGTTCACCGCATTCAGTCCATCACATAGACTGATCTCATCTGGAATGACTGATCAAAACTTGCCCATTCCGTAAAGCAGCGATGCACCCCCTGAGGTGAAGACGCCTCCCCTTCAATTTTTGCAATCACTCTGGACTCAGGGTTATTCATCCCTAGTTCACAGAGCTCATTAATTTTCACTTGTTTCCCTTTTGGATCATTCAAGTGTTCAGTGCTCACCACTGTTGATTGCCATTCCACCAGGATGCTTGTTTGGATATAGTTTATTATGTTCTCTAATACCTCCTGGTCTAGAGAGATGAAGACTCAAAAGTTGAAAAAACAATGTAGTCGAGGCTTTAATCTCACAGAGGAACCACATTGTATGTGTGATGGGAATACCCCACGCAACAGACCTTCTACCTCACGCTGCTCAGTCTGCTTAACACTTTCCCATTCGTGCATCCATCTTGTGTGTCCATATTCTCCACGGTAGCTCCTTTCTCCCAGTTGGCTGTAAATCCTACCCCTCTGTAAGCCAGGTAGTGGGCCAGGAGAACAGCCTTCCAGTCCCATAGGCAATTTGGCTCTCCGTCTAGCCACCTCCAGATTCTGTTCCAACCTCTCCATAGCAAAACCCCTCCTGGACAGGAGAGGAAGAGGTGCTCCAGTGTTTCCCTTATTTTCCTCTTTGGGAAACATCTGAGCCAGTGTTTATGTCATGGTAGGAGCATCCCTTTTTGTTCTAGGTGGGAATGGTTTATCAGCCAGGAGCAACGAGTGGAGGAAATGGAGCTGCTCCAGGGGAAGGAGATGGCCCCGGGCCAGCGAGAAAAGGTAGACCCCTTCAGCAATACCTTTGGGGCCCAGTCAATGGGTATTGAGGGCCCCCGCCTCCTCCCCCGGAGATTGTGATGATGGAGAGGGACCAGCAAGAAGCCGATGGGGCCTCACCGGTGGACATGGATACGGACCATAAGTTACAAGCGGTGGCTGATTGGCTGATAGCGGGTCTTCACTCCTAGTATGTGGAGGAGGCACAGGAGTTCTGGGATAATGCATAGGTCTCTTTAACATGCTGGACAACAGCCCCACTCTTAAGGTGGCCCTGGAGACAGGACCCCCTGCACATCACATGCCTGGAGGTTTTCCAGCGAATCCGTCATATTACTCACAATCAGTTCCGGCCCCCAGAGCACAAGGACTGTCAGGCAGTGGACCAAACCCCCCACACGGAGTGACAGCAACCTGCTAACCAACCTCCGCCACCCCCCTATAGGTGGTGGTCCGGAGAACTCTGGGCTGGGCAAGGACTGGAAACTAAGGCAGTTGAAGGAGAGGAGCCAGTATCAGAAACCCCTCGATCAGAAGGAACGGGTCACTGTCATCCCCTTGAGAAATAGGAACCGCAGAATAAAGATGGGGCTTCTCCCGGCAGACCCCAATGACTAGGCCCAAGGTTTCACACTGCGGGGCTGGTCCTTTGAAAGCTTCTGGAATCTTTTATCCATACTACGGGAAGCGGCCTTTGAACGTAGAGCACTTTATTTCATCAGCAAGCAGNGGTCCTTTGAAAGCTTCTGGAATCTTTTATCCATACTACGGGAAGCGGCCTTTGAACGTAGAGCACTTTATTTCATCAGCAAGCAGTACCCCATGGGGATACGGGCCTTTCTTCCATCTCAATCAGAGGAAGTAGGTAAAGGACGCACGTAGGAGATATGTGGGCGATAGGTGGGGAGCTATGGCTTCTGTCGACTTCGGGTGCGATCTGTACAATGTTGATGCCGTTCAGTCCAAACTCGACAACGCAGAAGCAGCCACAGCACTTGGGAACCAGCTTGCCGTCGCAAACACACTTTCTAACCTTCACTAGGTCCCTTCATTTATATTGGGTCATGGGCCCAGCATTCCCATTTGTAGCCTCGTAGCTACGAACCTGTCTTCTGTGGGCCAGTTCATCCTCTGTCTCTTGCAGGCCAGCTTTGGAAGGGCCCGCTCTGTGAGTTCCAGGTACCGCTTAGCCTTGGCCTTCATTGAGGCCGGGGTACCACAATCCTTCGGCCGGCAATTTCCAAGGCGTCCCTTGTGGCGACGCATGGAATACTGTTGGTTCGCAGTTGGAAGGGGGTTAACCCCATGGACTCATGGGGCGTAGCTCAATGGATAGCTATTATCTGGTACACAAATTCGGGCTATGGGCGAGTGTCTTTGACTTCAATATTTCGTCAAAGTGCAGTTGTAATCATATGGTTGGCATTTTCTGCCAACCCATTTGATTGAGACGAATGTGGGGCCGTATGTCGAAGCGTAACACCCCTTCGCGACAGAATCTATTTGACTTCTCCCTTAAACTCAGAACCATTATTCGTAAAAATTTCCATGTGTCCAAGTGAGTTCCCAATAATCTACCAAATAGTATTAGGACCAGTAAAATACTATATTCACGTTTATTTGGTCCATCTGGCACGACGATATATGTCGTATCCATACTGACACGCTGGAAAGGGCGTTCCACGCCAGTCAGCATGATCGTACTAGGTGCTTGGATCGGGGTTCGATCCGCGGCACATACTTGGTAGCTTTCAGCGCTATATTTTACGTCATCATGAATGTTAGACCAGTGTCAGTGATTCCAATGGATGGTGTTTTCTACGACACGTACTGTGAAATGAGCGGTTTGTTCTTCGTGAGTTACTTTTGTTCAGTCATACCATTGAAAGGGATGTGGAACGGTTAACCACAACCCAGGTACATCTGTTTTTTGTTTTTCTAGGTGACCGCCCTTCCATTGGTAATCTTTAAATCTATTAGTTGCACGCCATTTGTCGCCTTAGTGTAGGCGTCTAAAGATTTTCCCACCAATTTCATTAATAAAATTTGTGAGTCCAAACTTCTGATCGTCCATACTTCTCATCATACATAGGGTCGTCAGTCTATGCTGCTAAAAATTGGTGCTCTGTAGGGATTCTGTCTTCTTTGAAGACAAGACAAATTCACACCTTATCATCCATTTGATAGCCAATGCATGCCTTGTGAGCCTCGTTATCACAAATGACACATCCTACCCGATCAGCGAAATAAGACTTGGAGGGGTGGGCATCAGGGTTGTCAGGCGGGGGCCCCCGGGGGCAAAGCTGGGGTAGGGGTTTGATCCCCGGACCCCCGCCGCGCGGGTGCCCC
>BFEA01000189.1:819693-848094 GCA_003427395.1 Chara braunii
AAGGGAGTTAAAGCAGCAACGACCAAAAAAAAAAAAGAACGGCTTAAGAAGTAAAACACGTAGTTGTTGTAGTGCTAGGCCTGTTTCTTTTTTTTTTTCCGTTCTTTTTTTTTCAAGTCATTGCAGTGCTATTTGAAGGTGCCTTTCAGACCGACTACCAGTATGACAACCATGCCCTCTACTTGGTTGAAGGCAGTATGGCAGCCATTCATGCAGCGTGCGAGCTTGCCCCGGATGTCCACCATGTTGAGTGATTTCTGGAGAGTGCCGAAACCATTATAATATTGGTTAGGTTTGACAGGATCTTTCACCGTTCAGATGCCTTTTTTTTTCTTTCTTTTTTTTATCGGTCCCGGGGCTGCTAGGAGTTTTTTTTTTTTTTTTTTTCCTGGAGTTCTGATACGAGCAGCCACCCCTAGCAGCCCTGTGGCCGGCTCCTGGATGTTTTTCCTTTTTTCTTTTTTCTTTACACAAAAAAAAAACAGCCCGAGCTGACGCAAGAGGTGCTGATAGGAGCAGACACCACTAACACACTCAAGGAGGCTCGATCTATTGGTGGGGAGCAGCACCTGCTGGAAAGCGGGTCCAGCGTCCACCTGAACATTGTAGTTGCTTTTTTGAACAGACATATGACTGTGATGACAACAGGCTGCCGTGTCCACCTCAAAGAAAGAAAATTGACAGGTAGGACTACATCGCAGCCCTTCCTTTTTTTCCCGAGAGAAACAATGGGCCTCTTCACCCAACCTTGGGCGCCAGATTATCTTGTTTAGCTAGCCTTACTTCTCGTCCTCCGGATGTTCTCAGCTTTCTTCCTCCTATCCAAATATTGCAGAACTAATCATATCCAAACCTTGATTGTGGTACCTGGGACCCAGGAGGAGTGGGGAAAGGGTCTGGGAAGGTGGGGATCATCACCTTCTGGAAAACAGGTCCGGCCTCCCTCACAGCGATTACCAAAATATACACAGATTGGACATGACTTTGTCTGACTCAGAGAGTATCTGCCTCTCGGCCCATACTTTCATACCCGGCCGCCAACTTTATCCATGCTACGCTAGCAGATCCTTCCCCATGCGTATTACCTCCAAAACATAGCACTTCTGTACAGAACTCATTGAACCCAATTATCTCCCCCCCTACCACTTCATATCCACCATGGGCCGAGGCGACGGTGGGAAGAGCTTAGCAAACATAGCCAATTACATCCTGTTTTTGCAAGTCGTGTGACGAGGTGCGTTCTGCATGGGTATCGTCGCTGCACACTTTCAGGGTCTTTGTTTACTACGTTTTTGGTCGTGGATAAGATCACCATGGCCGCCGAAGGTGCACTAGAGCTGTGCGGGCCACCACGGCAGGTTTGTCGTGGCTCTCCCTGCCCATCAGGCGGGTCTTACATCGTATGTTGCCAGACCGTTGTAGCTGACACAGGCAGTTGGTTGGAGGGCGCAATGGGTCCGAGGGCTACATGGCTTGCAATTTTCCTGCCATGTGGCAATTTCACTGGCGGAATTGGTGATGTAGCGCTCCACTGGCTCTTTTTTTTTTTCCTTGTGAACACTCGACAAACTAGAAGATCTAGAGAAGCTTGTGATAAACCAACTTCTACCTTGCGGCTCCACATACCCTTCGGATTAAACCCTGAAGGAAGCCCTGAGGTACGGATCTTGACAGACATGGATGGACGGCGTCCATTTAAAAAAAATTCTAGTTAATCGTATGCATCTTTCGAGAATGTCCTTGTCCTTTTCCGATTTAGATTCGCGCAGCCGATTAGCGTCCACACTGGAATCTTCAAAGAAACGCTTATGATTTCGGTTGTCATAGTTTTAATTTCTAGAGCAGTTGAGCCCACTATGCGCACGCGCAACCATTTTTGAATTCTTGCTCGACTACGCATGCTCGCTTCCCGCTCATGCTTGTGCACCAAATCCCTCTTCTTGCTCTCCAACTTTTCCCCCACACATCTCCTCTACTGAATTCTTCGTCTCAGGGATCGGTGATTGGTGGAGGTTGGCAGGTCGGATCGAGCCGTAAGAACACGAACGCGTGCGTGACTCGGGCGGCCAATCGAATCTCCGGGAAATTCCCAATCCCATCCCACCCGACCCCTTCTTCGTTGCCCCTTCTTCTTGCAGTACGGATGATTGGACTGTTAGTTGGGCTGTTCGGATGAAGCCGTCTGAGCGTATCTGTGCGCGCGGCTTGAACGACCATCTCAATTATTCAAAAAAAAAATCATCCTCCCGCCTTCTTTTGCTTTCTGGAATGCTCCTTCCTTCTGTCCTCCTCATCTACCATAGGCGTGCAAGTAGCATTTACCAACTGCATTGAACTTCAAGGAGATTCACCGCAGCAGAAAGTTGTACAGAGGATATACAGGTGGGGGTCCCATGACAGTCTACAAAGTGCAAAGTGTGGAGGCTGACCAAGCCAAACTACAGGCATATTGCCCGGTGAACCCGGGCGAGCGTTGGTCTAAACTGCTGAGGGACGAGGACCTGGACATGGACTGCCCAACCCCTCTTCTCATCAGGATGAAGGTGGTGGAAGACCCAAATGAAGGTCTCTTCCTATATGAACCATCCACCCTTCTCCTCCTGTTACCGTTCAACCCAACAAAATGGAAATGGATAGGCCACAACTCACAACCCATGCCCTTCTGGCAGTACACAGTCAAAAATGGCTAGTACAAGATGGGACATAAATATGTCCCAATCACACGGAGCATTATCAGGAGATGGGATAGGGACTCCCCCCTAGCAACACAGGACCTTCAGGACCTCAAATGGTCTACCTACGCACGCATCAAACCAACAAATCATAGAGCCCTTCAGTGGCAGATCATTCATAGATGCCTGTCGACGCCTGACTGGCTAACAACAAGAACCGACTTGGAAGAGAAAGTGATATCATCCCCGATGTGCACATACTGTAGCCATTCCATCCCCAGGAAGCGGGATACTCTTGAGCACTGTCTGCTGGAGTGCCCAACGGTCTCCCAGCTATGGGGATGGTGGGATGTTGCCTGGCACTACCTAACCGACGAGCACGTGCCCTGGAACATCCGCGCACTACTACTGGCGGGTGCTCCCTCCAGTAGCAACACCTGGACGCCTTTCATGTCCAACCTCTTCTCGTACACCAGGCTGACAGTCCTCATGCAGGCCTGGAGAATGCGCTGCTCATTCCAAACGAACCAGCATACTTTTTGTTCATGCAGGCACGCGAAGCTGTAATAGACACTATCACAGCTGAGACTCAGGAGGCCCACAAGGAACTGCAGTCCATGCTGAGGAAAGAACCTGACACTGCGAAGAAACAGGACTTGATTGACAATTTCAACCTCACATGGACTGACAAGCACAACAGGCTGTGGAGGATGCTCAGCTTCAATGGCAACCCTGGCCCACAACAGAGAGACAGTGGGAACGTATGCCACAACCCCACGTCCAGGTGAACCATCAACCGACAAACTTTCATTCTCCTACCGAATGAAAACCCAGATAACCTACCCAGCTAGCGCTTCCCCCTCCCCATACACGCTTCCCACCCTCCACCTCCATCGCGCCCCGCTATCCCCTGCTCCCATCGCCCATACCCGCCCAGGCACCGGCCAAGGGCAGGACTCCCACACCAAACCTTTCAGAGAAGTAGAGATTAACCGACAGGGATTCCACCAGGGATTCCTCCAGCGGGAGAGGGACTGAAGAGAGGACTCGAGCAGATTCAGAGAGAGAAACAGGTGGATGGGTTTTAGAGAGGGTTTTAGTGAACCATAAGGGGATTGGAGGGACATGTACAGGTGCAATATGCCATATGGGCACAGGCCTCGAACCAGGGTCTTCGCTGAAGTGAGGGTGGAAGTCGGGGAACGGGAGGATGGCTTGCCTGCATGATCTGGAAAATCAGAATAGGTGACGGAATGGGTCGGTTAGCTGGGTGAGAAGGGTAAAGTAGATCAGCCAACCTGCACCCAAGTTTCTTAGCAGTCGCTATAGGATCAGTGGACACTGTTACCTAGATTAGGCCGCCATGTTGGCAAGCACCTCGAGCTACTTCCTGCCCAAAGACTCCTTTTTGCAGGATGGCACTGCAGCTAGTTGCAAACACAAAGGAAGAAAACACAAAGTTGCAGCAAGCTGTCAGTACATCTACAATTTTGGATGCAACTCTGTTCAATTAAAACAAACAAACGACTACAATGTTCAGGGATGCCCGCTTTTCAGCAGGTGTTGCTCCCCACCAATAGATGGAGCCTCCCCGGGAGTGCTAGTGGTGCCTGCTCCGATCAGCACCCCTAGCACCAACTCGGGTTGTTTATATTAAAAAAAAAAAAAAAAAAGGATATACAGGTGGGGACTGACACCCCACCTGTCACTTTCTGAGAGGGCACTAGTGCTTAAACTACCACTACCTCCGAGCCTCTTTTTGTCGACCCTGATTTTCACTGCGTGCCGACTTTTCCCGAGCCTGGGTCCCGGCAGTTGCATCGCTGATTAAAAAAAAGAAAAACAAAGAGAAACAACCATTTGGACGTAATAGCAGGTGGATACAGAAAGTACAGTACTTGTGTGAATGTGCCCTCAAGGAGGCCGTTACAGAGCCATAGTCAAGTCCACGACATATGGAAAGGGGGGAAAAAAAAGAAACTGTACTCAGGAGTCAGGACGGAAAAGGGGGTTCAACTTGGTGCATTATCAGTAGTAGTCTTTATGAGTGTGCCCTTTGTGACAGACAGTCAGCATCCGGGTGGAAAGTGCCATGCCTCCGTGGCAGGGCAGTGTAACCAAACAAAAGAAAAGTAAAACACAAATAACAAAAATGAAAGTAGCCACAATATTAGTCACATACATCATTGCCAGTTTTGATGTACGTCCTCCACGGTGGCTCCCTGGCGAGCGAGTGTCGTCTTTTTTTGCCCTTTTTGTATTTCATGTGGGCCCACAAGGCCCTTCTTGCCGAACCTCCGCCAACCCCCGAAAACTTTGGGGAAAGCGGGAAAACTGCCAGTTTTCCCATTTTCTCCCAAGAGTGAGTGAGGTAGTGGTGGTTTAATGTGATGCTATTTTCGTTATTGTGGTTCGTCAGTAAGATCAGACTTTTCAGCAAATAACTCCTCAAGGTATCAAGAGAGTAGGCGCTAGGTCTGCATGGAAAGTTGGAAACCCTTCACAGACATTGCAAGGGCCTTTATCTCCAAGTTGGCATGGGACAACATCTGCTAACTCAGGAATGATGGCGGGTTGGGGCTTCTCGATCCGCAAAAACAGAATCATACATTATTGGCGAAGTGGGTGGTGAAGGCTATTTATGCGGAAGACAAAGACCATTGACTGCTACTGGCAGAAATTAGAAATAACTGCGCGGGTGACCGGTGCACAGTTCCGAATTCGCAGAAATAACAGGGCACTGCGGTTCTGGGCCGTAGGCAGTTAGAAACTGCAAAAACAGAACAGCTTTGCGGACTGCTTCTTCTTTTTTTTTTTTTTTTTTTTTTTTTGAAGTCCATGTCGTAGTAGAGGGTGGATGCTAGGCCTCGGGAGGTACCTGTCGTCATACAGACTCAAACTCAACCAGTGAGGGGAGAGCCGTTGGAAGTTCGGAAGTGGCAAAATCAGGCCACTCATGTTTTGTTTTGTTTTTTCGGTGCGCCTGCAACTTTTTTTTTTTTTTTTTTTTTCCTGTCTGTGACCTTTTTTTGTTTTTTTTTTCGCACCTGTGCCTTGTTTTTTTCTTTTGCGCGCCTGCAGCTGTTTTTTTTCCCCCCGCGCATGAGACTTTTTTTTTCTTTTTTTTTTCCGTGCCTGAGACTTTTGTTTTTTTTTTTGCGCCTGTGGCTTCTTTTTTTTTTTTTCGTGCCTGCAGCATTTTTTTTTCTTTTTTTTTTTCCTGCGCCTGCCTATGCCACGCCGAGCTGTCTAGGCCACACCCGTGGCTGGGCCATGGCCGAGATGTCTTGGCCACGCTCATGGCTCGGCCACGCCCGAGATGTCTAGGCCACACCCGTGGCTGGGCCACGGCTGAGATGCCTAGGCCACACCCCCGGGGAAACGAGCCAAAAATGGGAGGGCCTGCTCCCAGTAACCGCTCCCAGGGCAGGCCACGGGAAAAAGAGCCGTACCACTACTGACACCTCCCGTTTTTGCCAATTATTGAACCGTTAGGCCGTCGAATGCATGATTTACTGTTTTTCGTGCAGTTTCTAACTGGTCAGCGGACTGTTATTTCTGCAAATTCTGAACTGTGCAGCGGTCACAGGCGCAGTTGTCTCCAGAAATTATCCTCACAGGAGACTGGCAATTGCCGAGGATCAAAGACATTTAGATCCGCTATATCATAGGCTCATTTCTAAGGCGCCAAGTTAGTCTTTTAGGAGAACAGAATGTCTTGTATGTCTGGAAGAAGGTTAAACCCAGGCGATGGTGCCGACCAGTTACGAAAACAGAATTTTTGTTGCAGCCGCTCTCCGACAACCCTCTACTCGGGGTTGCACAAGGTTACCCATTTGCTGCGGACAGGGGGGCCAACTCATTCAGGCGATTTTGGATTCAGAAAGGCGTGGTACTGCAACGAGTTGGGGCTCTATGGGATGAGGTATGCAGCCGATGGTGGGTACAATCTTTCTGGAAATTGATGAAGTTGACCAGGAGGGCCAGCGGCAATTCCAGGAATGGTTTCTGCTCCAATCCAAGCAGTTGGTACAAACCTCAAGGCCCGTGGGCACACTGCTGCAAGTAAGGATAGAGAGAAATATGCAGAGGAAGGAGAACTGAAATTTACGGTATGGGCAGATGGGATCCGGACACGATAGAGACATGACAGAATCCAGAGAGATGGGTCCAAACCTCAAGGCCCGTGGGCACACTGCTGCAAGCAAGGATAGAGAGAAATGTGCAGAGGAAGGAGAACTGAAATTTACGGTATGGGCAGATGGGATCCAGACACGATAGAGACATGACAGAATCCAGAGAGATGGGTCTCAAAATGGACCATAAAAACGGGTTACTCACGGCAGCAAGTCACGGATCCTCCGACAATCATTGCAGCAGAATGCTGGGGTCAGATTACCAGAAAAAAACTATGAAGTTGCTGAAAACACCTGGGAGGACCTGCAGGATGTGCTGTCTCAAGGAATCAAGGATAAGCAGCACCGCTATGGATGCTGGCAATGCTAGTCACCCCATCTGCTGTGCGGCCCAGAAACAGGGGAATGGACATACAACTAATTTGCAAAAGATGCAAGACTTAGTGGCCCTTTGAATCCACAGTGCATATTTGGCTGGCTTGTCCACTCTCGAGGAGGATATGGCTTTGGTGGCGAAATCACTGGGGTTGTATTTGCAGGAACAGTTTTATGTGGGATGGGGACCAGGTCCTGTTAGAGGCTGTCACAGTTCAGAGTCTTAAGACACCGGCTGCTAAAGATTGGGTTATGTTGGCTTTCGCCATCACAGCAGTTGTCTTTAGGTTGTCTGGGAGGAAAGGAAGAACATTGTTTTCAAAGGCAAGTTCCTTCCTGAAGTGGCCCTTAAAAATCTAAGCATCACATTGTGATTACTATTAAGAGTGATTGGCGCAGGAAGGTTACCACGGTCAGACACAAAATCAGGGGCTGCGCTGGTTTTACAAAACATGGGCCAGGAATAAGCAGTTACCAGAGGTGGTAGGGGATAGGTTAGTGGTTTCAAAGTGGCTGTTTACTACTTAGTCAACAGCTGTATTTCCACAGGAGGAAGGGAGCAGACGGTAGATATGTGGGGTTGGAGAGAGTGTTGTTGATACTTTGGATCTGACCAGGATCCTCAGCCTCGTGTCAGGGGCTCTGGTAACAACGGTACTATAGTACGGTAGTTTTAGCCTCTTGGAACCCCTGGTTCCACAAACCGACTTTAGGATCCTGCATCAGTAAAAAGTGGTTATACACTAGTAGGTAGACTTAGGTTAGGGTAGGTAGGCAGGGTTAGTTTGCAACCTTTGAGCTTTTGGGTCTCTAGGAAAGAACCCGCAGGCTGTGCCTGTAAGCTAAGTTGCATGACGCGTCCGGATACCTCCGGACGTAATGTTGAGGACTTCGGCCTCAATTTTTTTTCTTTTTGTTTTCCAAACATGCCGGGAACCGCGCCCGGCATCCCTTTTATTTCAAATAGCGAGGAATAGGGCTTGGCGTTGTCGAGCGCATTGGTCCATCACGGGGACGCTCCCAGCCGTGTCAAGCAGGATTTGGCATTTGAGACACAAAGCGTTTAAGAGCAGTGTCACTCCAATCGAGTGCACCACCTGTACCTCTCACGAGTTCCTACGACAGGATAGGACCCTCCAAGTTCCAAGGTACAACTTACCTCCACTCGCAAAAGCTGCCACTATCCCTGGGTGGGTATATCCCCACCAAGTTATTGGTCCGCCTGTGAGAGTTTTTATGTGCAGTTGCAGAGAAAGATTGGCTAAGGGCGTTTCTCATTCACTATAGCATAGGGGATACATGTGGTCACACCTTAATCGAACACGTACACGAATCGACACTGGCGACGCTGATCTCCCCACCACTGCTCATTGTCGGTCGACAAGGACATTAAGTTAACCACGCGACTTACTTTCGAAGCAAATGAAGTGCATGCGTCTTGCCTGGTCCGTTTTTTGACTCTCTAAAAACCTAACGTATATGTTACATAAACAGACATATTCGCTCAACTAATAAGTAAACAAACAAAGCATTCAACACCCACGTATCTGTCAAAAATCGAGGTAAAATAGGAATGGGTAAAAAGATAAACCCATCAGGTATGTGGGTCGTGCGACATCCGATTGTCATTCGCACTGTTCCCAAGGTGTAGCTTATACACCAAGCTCCATGAGCATTCAACGAAAACATTATCAATGATACGTCAGGCTCCACGAACTAACCTGCATATAACATACACTGCCACAAAAAAAAAGTCACATTGTCACACACCAATGTGGTCAACTTCATCGTTCCCTGCAAGTCACACCCCGCCTTGCACACATAGTTCCAACCATTGTCCACCTTTTCATAAAAAATACCTAGTCCTTTAAAATAACCATTACAATAAATTTGGATGAAACCTTTGAGAAACATATTGAATCCCCAGAGCTAATGTTTTAGGTTGAGGTAGAGTCTGTACAGATGCATGCAAAGTAACTGTTGCATCGTGTAAATATACATGTTATCAAGCGATAACAGAAGATGAAGATCATTGTAGGATCATACATGAAGTTAGTCGAGTTCTTCCGTTAAATGATGACCTTCATTATAATACGAGCCAAAAAGTGATCGCTATGTTCAACGTGAACGGAGAATGCACTCGTATCACATCCTAACCCTCGTTTAACTCTCTCTCTCTCCACCTATCTTTTATTAGTATCATAGATTAACAAAAATTTTGATAGCCTTTCCCTAGCCAGGTGAAATTGTCAAAATTTTATAAGTTAAAATTTAACTAACTTCCCAAATTTATAAAAAAAAATCGTTGGCACTTCCTCTAGGAGTGTAGGAAGTGGGCTCTCAAGATTTTTACTAAGAAAAATGTTTGCTCAACAAATTTTGTTGAACTCCTTGAATTAGCAAAAACATTGGCCACACCTCCCCTTGGAATGGACTCTCAAAATTTATACTAAGTCAAGTATGGAACCAGAGTACATAACTTTGCAAAAAAAAAAGTCAAATAACTCCATGAATTAGTAAACATTTCGGCAACACTTCCCCTGGGCAGTGAACTTTAAGATTTTTAGTAAGTCAAATATGAGAAGCAAAATGCACGCCCTTGGCAAACATCTAAGCGACTAAGCTATCGAAAAACGACCTAATAAGTATCTAGGCAACAGACGAAGCATAACCAACATCTCTCGCCAACCCATAAGTTGAACGTCTTTTCTAAATATATAGTTCAATTATCGTTGAGATAGTTAAACTTTTTTACCCCTCCTTACATAGGGCATAAGGCTAAAGCACTCGGCTTAGAGATAATGTCTATCCTGCCTTAATATTACACAAACATATGGCACAACAACTTCTCTCTTTCTTGGCATGAAACCTTACCACTCAGCTTTGAAACCCTGTTTAGTCGGCTTTAGTTTGTTTAATAACCAAAATGTACTATTTCTCTATCACTCGTCTTATCATGGGCATATGACTAACCACTCGGCTTAGAGACTATGTTCATCCTGTCCAGGTTACCCTCAATTTCATATTTTTAAATTCATAATCTTCTGTTATTGTTTGATAACATGGCTTATAGCTAGACCACTCAGCTTAGAGACTCTGTCTTGCTTGCCCGTTTTATATATTTTTTAAATTCATAATCTTCTGTTATTGTTTGATAACATGGCTTATAGCTAGACCACTCAGCTTAGAGACTGTTTTGCTGGCCCACTTTATATATACACAAATAGTATTACAAAATTTATACTCGAGTCCAATTTTAAGTTCGTGGTCTCTGACTACACCACTAAGCTTAGAGACAATGTCTAGTCTTCTGCTTGAATCTCCCTCATAACAAAACAAAGAGTTTGATCGCTCAACGTAAAGATAATCCCCAACCCTTCTTAGAAAACAAAGAAAGATAAGGAATCTGAGCCACTTAGCTTAGAGACATGCCCAAGCCATCCAGAAACCTCCCAAATAAACATGTAGTTGGACCACTCAGCTTAAAAACAACATCAAAACTCTTGAAGTCAAACAGGAAATTAAAAAAACAGGCACTCAAATTATAGACAATGTTTGACCTTTCATAAAGTAATTTAGAAAAACATAGCACTGGACCACTTAGCGTAGAAACAATGTTCAACCCTTGGTCGACCTAGTCAAGCAAGAAAAACCACCCCCTTCCCCCTTTTTCACCACTTTTCCCCCACTTCATTTCTCTCTGCCTTCAAGCAAGTATTTGAGTTTTATACATACTTCATTTACTTAAGCTCAGATTATGTCATGAAATAAGTTTGATAACCGATAGGTAATTCAAGCGTACTGGCAGGCAGAATAAAGTGAGACCTTAGTTTACCTGAAGATTTCCTGCATCCAGAACCCCACCTGAGCTCCATTAGAGCTCCTGCAATCGGTGGGTCAACCCCTCACAGGGCCTTGACGCAGTCTTGTGGGCTGCAATCCCACCTGCTGCATTCCTTTCCCAAACCACAAACCAGACTAAGAATAAGAAGGGCATAAAAAATAATCCCAGAAACTCAAGATTCAGGAGGGATCCACTCAGACTAGCACGGAGAGGGTCTTGGTGCCTTCGTGCCCTGAGGCTCCTGCAATGGCGGCGAGTCGTAGAGGTCGAAGTCAACAGTGCCGCAGCAAAATCATAGTAGTAACAACCTCCAGCCCACTGCTGCAGCTGCAGTTTTCGGAAGATAAAAAATAGCAGAACCCTGAGATAACCATTGTTCCTGCCAAAATCAACGATATCTCAGCAACAATCTCACTGTTGACGAGCACAACCGCACCTTGCAGTAGCAATCTGCCTGTGAAAACAACAGTGCTCACCAGCAGCAATGGGCTACAGCAGCTCAGTGTCAACCAGTGACAACAGCAACCTCAAATGCACAGCAACTGCAACATTTAATTGCACAACAGTAACAACACTCAGCTACACAGTGACTTTTTCTGATGATCTCATAAGCTAGGCTGGCTGAGTCTGCCAGTATGTCTCGTCCACTCTATTCTTCCAGGTAGACTGTGAGGACCCCGGCCTCGAATTCTATTCCTTGAGTAATACAAGCCTTGGGCACTGGCCCGTTGTTAAAAAAAAAAAAAAAAAAAAAAAAAAAAAAAAAAAAAAAAAAAAAAAAAAACTCAGCTACGTAGCAGCAACGCTCAAATGCACATTAACAGCACCGGTTTCAACAACAACAGCACCGATGCTCAGTGGTACCAAGCCCAAAAATCAGCAGCAGGTAACTGAAGGTCAGCGGTAGCAGTAAGAGCAGGCTGGAGTTCACGACACACTGCCTGCAACCCTCCCAAGTTCAAGTTCTGCAGCAGATGGAAGTTGTAGATATTGCTGCTTAGAAGCAACAGCAGCAGTGGGTTTCATGATGTAATGTTTTATTCTGACTTGCCGGTGGAATAGGAACCGGACTGATGCTTCCCAGAATGGAAATCTGGGCCCATAAGGACCTGTTTTATTAAAAAAAAAAAAAAAAAAAAAAAGAAGAAGCAACAGCAGCGAACCTCGCAGTCCACAGACCATAGAGGCGGCAACAACACTGCAACAGCAACGGGCTGCAGCAGCTCAGCATCCATCACTGACAGCAACAGCCTCAATCCAACAGGCTATGGTGACATGGTCACAATTTGAGGATCAGTAGCATTGCCGATGACGAACCACGACCCCAAGCAACTCAGAATGATCTTTTGTTCTCTTTGTCTGAAGGTATCTGGATTCGAACTTGAGTCTGTATTTCAGCAGTTCTGTGGTGTACCAAAAGAGCTAGGCCAGTTGGCTTGGCGCAATCCACTAAGGTCCTGTGGCACGAGCCACCACCCATCAAGAGGTCGATTTGCGCGTAGGTTGCTGACCAACTCCGTATCACTTTCAGGGCAACATCAGGCATGCTCACACTCAAACCCCCCTCAACAGATTGTGGTTGGATGCATCCAAGATAAACACTTTGACACTCTTTCTCCCTCTCCAGTCCTTCACCCTTGGCAGACGGACTAGCTGTCCCCATTGCTCTACCTGCAGCGGCCACAGGAAATACATGCAATGCCCCCCCCCCGACTGCAATCCCAGCCAGGCACAAGCATACCAAGCTGAACATGCCCTGTGCCTTCCAACTTACCACAGGGGTTACGTATTGCAAAAGCCCCACCCTACCTAACCTTCCCCTCCTTAGTCTCCTTCTTGTGTCTCACTACCTTCTCCTTCCCAATGCACCTGGCTGCTACCCTGCCAGATTCAAACAGATAGCAGAGCCTGATGTCGAAAAAGGCCGTTACAAACTTTGTGGGTGAACCTTCCACTGAAACCCGCTCCACGGAGACCAGCGCCTCTAGGTTGGTATTACCGCGCCTCCCATATTTTTAATCACAACTCTTGCAGGCTCTCTGAAAGGTCCTCGCAGCCATGTGGCGCAGACCCCCCCACCAAAATCGAGGCAGGTACGCTGCCTATCAATACTCAATAAAAATAAGGAAAATAATAGGGGGTAACTTGGGTAAGTACCTTCATGTTCCTTTGAGTATCCAATGGGCAAATAAAAAGTTAACACGCTTCTGCAAAGAAAACCGCGCGGAGTTCGAAAAGGCGATGGAAGTACCGACGGCTATGGTGTCAGACAGGGTGTCATATTTACAGGGGTCGGCCGTGGTGTCAGAGGGGGCAAAAAAAAAAAAAAAAAATGCCCGACGCATACTTTTGGACCAAAATCGCTCATGATTTCGAGTTGGCGCGTGGTTGGCGCGTGGCTCGAGGTTTCAAAACATGCCGCGGCCCGGATTGTTGTAGAGTAGCTTTATTTGCTTGCTTGCCAAATGAAAAACTTAATTGGTCCGTACAGGGGCGTTCGTCTAATTGGACGGAGCGGCCCCTTTCCTCTACCAGGGCACTCGGTTTACAGTAGCCACAGGAGGCAGGCAGGTAACCTATTGGCATGGGCGTATAGCTGTTTTGGGGTTGGTGGTAGGAGTGTCACAGGGGGCGGTGGCCCAGCAGCCCGTTTATAGGACTGCACTCATTTGAGTTTTTTCCAACCAAGAAGAGCAGAGAGCTCGATAGAAGTCTACGCTCACCAGTTTGTTGCTTTGCAAGGCTTAGTTTTAGCAGGGACTCAGTTACGTTAAACTGAAGCTGGATTCTTTCCGGTGCCATGGTGACAACCGGGTTGTTTGTTGAGGATTCCCGGCCTCAGAGCTTTTCACTGCGTTGAATAAAGGGTTCGCCACTTTTTCCCGGAAAAAAAAATAAAAAATGCCGCGTCCGCCGTTATTTCAAAATAATAATAACAAGATAATAAAATAAATTGAATGTTTCCAAAAAATAAATAAATAAGTAAATAAATAAATAAATAAAATGAATGTAGTATACAAGCTATTCTTCCAGTCGGATACGGTCAAAGTGGAGGCGTGTTGTATTCGGGGGAAGACAAAGACTTGTGTGTGTGACACACCCACAAGTGTACGCTCGCACACACACGCACACACACGTGTACGCTCGCACACACGCACACACACACACACACACACACACGCACCAGCATGCTCAAGCTCGAGCGCATACGTACATGCGCATGCCTGCACATGCATGCTTACGTCTCTTCCTTCTCTCCTTCTTGTCCACCTCTATCAGTCCTCTAACCCCGATCCCGACTAGCGATCCGATGCCGTCCTGCATCGTTTAATACTAGGCAAGCGGGTGCTCGTCCTTCCTCTCTCTCTCTCTCTCTCTCTCTCTCTCTCTCTCTCTCTCTCTCTCTCTNCTCTCTCTCTCTCTCTCTCTCTCTCTCTCTCTCTCTCTCTCTCTCTCTCTCTCTCTCTCTCTCTCTCTTCTTTGTGTGTGTGTGTGTGTGTGTGTGTGTGTGTGTGTGTGTGTGTGTGTGTGTGTGTGTGTGTTTCTTACGCCCGCCCCTGCATGCACCTACTCCGCTGCGGCGCCCGCTGCCCGAGCAGAACGAATGTGAGAATGAATCTTCCCCTAGAAAATGAGAAGATAGAATGTGGTCGAGGACTTGAGGTCCCCCGTCGTTGCACCCATTTTCGGGCATATGAGAACGAATCTTCCTCTAGAACATGGGAAGATAACCCACCAGAAGAACACGACCACCACGATAGGCAAGACCGGGATCTTAAGAACGACCACGACGGTGAACGTGAAGACAAGCAGCGTAAGGGTGGAGACGATCAACCCGGCCACGATGACGATGAGAATGACCGCGATGATAAGTGCGGCGCCGCGCCGAGCAAGACCGGGATCGCAATGTCGACCGCCATGAGCGCGGCCTCCACGTTCGCAAATGCTTGGTAGTGCGCAGCGAGCGTGCCCTTCTCCTTCCTGGTTCTCCCGCCGAACTTCCCTCTTTGCCTGAGGCTCCTAGTCTCCTCTTCTCCCGCCTTCCAACGAACGTGACCATGGCCGCTGTCCAAGTGCAGGCGATTGCAGCAAGCACTGAAATGGGAGGCACGCACCACTACGAACATCCAGAGAAAACTACCCCGCCGATGAGATGAAACGTGCGCCACTGACTCAGAGACGATTGCCACCGAGAGGAGCACCATGAAGAAGAACGCAAAGACAAGGGACGCGATCCCGACGCAGAGCAGGCCACCGCGACAACGGAGGAGCTACCACGATGACAACGGTGGCCCCGACAATTCTTCTTCTTCTACCTCCTCCTCTCCTCCCACTTCGCCTTCCTTCTTCCCCTTCCTCTTCAGAATCTCTTACGTTGACGTCATCCTTTTCCTCCTCCGATTGTCATCGACTCCGACCTCGTTTCCCCCGCGCTTATCACACTGCTCCTAGCGCAGTCCGTCCTTTTGCGCTCAGGGCAAATGGGACCAGCAACAGCACAAAACAAGTTGGGCGGCCCTCCCTACCTTTCTACTCTCTAACCCGCATGGCGGCAACTCTACTGCACGCTGGACGGCTTTGGGGGCCGGGGCCTCGTCCTCGTCCTTGTCAAAGGCTATATATATATATATATATTTGACGATATATATATATACTTGCTTGTAATTATTATAGATATATATATATAACTCCGACGAAACAGTTTGTCACAGCCCCTCGTTTGTTGTCCTCTTCTTTCTCTCTGCCTACGGTTTACCGGGCAGTTCTGTTTGTGACGATATATATAAAGATATAGATATATATATATATACTTGCTTGTGATGGGTTGTGAACCGACAGTCTGAAGAGTTTTCCATCTGGTGTGGGTGAGTGATAGTCTGCTTTGATTTTCGTCACAGGCATCTTGAGGGCAGTGGGTGGTGGCCACCTCAGGGTATCAGTTGTCGGGCAATATTTCATGCTTAACCACAGCCGTGATTAAGGTGGATTATCACTTACAGTGTAATCAGTGAGGGGTTCAGCCTGCTGATGAGTCGGTGAAACTCCCACGAAATAGTTTGTCACAGCCCCTCGTTTGTTGTCCTCTTCTCCCTCTCTGCCTACGGTTTACCGAGCAGCTCTGTTTGACTATATATGAAGGAAAGAACGAAACAACCTATCGAGTTGCAGTCCAGAGTCGCCGAGCTGAAGGCATACTCATGCTCAGGTACATCTAAATGTATCTGAGGGCAATAGCGGCAAGGCCCGGACGAATCTGACAGCAAACACGTCCATAGAGTACAAAGTCCTAGTGTGAGTATGCCCTTAAAGACCCGATGAGACTCAGGATTGTAGCATTCAACTCATCTGCTTCCCGTGGAGCTCGAACTCCGGTCTGTATTTCAACAGTTCGTGGCTGTAGCAGCTGAGTAGGGTCCGTGACAGGTACCGGGCCTGGCCCCAAAACCAGGGAAAAGACATAAATAGAAATAAAAATGTAAAAGACAACAATGAAAAGGGAAAACCTCGGTCCCCCTTTTCAGTCTGGTCGTCGGGCCTGTGCTCGGGGACCTTGTCCCACTTCGTCCGTTGAGCTAGGTCCACGTTTAGTTTTCTACGCCGTGCAACTGTAGGCGACGAAGGAGATGCACGCCCTCGCCATCATCCAGTGCTCCGCTCTTTTTTTAATTGTGAATAAATATTATCGTATTTTTTATTCCAAGAAAATAGTTCCAAAAATAACGCTTTCTCAAATGCTACGCCCCCTACCCTCGCCACTTTCCGTTGAGCTAGCTGTCTCCTTTTTTGGAGACGGCCAGTTCAACGACCGTTGGCGTCCTTTCTGGAGTAATTTTTTTTTTTTAATGTTATTTTAGTTTTGAGAAAATCTGTGAAGTTGCTTGTACTTCGCTATTTTCATGCGACTTTGAAGGACCCAATATTGTGCCACCTTTGAAGGACCACATATGCGTCAACTACCGCAATAGGGCAACTCTTCATAGGATCGGAGCGACTCTTCGAACGTCATGTTTGCCATTCCAATTGTGGAAAAAAAAAAAAAAGAATGAATTGTACATTAGGCGGATTTTTTAATGCATTTCTGAATTTGAAATGAATTAAAAAAAAACAGTTTCGGCCGGCACACCGTTGAGCTAGGTCCACTAAATGGTGCATGTGGGACAAGGTCCCGGGACCGGCAGAAAAAAAACAGGGGAGATAGTCCTGCGGGGCGGTCAACCCCTCAGTCTCTCCAATCGCACTCGATTACTCCATCACCACCCACAGGTGTCAATCCGTGCATCTGCAGCCTAAAGGCCAATGCCTTAACCAATAGTGCCAATCTCAAGTCTGAAAATTTCACTATTATCCGTGTCTTGGGCCAGGGCCTACCAAACTGCGCCAAGGCTATACCTTGGCCAACCCAAGACCACCGATTAATCCCACGGCCGCCACAAGACCCGAAAGCCACGCCTTGGCTATCGGGCGACGGGCATACTATCCATTACACCCACATCCAATTTCACCTGCACACACGCAGTTTGCCGCACACACTAAGATCCTAGTCACTAAACCTCTGCGCATGTCTGAGTTGGATTTTTCCCGATATGGCCTTGTCCAACTCATGCCAAGGTTGTGCGGCTGCCGTGGCCATGCGACTCGCCGTCAACTACAACCGAAGCCGCCCCACTTCCAGGCTGGCATAAATAAAACTTTTGAAAAGTCGTACCTTGGGGCCCGGCCAAATCACAAGAGCAAAACGAGATTCAGTAAGCAGAAACATAGACGAACCGAAACAAAGATCTCACTGACATGGTGTCTCCACGCTACTATGCTAGTGCGACCACGGTGACCGTGCCTTCACACTCTACTTCAGTACGTACTACCCCAACCTCTGATGCCATGAGCATGGCGCACATAGCGACCTCAACCATCTGGAAGCACCATGTGGCCCCGCTGCCGCACCCTTCTTGCTGCGCCCTTCTAGGCCTCAATGTCGCACCGTGAGCGACAGCAAAAACACGGCCAAATACCCTTATAAGTAGGGTTGCAGGCGTTCGGCCTCGGACGAACTCCCGAACCCGAACTTGCCAAACGGTCGGCCCCCCTTGGGAAGGAGTTCGGCCGTTCGGGCCGAACGCAGACCTTTCAAAAAAAAATAAAAAAATAAAAAATCTAAAAAATAAAAAAAATAAAAATATATATATTATGCAGAAAATTAAAATGAAGAACACCTCAGCATTACATTCAAATTCCTTACCAAATTTGAAAAAAAAACATACGAAAAATAAATAATGATAAGGGAAAAAAAAAAAAATGAGGGGACCAGGCTCGGTTCAGGTGCCAGCTGGGCCCTGCGGACCAAAAAAATTACAAAATTAACCTAATGAGTCATACAGCCCGCCTAAAATGCAAGTTCATGGCATTCTTCACTCTAACTTGGCTTTGTTTGTTTTCCTGTGTCATCCTTGATCTCGAAGGGTGATCAGGACCCTCAAGATGTGCCAAATAGTCAGTTGTGGTTTGTTACAAGTGCCTGTGTGTCTATACGTTCCCTGATTGCAACAAACATTTGTCAAAGTGACTCCCTAGTCCTTTGGGGCATCCATTAAAAATGGAACGATACAGAGAAGAAGATTAGCATGGCCCCTGTGCAAGGCTGACACACATAAATTGAGAAAAGTGACTCCCTAACTCCCGATGGTGTAGTGTAAAGTATTCCACTTGTGGTGATAGTCTACAACGGTGCGTGATGTTTTATGCGGGGAAAAAAAAAAAAAAAAAACAATTAGTGAGTGGGCGAGCATGTTTTTTATGCCGCCATCTTTGGCGATTTTTCATTTTTTCTTGGGATAGCCAAATGCCTTGAAAATTTATAGATGTGTATTTTACATAATATAAAGTCTATAAAAAAGTTAAAAAAAATAATAAAATATTTGACGCACCAAAATAAAATGAAAACAAAAAGTGAAAAGTGAAGAAAAAAAAACTGAGTGGGCGAGCACGTTTTGATACCGCCATCTTTGGCGACTTTTCATTTTTTCTTGGCTTGGCAAAATGCCTAAATTTATATGCATGTAGCGCATGCTAGGCTACCCGAGTGGCCCGGGGTCACTTGCCCAGCCGGGCCAAAAAAAAAAAAAATAGAAAAAAAAAAAAGTAAATATTATTTTGTATTCTAAATTTGGTGAAGAATTTCGATGTAACCTTGAGGCAAAAGTTGTTTAGTTTATTTTTCTGCATAACATACTTTATTTTTCAATTTACTATTATTATTATTATTATATTTTTTTGCTGGGACCTTCCTTGGTCCTTGCACAGGCTGGCCACTAGGGATCCAGGCAGCCCGGCTGGTAGCCTAGAGCGCATGTCATTTATTATATATATATATATTTTTTAAGTCTAGGGTGTTGTAGAGGTCGGTTTCTGGACCCACGACGGGTACCTATCTACAATCAATAACTAATTTATGGGACCCAGACCATCCTATCTTCATGTTGGAGGATCCCCCTCAGACAACCCCTACTGCAGGTTCCCCAACGATTTCCTCCACCAGAGTTTGTCTACTAACATCCCTCCTACCGGGATCCCGTAAGACAATCCCTTGTTGTAGGTTCCCCACTGATATCCTCCAGCAGAGCTTGTCCCAAGCCAACCCTTCCCCCAAACGGGACCCCATCCCACCTCAGGTCCTTGCCCCCCCAAAAACAGAGCCTAAGGTAACCAACACACATGAGCAGTCTAACCACAAACTCGTACCTGCATCCTCATTAGACTGCTAACTGTATTGGAGGATGGCCACGAGCAATAGAGACAAACCACGGTGCAACGCTACCGGAAGCGTTGTGCCCCCCCAAGCCGGAACAACGGGTGCACCAACGCGCATTGAAACGCGAAGCTGCGATGTCGCTTTCACAAGGGCACGGCGGGTCAATATTCAGTGTGGCGATGACGCTTCTTAGAGACTTTCGTGGATGTGGAAACAGGAGGGGCGTGTGGTTTGAGGGGCGTGTGGTTTGAGTAGCCGTGTGGGGGGGGGGRGGGGCACGTGGCATAGGGTTATAACGCCACTCCTTATGTCCTCTGTGTTTAATCTCTGTCTCTCGCTTCTCCGGTTCTTTGTTGGCATGGGTCGTTGGATGTGAACTGAATTTTATGTGAAGTCGTGTTAACGGGCTTGACATGGTCACTCACAGCGCAACCACGTTCGGGGAGTAAAAAGGAGGCGAAGGTGTTTCAATAATCTCTTATAGTTGGTACACTTTGCCGTAAGGCTATACTACCACCGGTTGTGGGGAGGAGTGACTCCTTCTATAGGAAGAGGCAGGGGCTGAGTTTGGTCTGCGTAGCGGTCGGGCAACTGGATAAGGGGACTGCGGGAACGGAGCGGTGCGTGATGGTCTGCAGTGATTGGTGATTTCATGTGAAGTTCAAGGCGGCATCACGTAGTGACGGAAGCTCTGAGTGCAACATTTTTCAAAATTTAACCCTAAAGTACTACTCCGTTAGATGATTTGATGGTTAGGGATGTCTCATTGCTGTTTTGATATTTCCTAATATTTTCTGATATCGACATCCAACGGATGATCTATAAATTTGATGTTTGTCTGATTTTTGTCTGATTCTCAATTTATAATTTTTTTTTTTATTATAAATTGATAGTCGGAGTTTACAATTGACTATTTTGTTCTGTACTCATATAACCATCTAAATTAGTCTTCAGATTACCACATCTGGCAACTTTTTTGACCTGCTTTCTGTCTCAAATTCCCAAAGAACAATTTTAGCCGGGTATTCTAATTCGTAAAATTTTTATAGTTGCTGGCAGAAAATTCATAAGTATACTCTGATGTTGATTTTCAAGAAAACAATCGAAAGTCCTATTTGAACATCCTATTCGTAAATGCTAAAAATAGTTCATATAGGTTTTTTAAATTTCGCTGTAGATAGATTTTATAAATTATCATGATTCTATCTTCTAATTTGTCATGATTCGATTTTTCGAGTCTAATTTGTCAATGATTCGTGATGAATTATGCCTAATTTTATGATCTTGGTTACTTTGATGATTTTGTTTTAAACTTTCAAACTTTGACGTTATTTTCCATGTTCCAATTAGTGTTTTCTGATAAGGCTTCTCTCATTGGAGACTGTTAGCAAATCTTCTTAGGTGTGCCTGTTGCTGTCATAATTGAGGATCTGCGGTTTTTCGATGCCAGAACGACGCTGGTCGGTGCTGGAATGTTGCCCTGTAACCTGCGAAGCAGGAGCATGAGGCCTAGTAGAGAGATCTGGGGATACTTATGGGAGGGCATTTCACAGAATAATCAAGGGTTGCTGCTTGGAGGATGTTGGTCGGAGCTGGGGTGAGTTGTGTTGCCCTGTAACCTAGCGGTGGGGGTGCGAGGCTGGGCAGACTCAGATAGAGAGTATGATTGCGTTGGCGAGCCTGAGTAGGGTTGTTATAGTCTCCTTGACTTTTTTGCAAATTGTCAACTAGGTGTTTTTTAGCCAAAAAACATACAATTAAGGGAAGCAGATTATTCGCACAGACCGTGACGGGTAGGAAGTTCGTAGGGGGGTGTAACAGGGGAAGGGCCTTCGTCTTCGTCAGTAGGTCAGAAGGATGTGGTTGGGACGACGCAGACCGGTGCTGGAGCGTTGCTCTGTAACTTGGGGGAGCGTGAGGCTTGGGGAGCTCGGTCGAGGGAGGAAGGCAGAACCACCACGTTCGATCCAGCCGTTGCTGGAGTTTTATCCCTGTCACCAAGGGGTGTGCGACTGATGGGAGTTGTCGAGGGAGGAAGACACTCCTTGCCGTCTATACCAGACTGGTCGGTAATGGGGCATGGTGGTGCCCTGCAACCCTAGCATAGAGGGTTATGAGACCAATCGCGTTAAACTTTAGGTTCGCGGACTGATCACGGGGACTTAGTTTTTTTCCAGTTGTTGCGTGGGAAGTTTGCTAGTCGGTGGCTTCGGTTCGGATTTTCTGCTTTCAATTTATTGTATGTCACTTATGTCTTATCTCGTCAAAAAAAAACAACAACAACGGGCGATGTGTTCGAATATGGCTATCCTCTAGAGGTTGTGATTGTTCTCGGTTGTAGAACGCTTCCGGGACTCCGTGCAATTTTCTTAAGGCGATTTTGATGTTGTTTTGTTCATGGACCTCCGGTTGTTCGATGCCAGAACAACGCTGGCCGGTGCTGGGGGGTTGACCCTGTAACTTGTTGACAACAGGAGCTTGAGGCCTGGTAGAGAAATTTGAGAATGCCTTGGGGGGGCATCTCACAGGACAATCAAGAGTTCCTATTGAAGACGAGTTGGACAGAGCCGGGGTGAGTTGCCTTGCCCTGTAACCTATAGCGGGGGTGAGAGGCTTGGTAGAGCTTGGTAGAGAATAAGACAGTGTCTGAGGACTTCGAGGGTGTTAGGACCCTGTGGCGCTTTAGAGTGTTTGGAGACAATTGCTGGGATTTTTGTTGGCGGATAGTCTCCCAAATTTACCTCAAATAGCATTGATTTTTGTTAAAAAAAAATAGAGAGAATGTTTTAGGATTCCGGGGACTTCTCGCAACTCACTTTAGGCTGTTTGATACTGATACGTTCATGGATCTTTGGTTGTTCGATGCCAGAACGACGCTGGCCGGTGCTGGGGTGTTGCCCTGTAACCTGCCGATTGCAGGAGCGTGAGGCCCAGTAGAGAGATCTGGGGATGCTTTGGGGTGGGCATTCCAAGGGACAACCAAGGGTAGTTGTTGGGACGACGCTGACCGGAGCTGGGGCGAGTCGTGTTGCTCTGTAACCTAGCCAAGTGGGGGGGTGAGGCCTGAGAGAGCTCGACAGGCAATAAAACAGTGTTGTACAGTTTTAGAGAGCTTTATTTGGGAGTCTAGGGGTTCGGAGCATTCGAAAGGAGGTGAGTAGTGATTCATTGTTTTTTAACCTCTCCTTTAATTCTCTTAAATTTCTTCAATAGTTCCCAGATTGATTCTCAGTTGAAGTCGGGTAATGGCCTGACATCTCAAATGACTTGTTCAACTCTATATGGGACGTTGGGCCCGGTTCCCAGCACGTGCTGCTCCCCATGAATAGATTGAAGCATTTGTCAAAAAAAAAAAAAAAAAAAAAAAAGATTGTTATTTGTATTAGGCTAACCCCTCATAGGTCAGGACCCAACATACAACACCATGGACAGTCCCCTGGGTGGTGCGTTGTCGAGCGCATCGGTCCCGCACTGCGCGGGACCCTCCCGGCCTCGTCACGCAGAAGTTGGTCTTATCCTCATCGCGATACACATGGAGCTTCCGCAATCCGCTCCGGCCGGGTGCGCCAACCATACCTCTCGTGATTCCCTACGACAGGATAGAGCCAACGCGAGGTACAACTTACCTCCACCTTGTGGGAGCTGTCACCTCCCTTCGGTGGGCGTATCCCTCCCGGGCTACCAGTCCACAGTATGAAAGTTTATCAATTGCAATCGCTGAGGTGGATCAGCCGAGGGCATTTCTCATTTGCTGTAGCATAGGGGGTACGCGTGGTCCCACGTCTCTGTCGAACCCGAACGTGAACCGACGCACTGGTGGGGCTGAAGTCCCAAGCCCGACCCGTCGTCGGTCGACTAGGACGTATCCCACTCATCACGCGTACACCACACTAAGAACATAAAAATAAAACATACACACACGAAACAACACACAACAAAACAACACAAACAATCCTAGTCCCTTCAGTAGTCATCCCATAATCTTCCGACGTGGAAATCGAATAAGCGACGCGCGCGAGACTCAGTATAAAATCGCGCGGACGCAGGGCTAACTCATATTGACTCGCAATGCATGCATACGCAAGGAGTCGCAATGATGACGTACTATGCAGTACCCATACTCATGCGATCCTTATTAATCTCGAGGGTCGCAGTCGACACTCAAGTGTCGGCTGACACGCGCCTTAAGGGGTTGATCTCTCGACGCTAGACAACGGTTACCGCCAAGTGCGGTTGAAAACCACACCCTCTTCTGCACCCTGCAGAGAGCGGGTGGTACACAAGTTCATACCTGTGGTGACAATCATCTCTTATCGCTCTTGAGACCAGCTCAAGGGGTTTGACTTTGACGGCTGCCACATAATACAACGTCCAACTACATAGAAACTCTAAAAACCAAATGGATAAAAAAAAATATCCCTCTTCTCTCAAACGCATACTCTGTTTAACCCTTGCGTACGGTCACAGTAGGCCTCGCGAATACCCAACGCGTATATATGTACATATATATAAAGGGTTATAAATATGTGACGATCACTTCTCACAATCACAGTGAGACTCCTCTCAGCCATATATATATGTATGTGAGCGCAGCCAGTCAAATCCAAAGTCCGAATCACCAAACATACCTGCAATCACATAAAAGATTCAACCAAAAGTCCATGCACTACACAAGGTAAACTTCAATCATTCTTTGCGCTCACACGCCCCGCTTTAGCCATACAAGCTGCACAAAGACCATACAAGCTTCACTCTTTGTGCATCTCTCAAAATAAAGTACTTAGCATCTTTGTTAAATGACCATTGAATAAAGTTCGGGTGAAAACAAAACAAAACAATTCAAACCACAGGGTTAAAACCTTTAGGTTGAGTGACAAAAGTGGATTGGAGTTGAGTCGTAAACCGACGAATCGACAACCGACATGTTATCAGTGATAACAGAAGATGGTCATTGTTGGACTAAGCAGAAACTAACCCAAATCTTGAATCAGAACGATCAAAAGGGACCAGTACCATAAGACAGGTTAATGCCGAAGCTAAATCATCAACGTATGGGGAATAAATCTCCATAGCACATTCTTACTAAAACTTATCTGCCAACTAGTCTAAGTCTACCCCTGAGCAAATGTCTAAAAAAAAGGTAGACCTTTGGGAGAATCTCTCCTATTCAAGGTGGATTACTGGAATCGCCACCTGTCAAAATATACTTAAACTAAAAAAATTTCGGCAGTGTTTCCCATAGGAAAAATGTCTTTTCTTAATTTATATTAGTTATAAATATGAAAACGGAGACAATATCTAACTTTGAAAAGTCAAATTTTGTCTAACTTTGCGAATTAGTAAAAATTTGGGCAGCAGTCCCTTTTTGAAAGACAAACTTCCCAGATTTATACTAACTCAGATAAGAACTCAAAGTAAGACTTGAGTTTTGCCAAGATAAAAACTTCTAAAGCAACTACCTACCAGATTGAAACTCAAACTAAGTAGTAATCTCACTCAACCACATACAAGGCCAAACCACAAAGGTAAGTACTCTCACCAGCCCCAAGTCAAATCCTCATAAATAGTTCATAAAACTTTCAGATAATTTATCCCTTATACCCAACTTACATATGACATGGTGCTAGACCATTCAACTTAGAAACAATGTCTAGCATACCTTAGGATATACACGAACAGGTTGCACAACTATGTTTTCTTTATTTGGGCATATGACTAGACCATTCAACTTAGCAACAATGTCTAGTCGCCCTGAACTGTTTAATATCCAAAATTTAATAATTTCGGACTTTGTTAAAAATATATATATATATATGGGCAGGGGACTGAGCCATTTAGTTTAGAAACAATGCTTAGTTTGCCCAAATTACTTTCAATTATATTATGTGGTTTTACTTCTCTTCTTAGTAATATGGCTTATCAATGGATCATTCAACTTAGAAACAATGACCAGCTGCCAGTTCACATGCAAATATAAACAAGTTATTTTTCCATTATACTCAGTTTATACTTATGTGCGTGGCTTCAGGCCAAATCATTCAGCTTAGAAACTATGCTTAGCCTTAGACCAAAAATTTTCCCTCAGAATGAAATAAGAGATTAAACTCTTCAACCAGGCAAACACTCAGATATAAACAGAGCCACCAGACCATTCAGTTTAGAAACAATGCCTGACTCTTCAAAAAACAATCAAATAAACATAACCTTCGTCCATTCAGCTTAGAAACCATGCCAGTCCTTAATTGACCCGGTCAAACGCAGGCAAACTGCCTTCCTCCCTCCTTCCCCCAGTTCATCCCTTGGTCTGCTTTCATTCAAAATAAAGAAGAAACGTAAACTTTTCACACGCATTCCTTCCATTCAGTCTGGTTAGATCTTGAAAAGAAAGGAAAAGTCATAGGGAACACATGCATACATCAATCGAACTAGAGGGAGATAGTCAAACAGGGGTATATTGGGTTCAAACAGTCAAAATATGGTATACTTGATAATTCCCTGCCTCCAGAACTCCTCCCGAGTTCCGGCAGAGCTCCCGCAATCGGTAGGCGGACTTGCCACAAAGTCTTGGTGCGGTCCTATGGGTTGCAATCCCACCTGCCGTCTTCCGCTCATAACCAATAGACTAGACTTAGAGTAAGCAGGGCAGAAGGAGATAGTTTTGAGACTCTCAGATCCAAGAAAGGTGCTCTAAGACTCGCGTGAGAGGGCCTTGAAACCTTTATGCGCCTAAGGGTCCCGCAATGATGGACAAAATGCACAGCACACTTAGTGAACTATAGTCAAAACCGCCTGTTGCTAACCCTTTGGCGACTCTCTTACTTGCAGCAACGACCCCCCCCCCCCCCCCCCCCCCCCTCCCTTCATAGGACTCGACCACTCCGCAAAGCTTTGTGATCTGAAATGCACTAGCCACAGTAACCCAGCTGTGACTTAACTAGTACAATCCTTACTTCCGTTGAGGTAAGACCGTAACACCCTTATCTGGCTATGCAATCCGCAGTGCCGGGCAAAGTGCATGCAGATGGTGACCATGCAGACCATTGTCAGTATCTGGTGCGTATCTAATTCACAACCGGAACCATGCCACTTTTATTCCGCAGGCGGGTAAGTTTGCAGTCTCGCCTCTTGTTCCTTAGTCAATAGGATGGACAGCGCGCTAGCTAATTGGTACGTTCCCAAGTTCCAGCAGGCGCAACTCTTTTGGGTTGAAGGTGAAGTTCTCCCTCCTGATGCCCTTTCCAACTGCAAGAAGCGATCAGGCCATAGAATTCGACATAGTTGTCGCGTCTGCCTACCTTGCTGGCCGTAGCAGCACTTTTTAACTGTTCCCCTGACTCTGAACGACAGCGAGCTTATGCACATAATTCAACCTGAGTTAATAGCTTCATAACCTGGGAGGAGTCCCACGTCCACATCTGTCCGTGGCCTTGCAACCCTCACATACTGCCCGTTTTCCAGGTCGTCTCGCATTGCCAACTGACCAGGTGAGTCCTCAGCCTCACTGTTTTCCTTTGCTGCTTTGGTTCGACAGTCGGTTTGGCCGCTAACAAATTTGCAAGCAAACCTCCGATCCCGTAGACTCCCCCGTAGTTGCCTAATGCTGTCTCCACTGACAGGATGGGCAAAAACAAACGACTCCTTCGTTAGATTTTGAGAGTGTACACCGTTCTTCTAGCCAAGCACACATACGGGAACAACGATTACTTCCATCGAATGGCCTGAACAAAACCAGAATGAATCTTCTGCTAAAACGCGGATGGGTTCATTCCCCCTCTCATAGCCTCTTTTCCCTCACATCTTCGTCTTCCTCTCCTTCACATACACATAGGCAAACGGCTCCACGAAGGACAGTTCTACCTTGAAATTGATGAAGATGGTCGTCATAGGGAAGTAACTCCTCCCCCTTCTTCGACCTCACGATGTCTGAGCGGATAATCGGTAGAAGGCGCCCACGCCAAAACCTTTTCGGTTTTGGCCGCCAAAAGTTTAGCCGTTTGGTACTACTGGCCCAATGCCTTGCATGTCGGGTACTACAGGCCCGCGCGTCGCTCCAAGGGTCCTACCGGACATGAATCTGGAGCATAACAGCGCCAGATTCATTTTGATGTAAAAGAGGTCGGGGGTGGTAATGCTGAAGTATCGAATGAGGCCCACGTACATGATTTTGAAAAAGTAGGCCCCTACCGGTTCATGAATCTGGAGCCAGAAACAACGCCAAATTCTTGAACCGGTAAGAACAGGCCCAGGGAGATGTGGCCACGGTGCGAAGGCGCCTTTCACCCAGGGGAAAGTTGTTTGGGCCGGTACTACCGGTAGTACCAAATGGCCGAACTTGGGCGGCCAAAACCGAAAAGGTTTTGGCATAGCCTCTTTCTACCAGTTCAACATTTCATCCTCGCGGGTTCCTACTTACACACTGCCAGGGAGATGCCCCCTTGAGTCAAGCCAGAATCTTATCCCACAGCACTACACCTTTGAAGTAAGTTTTTTTTTTTTTTTTTTTTCTCTCTCTCTCTCTCTCTCTCTCTCTCTCTCTCTCTCTCTCTCTCTCTCTCTCTCAAGGGGGCAAGCCAGAATCTTATCCCACAGCACTACACCTTTGAAGTAAGTTTTTTTTTTTTTTCTCTC
>BFEA01000189.1:855700-873392 GCA_003427395.1 Chara braunii
TTTTTTTATTTTTAACTCGAGTTTGATTACGAATTTGACAATACCTCCAAGGCAAAAGTTGTTTGTATTATTATTTTACATAACGTATTTTGTTTTCAGATTTTTTGGATAACTTTTTTTTTATTATTAATATTTTTATGTTTGCGTTCGGAGAGTTTCGGCGCTCGTTCACGTTCGGTCCCGAACGCTCGGGTTCGGTCACCGAACCCGAACATGATGCTACACAGTAAAAGGCCACTGGTATATCTCTACGATATGGGTCGAGGAGTGCAAGAAGGGCCTGGGAACTTACCAGGCGTGACGACTTCAGAACCGATGTCTCGATCCGGGATGGTTTTTAGGCCACCGTCAAGGTCGAGAAGGGCGCCACAGGTAGTCAGGACAAGGGCTAAGGGGCCGGTGAGCTCCGATGAGTCAGCAAAAGATGTTCCTGAGCCTAGTAGGGAGAAAGGGACTGTGGACATCCCAGAGGACGAGGATGAAGAGGATGGGAGGTTAAGGAAAGAAGAGGATAAAAGAGCTGAGCAAAGGTCAAAAATAGGGGTGTTAAGGCTGACACGGACATAGTTTCAGAAGGGAAGAAAAAGAAGTACACTGTCCGGGTAGAGGAAGGGTATGCTATGGAGGAAATGATGGATAGAATCCTTGAGGGTCATAACCACCTTATGAACCTGAAGGATGTCCTCGCTTCATTTCCAAGGCTTCGAGACGAGCTCAAAGCACGACTGTCCAGAAAGATGGAGGTTAGCGTGCGTCTGGGGGTCATAATCCTCAAGGAAACAGAATGGGCAGAGACAAGCACAAAGATGGATTGAAAGTCTGTCGCATGCGGATGCTTGGACGTGATAGTAAAAGAGAAAACGTGCACAACAATGGTGGATACTGGCGCGGAAATGAACCTCATAAAAGAGGAGCATGCCTTGCGCTTAGGAATGAAAATCGATCGCTCCGACGACTGAGTTCTAATGAGAGTGAATAGTCGCTCAGTGTTTATGGGGACCGCATCGGGAGTGATTTTGGAGATTGGCAAGGTCAAAGTAAGAAGTTGTTTTTTCATAATGCCTGATCTCGATCATCCGATTCTATTGGGCCGATCCGTCTTTAGCAGAACAGAAACCCTCATACTTAACAAGCATGATGGGACAATGTTCCTTGTCTTATGTGACCCTGTGCATGGTAACTATGAGGTTATCACCTGTAGGAACACGGGGCCGCGAAGTATAAGGAACCATCCCAATCCTGACTCTTTCACGATTGAAGAATCAGAAGAGGAGAGAAGGAGATTGTGGAGGGATGAGTTTGAAGGGGAAAGACAGCTGAAAGCGCTGACCCTTAGCTTAGCAAGTATTGGCGATGCAATGGACATAGTGTCGACCTACGGGATGGCAGACCCAAAGGCTGTAAAGTCCCTAAGAGAGAAGGTAATGGAACAGATGGGTGAAGGAGAAGCGGAATTGGTATATCGAGTGCCCGGAAGGGTAGGAGGACAAGCAGGAGCCAATCCCCAAAGTACAACTTGGCCTTTTTTAGGGGTAGGCTCAGACAAGGGTCACAAAGGCGATACAAAAGGGTAGATAAAAAATGTCGCCCTGTTCCTGTGCTCGTGACTGAGGAACAAGAGGTTTATTACAAGCGGGAACGAGAGTTGATACGGCAAATGCAATAAAATGCAGAGAATGGACCATGTTGTATCAATCAGGAAACGGAGGAAGCGTTAATAATAGGAAAGTCTGGGTTTCTTACATTGCAAGAAAGACAGTTGATGGTGGAGACCATAAGAGGAAGACATACTGTATATGTCTTCAATGATGACGAAAGTGGTCGTCTTGATGTTGACAAGATTCCGATGATTCGGATATATACCGTGCCACATGAGCCTTGGAACCTGCGAGGTGCGTGATATCCCAATCTGGCTGATGAGGAAAAAGTGGTAAAATACCTTGATGGGAAGATCCGCACGCATGTGTCAGACTATTCGAGTGGACCATATGCCTCTCCTTGGTTTTGCTTCATCAAACCAAATGGGACTTTGCGATGGGTACAGGATTTGTAGCAATTAAATACTATGACTGTAAGGGACGAAGGTGGTCTGCCGAATGCTGATGCACTTTCGGAAGCCTGCGCAGGACGATCTATAATTTCACTTATAGATCTATATTCTGGTTACGACCAGTTTCCTGTTTACCTGTCGGACAGACCTTTGACGACGATGCATACTCCTCGGGGCATGATTCATATGAATGTCGCACTACGAGGATGGACGAATGCAGTCGCAATGGTTCAAAGGCATATGGTAAGGGCTATGCAGCCGGTAAGTCCTCATATTACACAACCATACATTGATGGTCTGACTGTGAAAGAGTGAAAGGAGAAGAATGAGCAGGAGGTGATGTAAGGGATTAGACGATTTGTCCGGGATCATGTACAAGATTTATGCAAGGTCTTAGACTTACTAAAAGAGCATAACCTCACTGCGAGTGGATCGAAATTCAGATAGTGTATGCGCGGAGCGACAATCTTAGAGTTTGTGTGCGACGAGAGGGGTCGTCGGCCAGACACTAAGAAGATCAACAAGATTCTCGATTGACCGACACTATTCAAGACTATTACGGAAGTATGAAGCTTTCTGAGAAAGTGTGGTTTTTGGAGGGTGTTTCTTTTAAGTGGTTTTGCGGCTAAGACAGAGCAACTGCGATAGCTTGTACGCCAAGGTTAAAATTGAGAATGGGGAGATAAGCAGGAGTTGGTAATTAAATACCTAAAGAAAGGAAGGAGGGTTAGTATTGGGGGTATCGGATCATGCCGCCACGCTAACAAGGTCTTTTATTGTAGAGACTTATATTGGACCAACTGCTTTGGGGGATGTATTGATTCAGAAAGATTTTTAGGGAGAAAAGCGACCTTTGATATTTGAAAGTCGAACGCTTAACACAACTTAGAGAAATCACTGTTAGTTTAAGCGAAAAACTTTGACAGTTCTTCATTGTCTACGAATTTTCATAAATTACCTCTTCGGCAGAAGGTTCGTTATGAGAGTTGACCCGACTGCTCTGGCCCGTTCGCTTAAGAATTTTGCTCCCTCGGATCCAACCATTGCCAGATGGTTAACATACATCTGGATGTTTGATTTCGAGTTGGAGCGTATTCCTGGAAACAAAAATAGGGCAGATGGGTTAAGTCGCGTTGACTGGGATAAAAATAACAAAGGGGTAGTCGAAGATACTCCACCAGTCGATGAATTTCTGGACAAGGAAGAGGATGTAAGACTCCACATTAATTTCTGGTCGCTGACTATGGGTGAACATATTACTCATGGACGACCTATATGGCTTACACCTCTAGGTCATGTACGACGGTCGGACATAGTCTTCAAGCCGTATATTGAGGAAGATTCATGGAGGATGCCAGGAGCAGAATGGATGATGAATCTGGCCCTGGCAGACAAGTACCAGTTGTGGGAAGATCTGGTCACATTGGAGAACGGACCCCACCAGGTGGAAAAGCATGAACGATTAGTATGTAGAATGTATCTTCTGGCAAACTCGCTGCTTCAAGATGAAATTGCTAGGATTGAGGAGAGAAGGCAAAATAGGGAAGAGAATGTGGTCCACGAAGGAGAGGGTGACGACTTTGAAGAAGGATAGATAAAAGAGGTCTTTCGTGCAAAAGAGTATAACGGAGTATATTTGGAACTAGGGATGCTCCTTTCATGTGAAATGAGAGAAAGGAATGCGAGCGAAAGAGTCCTTAAGATGCGACAAATTTTTCTGGTGAGAGAAAGTCATTTGTTCATAAGAAGTAAGGAATCCTAGAAGGGTAGTCTGTGGCGTAAATCGACAGATTGACGTTATGGTCGTCCTTCATGATGGAACGGCAAGTGGTCATAAGAGCATAGATGCGACGTACTTAAAGATTCACGACTTATATTATTGGGATGGCATGAGACACATGATTGACAATTATTGCAAGTCTTGTGTACCATGTCAGGAGCGGTCTTCCTTAGACCTAGGGAACCACTGCACCCTAGATATATACGTGAGGTTGGAGCAGTCGTCCATCTGGATCTATTGGCAATGCCCTTAGGTATAGGAGGGCTTAATTATATTTTTGATGCACGAGACAATCTCTCAGGATTTGTGGATGGCAAGGCTATTCGCACGAAGACAGGAAAAGTATTGACTCAGTGCATTGAAGAATACTACCTTCGCTATCTCTTCGTCTCAAGATTCGTACTGGACAGGGGGTCCAAGTTCACTTGTGCAGAAGTGAAGACGTCGTTGAGGGGATATGGTGTAATTGTTGAGTATACGACTGAGGCACGCCCTCAGGCTAACGCACCGATGGAAAGAGGACACAGTACCATTACAAATCTCCTCGCAAAATGGATAGATGACAGACCTAATTAGTGGTCAAATTTTCTAAGAGTTGCCTTCTTTATTGAGAATATCACTATCAGAAGGAGTACCAACTACGCGCCAGCTACACTATGGTATGACGGACATGCGACGTTCCCTATAGAAAGTTTCCTAAAAACTTGGAGACGACAAAACCTCGAAACGACCTTATCTTTTCAGGAGTTGCTCGATCTAAGGGCACGTCATATTAGAGTCATAGAAGATAGGGTTTAAAAGGCGACGAGTAGAGTGGTTGATAGTCGGACCAACGATAAGTTCAGGTGGGACCAGTTGGCACGAGTAAGAAAGGAGTCTCTAAAGGTGGGGGATGCGGTGCTGCTCTACAACTCATCCCTAGAGAAGCAATGGTCAAGGACATTGGACAAGCGGCGACTAGGGCCGTACAGAATCACGAGATGTGGCGAGCATGGGGCATACCAGATCGAGGATATGAATGGAACGACATGGAAGGACAGGGTGTCTGACTTGAGATTGAAGAAGTTTGTGGCACGAGATGAGGTGAGCATGGAACTGGCAAGCCATATGGTTTTTAGTTGTAAGGGGACGACCTTAGTATAGCAGAGAGAAAAAACGCAAGTTGTTAGGTCAAAATGGTTTGATAGAATAAGAATAGAGTTAAGTATGAAACTCCGACGAAACAGTTTGTCACAGCCCCTCGTTTGTTGTCCTCTTCTCCCTCTCTGCCTACGGTTTACCGGGCAGTTCTATTTGACGATATATATGTATAAGTATTTAGGTAGTTATGGGAGGGCTATATATATATATATATATGTGACGATATATATATATATATATGTATACTATGTAGAAAATCCGGATATCCGGCAGGCCATTTTATCCGAAATTTTCAATCCGGATGAAAATTCCGGATTAATTCCGGATATGGAAAAATTCGGCCCTGCGCAAAACATTTTTTTTTACCGAAAAAAAAACTAATTCAAAAAATTCTGGAAAACAAGTATGTTGTTCACATCAACGATACGAACAACGTTTGGCTTGAGGCCATTGTTGATATCTCAACAGATAAAAAGATAAAAATGTAAAACAGAAAAAAAAAAAAAAATTTGGATAAAAAATTATAAAACGAAATTTAACGAATCAAGCATCCCCCCTCTAAACCCTTCATTCGCTATCTTACCCCCTTTCAACCCTTCCATGACTTATCAAGCTTTTTATGAAATAGGAATATAGTTCTATTGTATTTTGCATGCGCAATATTACTTTTTTTTTTTTTTTTCCTTTTTTTTTTTGGCCATTTTTTTAATAATCCAGACTTCCGGATAATCCTAGCCCCCGATAATCCGGCCTGATAATCCGACCAGATTATCCGGCCAGGTATGCCGTGCTATATATATATATATATACTGTGACTTCCTGACATGCTTACCCCCTGTTATCCTGTTGTCTCTTCCTTGTTGTGCAGGCTTGATACCTTTGATAGTCATGCTAAGAGTTAGGGGCGGGGCAGGGCCGATGGAAGTTCCTCTGGGGGCTACCAGTCAGAGGGGGCAGCAGGGGACCACTAGAGAAAAAAAACCTCTTATTTTCGATGGAGGGAGTTTGGAGATGTTTTTGGCCAGGTTCGAGACCCATGCATATCAGTATGGTTGGGTACGACCAGGATGTTGGATGAGGTGCGAGGCAGTGGTGAGTGGGCCGAGCCAATCACGAGATTTGCCAAGGAGTCACTTACTTGGCAGGAGTTTGAGAGGAAGATGGAGGGGCTGCATCCATCGCCTACAGGGAGAGACGGATTGCCTATTCGCTTTGACTCCTCCAGCTTGGAAGAGTTCCTTAAGGCCTATGATCTATTCGCAGATGAACAGAACATTCTGACTGACTCCAGAGTTTGAGGGTTCATCCAGTTTGTGAGAAAGGTCATCAAGTCCTTTGTCAAAACTATTGTGGAAAGAGCCACAAACTGGGGCGATTGCAAGTGCCTATTAAGGAACTACGATACTCCTGAGCGCCAAGCAGAGAACAAAAGAGGGATAGAAAGGAAGAGGAGAGAGCCAGAAGGAGCAGAGGGGCGAGCAGTTGGACAGGGTGCACCTCATGGGACACGGGGAGAGGAGAAAAGTAGAAAGGGGTACACACTCACACGCATGAGAAAAATAAGGAACAGGCGACTGGAGGGGCGAAAAAAAAAAGAAGTTCATGTGGTCCAGAGCCATCTTCAGAGCATGTGCGGTTGTCAGATGAGTGTTCTAGGCCATAGAGAGAGCATGATTTGCCTCATGAGCCAGTGCGGCGAGACCAACAGGGCGAGGAAACTGAAAAGGAAAGAGAACTGGAGAAGGTGGACATGGCAGCGCGAGAGAAGGAAATCGGGATTCATCTTAGGCTCCAAAACCTGACAGAAATGAAGGATAGAATGCAGAAAGGGAATCAGTCAGTGGAAGTGGAATCCAAGAAGACAACTCAGAAGGATAACTCTCCTCTACTCACGAAAGTCTGGGAGAGTTTTGATAGGTTGATGGGGGTTAAGTCAGTCTCCACAGACTTACTTACCCTGAAGGGTTTTTTGAAGGAAGGGTTTGCAGCAGCGAAAGCTTCTGATGAAAAGATAGGGAGACAGGTGACAAAGGTGGCACAAGCTGCTCATGGCCAGAAGGTGGATTGGGAAAAAGAGATTGGATATCTGAAGAAGGAGGTGGAAAGGCAAGGCAAGGAAGTGGATGTTGTGAAGGCTGAGATGGTGGACATTAGAGTTGAGAATGGAGCCCTCAAGCTGGTCAACCAGACCCTTAATAAGGTCAACGACGTTCTGAGGGGGCACCTCTAGGCACAACAAACCTCCTTCCAAGCAAAGGAGGTTGAATGGGAAAAGAGGTTGAACTTGAAGGATATTGAGGTCAAATGTGCTCATCAGGTGCCTACAACAGTGGTGGATTGGACTGAGATCCAAAACTTTGGTATCAAGGGACAGTTAGTTGAGGACCTCTTCAAACATCAAAAGAAGGAGGCAGGGGTAAAACAACAAGCAGATGAGGACGTCCATTTGCTTGACAAAGTCACGTTGGAGTCAGAGGAAATACTGAGGAGGAAGGAATCAGAAGTTGGAAAATTTGAGTGGCAGACACCTACTTCCTTGGCTACCCAGCATAAAACTTTGCCTGCAGTCGGTAGACAGATTGAGGAGGCTGGTCAGATTAAGACCCCTACGATTGCTCATCAGAGTTCTACTCAGGTTTTGCAGAGAGACCAATCACAAATTTCTCAGAGGACAGTGATGGTGGAAGAGAGCAAGGAAAGTAAGATGGAGGAGTCTCAGAGATTGGCCACGCTAGAAAACATGCCTTTGCTCACTAGCTTTGGTGATGTTTTGAGATTCTGAGTCTCTGACTCTGATTCAGAGAGACATGGCAGTGGACAGACTATACGGGGGAGTGGCAGAGTGGCAGAGGGGTTTGCTCTGGAGCTTCAGAGACTCTTCAACAAGAGGTCACTAGTCAAGCCACAAGCGCCCCCTCGTCTGCTTTACCCTCAGAAGAGATTAAGACAGAAGCCGTGCAGAAGAAGCTTGGAAAGTGTTTCTACTGCAAGAAGGACAAACACTTCTCTGATGATTACCTCAAGTGCTATGAGGATGAGGCAAAAAGTTTTGTTACCAAAGTATCCACTGGGATTTAGAGAAATAGAAATGGTAAGTTGGTTGAGAGATTGCGAGATGGTGGCAGGGCACAGTTGTACATGTAAATAAGTGAGGTGTTGATTGACTATGATTTAGTCATAAGGTCTGGAAAGGTCCAGAGCTGAGAGAGATAAAAAATTTGACACTCAGTCCTGATGGATATCTGTATATAGAGAAGCATATGGAGGATTGGATCAGACTCATGCACATCGGTGATTGAGTGAATAAGTTACGAGGGACTTTCAGTCTTAGATGTATAAGAGATAACACTTATAGTAGTTCTTACCGACCTTCCTGTTTTTCTATAACGAGGAGTGTTTTGATGACATTCGTATGTATATTCAGAGTTTTTCTTAGTTTTAGGGTGTGATGTATGAGACACATATTAGAGTGATGTTGCAACTATGTTAAACATCTGGACTTTGATTTTTTCGACATTTTGACATTTTCTTTTCTTATCTTGTATAATATTTGGGGCTATTCAAGAAATTGACAGGAGCTTTTGTTTTCACAAGGTTCCAGATCTTGTGTACTTGTATGGATTTCAGGTGTTGTTTTGTGTGGATTTTCACTATCTCTCTCAGTCTTGTGAGTTTGTCGTCATGTGAATGACTCTCGTGATGTGTACTTGCTTTGAAATGATTTGTACTGCAAGGTTTTTCTTTGCACTTAGGCATATCTGACAAACGACAGATGAATCTTTAAAGTGCAATGGAAGAGTTTGCAGTTTTTTGCTTTCAACGAAGATTATTGTATCGTAACTTGAAAAAGGCTTGAGTAATGATTAATGTAAATGTCACAACCAAAGTTGTGTCCTTTTGCATACGGAGGGAAACCCGAAGGTTGGCCAATCCCCGAAAACGTGAATGATATTGAGAGAGCGCCCAAAAGGGGTGCTAAAATGATGGATATTTTTGTTGTGTAAAAGTTTGATGAGGAAAGACCAGAAATTTTATGATAATTATTTGCTTGAAATTTGTGGCATTCATGGTGAAATTTTGGATGAAATTTCGAGAGATGTCCCTAAGACGTGTGGCCCAACCTACGGTGATCAAAGTAGGAAGGGTCACGACCCTGTGGATTGATGATGGATACCATTTGAATATTGAGAGAAGGCACTATCCCTCCACGTAGTCCCGTGGGTAGTTGGTACGTGATCCTTTAAATTGCTTGGACAATTTTGATGAATCTTGATGATAAGAATGCTTGACCACTATGAAGCCAGTCTAAGGGATATATTTGAGAGGCCAAGCTAACGGGCTATACTTGGCATCATTGAGACGTAACTCCCAGTGTGGGTTGCTGACCGACGCAACCTGGCAGCGGGCTCATGACTCATCGAAGGTTAGGTCTTGAAGGGTCGGCCACTCGGAGAGGGGAAGGTCATTGGCATCGATTAAGTCTAGAGTCAGAGTCCTTCAGGATACCAAGATAGGAAAAACTGTTTATCGTTGCGCAACCAACGAGGGCACCATCGCTATATAACAACGCAATGGGTCGTAAATTCAGTATGATCAACCGATCAGCGGTGGGCCAAGATGAAGACCTAGCTCACTTGTGCTAGACTCGAGGATGGGTATTTTCATTATGATGGAAGTTTGTGTGGTTAAATTACCACCGGGAACTGAGGGGCCCCTGTATTTTAAGAAAGGTCTCGGTTAGGGTCAGCGTCTAAAGTCGTGACCTTGTTCGCGAAATCAAGGCTAAGGACACACAACGAGAAACCGGCCACGTCTAGAACGAAGGGAGAGGACTATCGACCTGCTACCGGAGAGCGGATATTATGCTGTAGTACAGAACGGAGTATCCCCTAATTTCGAGGCCATGACATGGGAGACCCAAGTTACAACCCTGGCAGTGGAACACCGTGGCGGGGGCGGGTGAGAAGATACCTCGAACGGAATCGGGTCGGTCAGTCAGATTGGTAACTTCCTCGTTAGCAAATGTGATTCTTGTTGTGCTTATAGTTTTGATTGCCCAGCGCGACAGGGACGTCGTTTAATAGGGTCCGGAAAACTGTCGGCGCGAATACCCTTACAAGGGTATTTGGGCACATTTTTGCATCTCACCGAAAATGCATTTTCGACGATATCTGGGAGAGTGTCCCGTTTCCGAGTGACCACGACCAACTCTCAGGGGTTGGGAGTGACACTCGCATCTTGATCTGATTAGAGAATGTGTGGGCGTGCACTTTGAGGGCACACACGATATTTAGGCGGACGTTTGGTTATAAGAGTGGCACCTGCGCCTAGTAGCATAAACTAGAAATGGGGTGTGGATAAATTGCAGTAGCACATATAGTGAGCATTCGCGATCGAGACTGACAGTTGATGATCGGGGCTAGGATTTAGTTATCAGATCTGCTTGACTTATTTGCTACGGCACTAGGATCAGTGAGGTGCAAAGTGCCTGACTTCCTAGGCCGACCACGATATTTTGGTCAACAGTAGAAGCCGCGGGCGACACTATAAAAATCGAAGTTTTTTCCGACGCTTAGGTGGTAAAAGTACGGTGTTTTGAAATGATAGTCTAGTGAGAATGTTGGAGTTGTTATGTAACGTCGCACTCGTGTCGCATGCACAAAAGCAGCCACGGGTAAAACTGACGGCTTCGTGCAGCGAGGGCCGATACGTAGGAGCCGTAGACACGACCAGTATGCCAAACCACGACCTTAGTATGGTCCGACAGACCTAGGCCTGAAAGGGACGCTTTTATAACCAAGTTCGAGCCTATTACGTCCAAGCTTGGGTCTAGCCCTATAGGTTACGACTTTGGACTGACACTACAGAGATCGGAGATTGAGGCCAGCAGCCGACAATGAAGGAGCGGAGGAGTGTCTTATGAAGGAAACTGATGGGTTGAGGGTCCTGCGGGACTATCCCCCTTAGTTTTGCCAGGGAGTCCGATCGCGGGACCGATGGGCAGGACCGAGGGTCGGGTTTCGACGGTCCTTTCCCCTCCGTCGCCGTTTCTTATATTTTCCTAACTTTTATTACCTTTTCACTATTTTTAATTTTATTATATCCCATTTCGGGACGCAGCTCAGGTATTAGCATCGAACCCAAGAGCCTAGCTCTACGGGTGCACCATTGAACTTTTGAAATACAGACCCATGTTCGGATCCGGGTGGTGGAACTTGATTAACGAATAAAACCGAATATTTCTTAGTTGACCAGGTCACGTCAGTTTGGTGGTGGTTTCCCAAAGCGGCGGCACTACTTTGGTCCTTCGGGACATCTGTTAAAATTAGAGCGACAATGGAGAAGATTAGTGCGCCCCGATATTACTTAAAAGCAGCGGACCCGATGATATCGGGTCACTGCTTGGTTATCCGCGCATCATCGTTCAACTGATTTGATGCGCTATCGCACGGTTGCGGACGAAGGCCACAACGAAGTCAAGGACAAAGATTGTTTGAAGGGAAGGAGCCGACACTACTCACCGTCTTGCTCATTTCGGTTTTTCTTTAACAATAAGTTAGTAAGAAGTGCACTCTATAGATTGGTGTGAAATATGGTTAAAATTACCCGTCGTGATCACAATGCTCCTTCATCAGATAAGCAACCTCGACTACTTAAATCTTTCCTCCTTCGTCAACGCGCGGCAACATCCGACCTTTGACTCGCCTCGCACCGTAGGTGTCATAAGGTGAGTGTTCTCCCCACTCTCTCTTTCTCTCTTACGGGCACACACACACCCGTTACCCACAGCCTCTCATGCACCTGGCCAACTCCTCGGCCAGGTTCATGCATTCTTACCAACGCCGGCAAGAAACGTGGGTCGATGATGCCAAACTGGATCGCAATGACGATGGCCGAAAGCACAGTGAGCACATCACTACGGTAAGCACTACATATCTCCTCCGACTCACCGTCTTCTTCTGCTTCGCTCTATTAGCGAATGGTCGGTTACACCTTCGATGGAATGAGCAAAGATCGAAATGAATCTTGCGCAAAAATTCCCTACTTTCCAGCCATACACACAGAGTGAGAGAGTAAGGCTACTTTTGTCGATAGGATGAGCATCGCACCAGTCAACAGGTAAGTCTCCAACCTCTCGCTTTGCATCACTACTTTCACTGAACGATGAGTGGACTCCGTATGAATCTTACGCTAGAATGGGAAAAAACAATACACACCTGTCTACCACCTTTCTCTTGTCGCTCCGCAGACACGCACCTTGACTCCCTTTTCGTACCTACCTCTCACATCCTTTCGTCTTCGTCTGCTTCTCCGTTAACTTATTCTCCTTCTTTCCCTCTTCATTTTCTGCTTCTCACGCGCGCCTGCACAACAGCCTCGCTGCCACACCCGTTTTCAGCTCTCACCAAGTGTGCAAAAAGGGAATGAATCTTCCGCTAGAGAAAAGGAAAAATACATTGCTACTTCCCTGATGCGCAATTCTAATTTACCGTACCGCCAACTGACCTTCTTAATGGGAAATCCGCCAACGACATCGGATTCGCCATTCATCAAAACTCCAACTTCAATTCCTGTTTTGCCTGCCTCTCTAAAAGAACGAGCAAATGGAGATCCTTCCTCCTCTGTTATCCATATCTCCTCGACACTTCCGCACACCCTTTTCCTCTCCTAACTCTTATCGTATTATCTTTCTTATTAAAACTAACTACAAATTCGGATTCACAAATCTCCGGAAGCCCCTATCCACATCTCCTTCGATCTCTCTTTTAATTTTCTTCCGCCTATTGTCTCTTTTTCCCTACACTCTGAATGCACCTGGCCCGGAACCCCGACTAGGTCCACTCAATCTCCTTTGCCCGTAAGACCAGGAAGAGGGGCATGACTCATAGGAGGTGGTCATCGTTGTCGCATGCAGGATCCACAACGAACAAGGCACCAGTCGTAAACAAGACTGAGACCATAAGTAGAATGGCACCCACAGCCTCGATGGTGAAAAGTGGGGGTACCTGTTAACCATTTGTGGACGGTGAATGAACCTATCCGCACAGAAGGCCAGGTGCGTCCATACAGGTTGAGGGCACAATCAGAGTAGGAGGTATAAGAGACAAGGTAGTGAGTGATATTGTGAGGGGGATTTGAGTTTCACGCAGCGGAAGGAAGAGAGAGAGGGTACTTACCAATGTGAACTGACGATGAGGGATGAGGTCTAACTATATGCCTGAGTAGAGAGATCGGAAGGAATGCAGGTAGAGGCAAGCAACGGTTTTGACAGGCAAAATGTGTCAGGCAAAGGAGCACTGTCAGATGAAGAGTTCAGCTAGGCGGCACACCTGAAACAACAGATACGCACGAAATCAAAGGGGTAAGGTTCAGTTGAATTCGATTTCCAGTTCGAATGCAATTGGGTAACAAGGCCAGCTTGTGGACCTCCTTTGTCATAACGCTGGTCTGCGTAGTCAGCAGTCGCATGCATTGAGCTACTGTTGCTGTTCATTTTTTAGACGCTGCCACTGTGCTCTACTACTGTGTCGGGTAAGGTTCCTTCGGGTCTTGCTGCTGAAACTAATCTGTCTAGCAGGGTGTTCGCCGGGTCTGGCGGCTTAGACGACACCGTGCATCACCATGCATCACCACGAGCTACCTCTACTTGCGGCACTTGCATGGTTTGTTGGTGGGTAATGTTACCTTGCTTGGCTACTGTGCGCAGACTGCTATGTCCACTGTTGTCTGGCTAAGAATTACTGAGTTTTGCTTACAATTTAAGTACGACACAGGGGAATGCAGGTTTGCGAGGTCCCGTAGTTGCAGTTTGGACCGAGTCTGAGGCATTAAGATATAAAGGTGTGACCAGACTCTTTAGAGGGGCCATCGCTGCAACTTGGAGGTCGTCAGAGAGTCTATGGCCAACTCTTTCACTCTAGTTTGACCGGTTGTTGCGCATTTTGACCATCATTGCGGGGCCCTCAGGAGATTGAAGACAACAAGGCCCTCTCCTAAGAGTTGAGTTTGTCCCACCCCTGTATCTCGAGCGTCTGAAACCCCTCCTTCTGCCTTTCTTACTCTAAGTCTATAATCTGAGGTTACGAGAGGAAGGCGGAAAGGGGGATTGCAAACCGTAGGACCACAACAAGACCTTGTGGGAGGTCAACCTACCGATTGCGGGAGCGCTGCCGAAGCCCAGGCGGGGTTCTGGAGGCAGGGAACACTCTGGTATAATGCTCGTTGTACGCATGTGAGTCTTTCCCCTAAACAAAATTACCCTTTGCTATTGTGTGTTTGTAAGAATAATTGAAAAAATTAATTGCTTTTATTTGTTTTGAATTCAGGACATGATCTGAAAGGTAAAATTAGAAAGTATGTATGATAAAGTCATATTAACTGTGTAAATTCAGACCGGATAAGTTTGTGAGATTATTTGTTGTTATGTTGCGGAGGTTGGACGAACACATAAGTTGCGGGTTGTTAAGCCACATGCACTTGTTGATTGTTTAGGCGGGACTCGACTACTCATAAGTTGAGTAGCCTAGTTCTACGCCATATGTCATTGTATGGGCTGACTAGCCACATCATGCGTTGGTGTGTCCTAGTCATATGCCTTACGGCTGCCACGAACTACAACGTCCAACCATAGAAACTCAAAAAAATCAAAAGGATAAAGGAGGATCTCCCTCTTCTCTCAAACGCATAACCCTTACGCACGGTGACAGTAGGTCACACAAACACTCAAAGCATATGTATTTACATATGTATAAAGGGTTATAATTATGTGACGATCACTTCTCACAATCACAGTGGAACTCCTCTCAGCCATATATATGTATATGATCGCAGGCAGTCAAATCCAAAGTCCGAACCACCAAACATACCTGCAATCACATCAAAGATTCAACCAAAAGTCCATGTACTACACGGGTCAACTTCAACCATTCTTTGCACTCACACCCCTCGCTTTAACCATGCAACCCTCACTTTTGTGCAACTCCTTAAAATAAAATACTCATTATTTTTCTTAAATGGCCATTCAAATAAAGTTCGAGCGAAAGCACAGCGAAATAATTCAAACCACAGGGTTAAGAACTTTAGGTTGAGTGGTAAGAGTGGATTGGAGTTGGGTCGTAAACCGACGAATCGACAATCAACATGTTATCAGTGATAACAGAAGATGATCCTCATGGGATCAAGCTGAATCTATTCCAGATCCTAAATAAACGATCAAGAGGACATGTAACACATGACAGGTCAGTCCCCAAACTAAATCTATAAGTCTATGGAGCATAATCTTCATATCACGATCTCACTCAAATATCATTTTTAATTAACCAAGACTAAATTTATCTCTAAGCAGTTACCTAACAAAGGGGTAGATTCTGCTCAGATCTCCTCTTTACAGAGTGAATCTCCAGATTCGCCACCTGTTAGGATATAATCTATTTTCTTTAAACTAAGAAAATTTCGGCAGCGCTTCCCGTAGGAAAAATGCATTATCATAATTTATACTAGCCCGCATATGAAAACATAAATACTCTTTAACTCTTGAAAGTCAAATTTTATCTAACTCCATGAATTAGTAAAAATTTTGGCAGAACTCCTTTCAGAAAAGGAGACTTCACAGATTTATACTAAGTCGGATTTGAACTAAAAAAACAAACTTGAGTTCAACTAAGACAAAATTTAACTAACTTCTTAGATTTGTAAAAATTTCAGCAACACTCCCTATAGAAAAGTGTTAATCCAAGATTTATACAAAACCTAGTTCAAAATTTAAAGTGACTTTGACTTCTCGAGGCCCAATTTGTCCAACTCCTTTGAATTAACAAAAATTTGGGCAGTACTCCCTTTAGAAAAGAAGACTTCTCATATTTCTACTAAACCATATATAAAATTTAGACAAATCAGACTTTGAAAAATCAAAATTTAACTAACTGTTTGGATTTGCAAAAATTTTGGCAGCACTTCTCATAGAGAAAGTAACTTACTAAGATCTATACAAACCCAAGTATAAGAAATGATCCACAAAATACAAAAATTGATCGAAGTAAAAAAATTAGCTAAAACAATGCAGGAATTTAAACTAACTCTTATAACTCTAGCATGTGGCGAGCAACTAAAGCAACTACCTATCAAACTGAAACTCGTACTAGGTAGTGATCTCCCTCAGCCACATGCAAGACCAAACCACAAGGAGTAATTACTCTCACCATCCCCAAGTCAAAATCCTCATAGATAGTTCATGAATCTTTCAGATGATTTAACCCTTATACCCACCTTACATATGACACGATGCTAAACCATTCAACTTAGAAACAATGTCGAGCATGCCTTTAGAATATACACGAACATGTTGCACAACCACTTTTCTCTTCTTTGGGCATATAACTAGACCATTCAACTTGGAAACAATGCCTAGTCGCCTTGAACTGTTTAATAGTCAAAGTTTAATAAATTTCTGACTTTGTTTTCAAAATAAATGAAAATATGGGCAAGGGACTAAACCATTCAGCTTAAAAACAATGCTCTGTCTGCCCAAATTACTTCTAATTATACTTTGTATTTTCCTTTCTCTTCTTAATGATATGGTTTAGTGTTGGACGATTAAGCTTATAAACAATATCCAATTGTCGGTTCATATGCAAGTATAGATAAAGTATTTCTTGTTTATATTCAGTTTGTACTTATGTGTGTGGTTTTCAGGCTAAACCATTCAACTTAGAAACAATGCTTAGCTTAGACCTTCCTTTAAAAAAAAAACACAAGATTAGACCATTCAGCTTAGAAACAATGTTCAATCTGTCCTTAAACAGTTCAAAGCATGAAGTTGGATTTTTCATCCAACTTCAGTCAGAAACCCCAAAAGAAATAGACAAACTAGGTCATTCACTGAGAAACAATATTTGGTCTCAGAGATCAGCGAGGCAAACCCTCAGAAATAAATACAGCAACCAGGTCATTCAGCTTATAAACAATGTCTGGTCCTTCATAAAACAGTCAAATAAACATAGCTCTGGATCACTCAGTTTAAAAACAATGCCCAGTTCTTGGTTGACCTGGTCAAACGCATGCAAACTATCTTCCTCCCACCTTCCCCTAGTTCATCCGAGTCCGTACTAGTCCGCTTGCAGTCGAAATTAAGAGAAACTTCAGCTTCACGCACACATTCATTCCATTTAGTCTGATTAAATCCTGAAAGAAAGCAAAATCATAGAGGAACACATGCATACAATCATTCAAACTAAGAGGAAATAGTCAAACAGGGGTATGGTGGGATCATATAGACAGAAAAATACATACCTGATTGTTCCCTGCCAGGGAAACACCCGCGGACGCGTCCGCGGGGTCGAGCTCGGATCGCGGACCCAAATGGGTCCGCATTTGCGGCCTACCTGGTCCGCACCGCGGACCCGATTTTACACGAATTTTCTTGAATTAAGTAATAGGTAAAAAAAAAACAAAAATATATGGGGTTGTAGGGAATTTTGAGCCCTACAACCCCATTTTGTTTTTTTTTGAATCCGACTTTATTTAGGATTTTTAAAAAATCAAAAAGAAATTGGATTTAAAAAAAATTAAAAAATATATATTTAAAGAAAAGCAGGAATTTTTTTTGGTCATTTTTTATCATGAGATATATGGTCCATGAGTTTACCTGTATTTTTTTAGAAATGAATTCATGTTTTTTGCAGAAGTGTGAGGTGTTTTCAAAAAATGCGGATGCCAAAAAAAAA
>BFEA01000189.1:874002-903642 GCA_003427395.1 Chara braunii
CAATCAATCAAAGGGGCGCGGGGCGACCCCGCCCCAACCAATCAATCAATCAATCAATCAATCAATCAAAGGGGCGCGGGGCGACCCCGCCCCAACCAATCAATCAATCAATCAATCAATCAATCAATCAATCAATCAATCAACGAAAGAAAAAAAAAAAAAATCGTTTTTTTTCCCTATTTTCTTCGATTTCGCCCTTACCCCCCCAACCAAAAATTAGATTTTTTTCGTTTTTTTTTGCCTGATGGGGTGGGGCTGGGGTTGCGCCGCCACGTGGCGCTTCCTGTTTCCCAAACCCCCTTCCCCAGCGGCCGTCACGCGTCCGCGGGGTCGCAGACTCGGCCGCGGTCGCGGACTTGGCCGCGCCTGTCCGCCACCGAGGGGGATTCATAGTTCCCTACGTTCAAAACCTCGCCTAGGTTCCGACAGAGTTCCCGCAATCGGTGGGCAGACTCCCCATAGAGTCTTGTTGCGGTCCTACAGTTTGCAATCCCACCTGCCGCCTATGTATCACCTGCGGTCGTGACCGCAGGCATTTGACTGCAAGCGGTTAACATCCCGACTGCAGCGGGCGACCACCCACGGCCAAGTGCGGTCAGAAAACCCCGACATTTTTAAATTCTAGGATAATAGGCAAAAAAAAACAAAAAACAATGGGGTTGTAGTTTTTTGTGTGCTTTACAATCGTATTTTTTTAGTTTTATTTTTTGACTTCTTTTTTTAATTTTAAAAAAATAAAAAACAGAAATCCATCAAACAAAAGTTCTTTACTTTATTCTTTTAGTAAGAAAAATAAAGGATTTTGTTTGTTTGTTATCTCAAATTTTGTAACGAATTTTGATATGACCCCAAGGCAAAAGTTGTTCAATTTATTTTTGGCATAACATATATTTTTTTTCAGGTTTTTCTGACTTTTTTTTTTTTTTTCATGACAGCGGATCGCGGTCATGACCACGGCCTCGAGGCCAAGACCGCGGTCCGCGGTCGTGCCCGCGATGACCGTGACCGCGAGGGATTCATAGCCTGCCGCCTTCCTCTCATAACCAATAGACCAAACTTAGAGTGAGAAGGACATAGATAGAAACATTTAAACTTTAAGATACAAGATAGGTGCTCCCAGACTCGCGCGAGAGGGTCTTGGTTCCTTGACTCGCTTGAGGGCCCCGCAATGGCAGTCAAGGATGCCGCAACAACTCGGTCAAACGGAAGTCAAACTGTCGATTGCTGATTCCCAGACGATTCCCGAATCGCAGCAAGGACACTCCTTCAGTCAACCCAACGATCTCAGCCCCTCCGCAAGCTTGCAACCTCGCGACCACAACTGTTCTTGATCACCAACGTAACAGGTTGAGTAGTACTCAAGCCTGTACACACATACACAGCCTTGTGGCTCGCTCCCAGCTATCCCCCTTTGATGGTTTGAACAATACATCGGCCAATTCACCTAGTGTGCACCTTGCGGCTGGCTTTGCCGCTGCCTCGCACAGTGGGTTGGGCAGCACCCAAGTCAATAGGCAAGTCTCTTGACGAGTAACAGTCTACAACAACAGCAGCAGTTCCAGGACCAGTCGTAGCGCCTCGTCGATCTCTAATAGTAGTAACTAAGGTCAACTTTGCAGTTGTGATCTCTATGTCGCTGCTTACTCCACTCGGCAGTATAGGCAACGAGCCGGCGCACAGGTAGTCGGTACTCTCGCGGTACTCTCGCAGTCGGTCCGTTGCCTCGATACGTAGACTTCCCAATCTTGCCTGGTCTTCTCGCTACTTCAACCGACAGGGAAGGGAAACTACCTCCGCTAGCAGGTCAGTCTCCAAATTCTACAGCCTGCCCTTCAACTCTACTCTTTCGTCCAAAACCACCAGTCGACAGTTAGACTTCCAACCCTGCAGTTGGCCTCATTCTATCTCATTTTGGGAGGGGGACGAGCAGTGTGCTGGCCCCAAGCTGCTTTCATCGATGGGTGAGCAAAATCGAATGAATCTTCGGCTAGAGCCGGGGCTGATGCACTGCCACCTGCCATGCACGCAGAGAGCTACTAGCCATCGATGAGATAAGCATCGCACCGGGCAACAGGTAAATCTCTAACCCCGCGGCTGGCCTTACGCTACTTCCATCGATAGGATGAGCAAAATCGAACTGAATATGTCACTAAAAAGTGGTTAGATACATGCTCACCTTGCTAACTCCTTCCCCGAGCGCAGCACTTAATAACTATACTGACAAACCCGCAACTTTTTCGTATAAACCGATGTCATTGTTTAACTAACAACACTCTAAAACTTCTACTCGACAATTTTCCTCGCCCGTTTTCGTCGAGAAACGGGCGAGCCCTCCTTTCCACCCGGTGAAGTTCATCTCTTCCGGCAGCTCTGCGCTGTCCATTCTTCTACTAACTCCTTATCTAGTCACTCATCGCTAAAACTAACATTGGATATGGGTTCGCCCTACACCAGAACCCCTACATTCAACCTCCATTTGCTCAATTCCACCAAGGATCGAGTATACTACGCAATTTTCATTCCACCATGTCTACTCCTTCGTTTATCTCCGCGTAACCTTTTTTTTTTACTACTAGCTTAATTTATACTAACTTTCAATTTATACCGCGAAATCGGGGTCGCATGGGCCGGAAACCACCGATTCGAGTCCTCCCTCGCCCGAAACCGGTCAGAAATGAGTGAGATAAGTGCTTTCTTACTCTCCCTCCTTCCCACTCTCGCCATCTCTCGCACGGCCTACTTTTCTTCTACCACCATATCTACTAACTATCTACTAAAGCTAACACTACCACCGTACTCGCCTGGTCCACAAACCCCTATTCACCATCTTCCCCCACTCGTTTTCACCGAGCAACGAGCGGGGCATTCGTTTTCGGTCTTCGCCATATCTATCTTTCTTCCTTCACTCGACTCTTCCTTTTTCCGCACGTATCCGGCGCAAATACCATCCAAATTCATTTCCTTTTTCCGCTACCTTTGCCTTCCCCGCTACCTTCTTCTGCTCGCCTCTGGTACCTCCGCCAGTTCTGCGCCGGGGCATCGGTTCAGTCTTTCTTGTAGCGTAGTGGTACCTCCCGGTGCCCCTGCTGTCTAGAGAGAACTTCGGAGGAAGTCGACTATCAACAGGTGCGAATCCAGAGTCGCGCCTAAGTCAAGGAGCGCCGGAGCAGAATAACAATAATACGACTATAAATAATATAAATATTTAGAGCTTCTAATCGTTAGGAGTCGATGAACGAGGAAAAAGAACCGCTAGTATCGTTTTCAGCGCCGCCGATGGAAAAACCAAAGGGGGATAGCCCCGTCGGGCCCTGAACTCCTCGGTCCCTTCGCGCCACTCTGATATCCTCGCGTCGTCGTCGCTCGATCTCAATCCCTGAATCTCTCTGATGAAAGTCCGACGTTGTAACCAATAGGGCTTAGCCCAAGTCTGGGTCTAGTTCTTATGAACACTTAAATAAGCGGACTCGGCGCGACACGTCCTTGAAATGTCGATGTCGTCCTCCGCACGTACGCACAAGCCACAGGCAAATGCACCAATCAAGGGGCAAGATCTTTTCAATCCTAGTTTAATCTGAAATAAAAATTGGGCCGGCGATCACGCTGGCTCTTCGATCATCAATAAATAAAAAGATCACGCGCGCCTTAAGTCTGCGCGTTGTCGGTGCGAATACCCTTACAAGGGTATCCGCCCTGGTTTTTGCAATTGACAGGGAACAAGTCTAGGTTGAAAGGTCAAAGTATGATGTGTAAGGCTTGGCAACGTCCTAGAGCTACGTTGACTGAATAATTGACCGGAAGTAGAGGATGTGTGAGCGCGCAGGTCAAGGCGCGTGTGTGATTTCTCCTTTTGATCGAAAAGCCGGTGTGGCTGGCCGATTGGTCTTTTCCCGTGATTAAACCAGGGGGTTGAAATTCTTTGAGTCCATCGGCCGACATGCCTGGCCAGGGGTTGAATTGGCGCGCCGGTGGGTGTGCGGGAAGGCTACGGCGCGAGTTGGTAGGCCGGTGCAGACACCCAGTGGCCAGGGCGGTATCTTGACCATGAGCACCGCGCGGTATCACCTTATATGGGCGGTCACGTTTGCTAATACCAGGCTTGGGCTTAGCCCTATAGGTTACGGTATCAGACTCACACGGCAGAAGTGCAGAGTTCGAGGCCTGCAGGCGGCACGAGGGAGCAGCGGAGCGTCATAGAAGGAAACTGATAGGGTTGAGGGCCTGTGGGGCTATCCCCTTTTGGTTTTGCTTATGGGTGCGGTGGCGGGCCCAGTCCGCGGGGTTGGCGAGGTACCAGCAGCCCCGCGGTTCCCCGACGGTGCTATTATTTTTTATTTTTATTTTATTTTTTATTATTGTTCTTAGTCCCTTTGTTGTCACGTCCCGTTCCGGGACGCGAAATGACGATAGGGTCGCGTGGGGTGTGTTGTATTCACAGATGCCTGGAAATGCAACTGCATTTCGTTTTCACGACTGCGCCGAAGTTACCCTTTTATTTTGTTTACCTCCTTCTAAATTCTCTCTCGGTTTTTCCTTTACTGCGTCCCATTCCGGGACGCGATGCTATGGGTGTGGCTGTGGCCCGGAGCCTTGGCTCAGTGGGTGCACCCATGAACTGTTGAAATACAGACCTGTGCTCAGACCCAGATGGGGGGAACCTGCTAAGTAAAACCAAGTAGGCTCCGCAGTGCCACAGGGCAAGGCCCAAGGACCAAGTCCTTCGGGACATCCGTTCAAATTGGAACGATAGAAAGAAGATTTGCGCGGCCACGGTGTGAGGGTCGCCCATGAAAAATCCGGGACCGAATCCGGATGGGAACCGGGGTGGGCTGCATGCTATGACCATGGGTTATCTGGGGTCGCCCCTTGCCCCACAGTCCCGGTTTGGGGCTATTTGTTTTCGACTTCTTTTTGGTTGCTCCTGTTCTTTGGAACACCCGTTAAAAAGTCGGAACGGCACAGGGAAGAGTACCATAGCCCCTGCACAAGGATGGTACGCTTGAATCAGGGAAAAGGGGGAGGGCGCACTTATTCGAACCAGACCTCGAGAGGAGGCCAGGTTCGGGCGCGGCGCTAATAAAGCAGAATGACGTTGGGGGCCACCCGAATCCCGAAGGGCCGCGGGATGCTACTACAGGCGAACCCTCCAGGATATCCGTCGGAGGCAGGGGCGAAGTGGAGGCGGAATAGCATGACCTGGCGTGAGGGCCAGGGCGTATAAGTTGAGAGAAGGCACTCCGATTTCTTTTCGACTGTCTCACTTACTCACCTCGACGTTCGGCATGGTGCGCTAGTCGACTGTGGAGCACTGGCCGGGGTGACGTCATCATGAGCCACAAAGTGCCGAAAGGCAGGTGGGGTGGTGGCCAGAATCCGACAACGGACAACGGAGGGCATAGAGCACAGGGTGAAGGTGACGAGGGCTGCACGGCAGCAGCGAGCGGAGTAGGTCGCAGCGAGCGCAGTAGGCAGCGAGCACAGAGTTCAGGTGCCTACGGCTGGCGAAGCAGAACGGATGAATCCGGGCGCATTCCCGCGCCGGATCCGGGCAGGAAGGGGAGGCGAAGGGCAGCCGATAGGTTCGCCACAGAGCCTCCCACCACCGAGCACTGTCGGGGAACAGTGGTGGTCAGGAAAACAATGTGTTCAGAAAGCAGCCAGGGAAAGTGCATTTGGGGGTGATTTTGGGCAGGGTGCATTCAACGAAAGAGGTGGCGATGGCGGGGAGATGACCGGGGAGCAGCAGGAAAGGGATAGCGCACGTGATTCCTAGTGGAATCTGACGAGGGAGGAGACGATCTTGGGGTTCTGACCCCGGGCGCATCGAATGGCGGGATCGGATTGGAGGGAGAAGTAAGTAGGATGGGAGGTAGAGAAAAATGTCGTGCGCGGGACCTCCGTGATGGTGGATATGGCCATATGGGGGAGATGAAGATCGCGCTCGTTTCTTAATGAAACCGAGCGAGGGAAGGATCAGTTCAGAGGTTTCTATATGGGGCAACTTCGGATTTGCTGTTAGTTTGAGCGCTAGGTTAGTAGACAAGGAGGTTAGTGATGAAGATAGCACGCGGAGGCATAGCTATGGCAGGGGCGGTAAGCATGAAGAAGATCGTTCTCACTCATCTCTGAATGAGAACGGACGAACCAAGACTCGACTTGGAGGTTTTTGGCATGGGCGAGTTTAATGGTAGTGTTAGTTTTTGCTCGCAGATGTTAATTCAACCAAGGTTAGTATCATAGGTTGCGCCCACAAACAGACTTGAATCGAACTACGTACCTGTTCATGTTCTTGTGGAAGATTCACTTGATTTTCATACATTTTAGTGGTAGGAATAGTGCGAGTTCGAGATGCGAAACTTACTTGAGCATTATGCATCGCCCATCTTATCGGCCCGAGGAGGGGATTTCATTCGCACGACTTAAGCCAATCGTCGGATGTATCCGGCCAGGTCGTAGACAAAGATTCGCCCCCGTTTGCGTAGTTGATGGAGGTAGCGTGGGGTTTGCAGGGAGGAGTTGGGGACATGCATGTTAGCAAGGGTGTTGCCCATCCTATCGTTGGGTTGGAAGTGGAGAACAAGGCTTGAGTTTGGAGGCTTACCTGTAGATTGGGGGGGTTTGAATGGAGTGTACTTGATCGTGCTCCAGCGGAAAGTCCATCCGATTTTGCTCATCATATCAATGAAGTAGCGTGAGGCCAGTTGCTGCGTATACAGAGAGAAGAAATACTCGTCTGGAAAACAACGATGTGGGATGAACCAAGAGTTGGGCTAATGTGGCAAGCTGCAGTGTGCCCGACCCTCGTTGTCCTTTTTTTTGTTGAAGTTCGCCTCGATGCTGTCCATCCTAATACTTGGAGCGGTAACAAGGTTGGGCGCTTACGTTGTTGGACCCACCCAGTTCCTTGGAGTAGCGAGGAGTGAAGTTGTGAGCCGCGAACTGTGAACTGTGGACTGCGAACTGTGGGTTGCGAACTGTGAACTGTGAACTGCGAACTGTGGGTTGCGAACTGTGAACTGTGGACTACGGACAGAGGACCGCGAGTTTTGACCACTGGCCAGGGTCGCGGCCGCTCGTAGTAGATGAAGTAATTGGCATATGAATATTGACAGGACAGGGGGTTTCTCGCCTGTTGGATTGTAAGGAGTGTCGGGGAGTGCGCCGCTTTGTCTCAAAGAAAACTCGTGGATGTTTTTTTTTGGCTGCTGGTGCCGCCCATTTTTATCTATTATGACCACTACAGCAACCTTTGTAACTCCGTAGCTGTGCGTACTGCTGCCCGTTGCGGCTGCATGTGTGCACCGATTACTGTTAAGAGCTGCTGTTGACTGGGTAAAACTGCTGCTGCCTGCTGCATTTGGGCACGGACTATAGTGTGGGTGTTGGTAACCGTGCCCAGACTACATCCACGTATGATACACAGATTGCTATTACTGCTATGGGCGACTGGTTAAGCTTTGCATTTCATTTGCTGTATCTCGCATGCTACCGCGTACAACTGCTGACTGTTGCTGGTTGTGGCAGATGCTGTGTGGCCACGACCAGTTTGAGGAGAGGGGTTGGGACTCAGAGAGGCGATCGGACCTGGCAAATAGGGGTTTAGTGCAGTAGTTTGAGGACTCGTCGGGGTCTGACTTCAACGGCTTGACCCGGAGCTTTGATCAAGCTGTCACGTTTTGGCTGTCATTGCGGGGCCCTCAGGCGCATGAGGATTACAAGGCCCTCTCCTGCGAGTCTGTGAGCACCCCTCTGGTATCTGAGAGTCTCAAAACCATCTCTTTCTACCCTTTTTACTCTAAGTCTGGTCTTGTTCTGAGGGGAAGGCGGCAGGCGGGATTGCAACCCGTAGGACCGCATCAAGACTCTGTGGGGAGTCCACCCACCGATTGCGGGAGCTCTGCCGGAGCCTAGGTGAGGCTCTGGAGGCAGGGAACTGACAGGTAAACATTTGTTTTTCCCTCTATACACCCACCCTATAGCCCCTATTTGTACTACCTAATGCATCTCTGACTGAATATATGGTGTGCAACCCTATCTTATTTTTGGTTTGACTTCAGGAGATTGAACCAGACTAAGTAAAGGAATGTCTGTGAAGTCTCAGTTTCAGCTTTATTGTTTGTATGAACTCAGACTGTTAAAAGGAACTGCATCTGGGGGAAAGGTAGGATGGTGGGATGATTTGCATGATGTTTGACCGGGTCATTAAGGCTGGGGAGTCCCCATAAGTTTGGGGAACCCCAACGCTTTGTTTTATTTTGGTTTGCATGGAGAAGTCAGACCCTTCTATAAGTTTAGGGGGTCTGATTACTCTGAAGGCTGGGATGCCCCCATAAGTTTGGGGAGACCCAGTGATATGGTTTGCATGGAGGGTCAGGCTGTTCTGTAAGTTTAGGTGGCCTGACTGCTCTGACCTGTAAGGGGTTTGATTGTGCTTGACTTTCAGGGACTCAGGGCGCTCAATAAGTTTTGGTGCCTTGGGTTGCTTTGTTTTCATTGGGTTTTTACTTGTTTCTTTGGTTTCTGAACGAGGAGACCGAGTTGTTCTATAAGTTCAGGTGACTCAGTCTCTTCTTCCTCTTTATTCTGAAGAAATAATATTGGCAAAGAGGCAGACCCTTCTGTAAGTTCAGGGGGTTTGACTCGATGCCACACATACATTGGCTCAGATAGAAACGAATCTGGCAGAGAGTTGGACCCTTCTTTAAGTTCAGGGGGTCTGGCTCAAAGCCTCGCACATGCTGGAACCCAATGGTTATAATTTGGCTATACTTTATTATTACTCTATTTAAGAACGAGCTAATCAGACTGTTCTATAAGTTTAGGTGGTCTGACTATAGCCGTATCACAACTTGAAGAAAGTATAACTAAGAATAAAACTGGTGGTAAACTGGGGCAGACTGAACTTAAGTTAGTTCAGTCATATGCAGCCTTAGAAGACAAAGATGAAGATAAGTATATATAACTTGGATACTTTAAACAGTCCAGGGCGACTAAAATGGTCTAGTCATGCGCCCAAAGAAGAGAAAAGTAGTTGTGTCCTCTGTTTGTGTATACTTGGCCAAGTCAGAACGCTCTACAAGTTCAGGTATTATGACTCTAGGTCTGGCTAAGTTGGGTGCGTTCTGTAAGTTCAGGCGGCCTGGCCTATGCCTTATGTAAGATGGGTATAAAGGGTTAAATCATTGAGAAATCATGAACTATTGTTTGCTCAGGTTGACTTGGGGCTGGTAAGAGTACTTACCTTTGTGGTTTGGCCTGCATGGGACCGAGTGAGGTTACTACTTAGTCTGAGTTTCAGTTGATAGGTAGTTGCTTTAGTTGCTCGCCACGTGCTAGAGCCATAGGAGTTAGTGTCAATTCCTGCATTTTCTGTAGTATCTTTTTTTTACTTAGGTCAATTCTTGCATTTTCTGAAATATTTTATTATACTTGGCTTTGTATAAATCTTGGCAAGCTACTTTCTCTACGGGAAGCGCTGCCGAAATTTCTACAAATCCAAAGAGTTAGTCGAATTTTGACTTGTCAAAGGTTCAACTTTGTCTTTCTTATATCCGGCTTAGTTAAAATCTGGGAAGTCTCCTTTTCTAAATAGAGTGCTGCCCAATTTTTTGCTAATTCAGGGAGTTGGACAAAAATCGGACTTTGAGAAGTCAAAGCTACTTTCAAATTCTGAACTTAGCTTTGTATAAATTTTGGATTGGCACTTTTCTAAAGGGAGTGCTGCCAAAATTTCTGCAAAACTAAGGAGTTAGTTGAATCTTGTCTAAGTTGAACTCAAATTGTCCTTTGAGCTCATATCTGACTTAGTGTAAATATAGGAAGTCTCCCTTTTTAAAGGGAGTGTTGCCCAAACTTTTACTAATTCAGGGAGTTAGACAAAGTTTGACCTTCCAGAGTTAGAAATTATTTTTGTTTTCATATCTAGACTTATATAAATTATGGAAAGGCACTTTTCCTACGGGAAGCGTAACCGAAATTTTCTTAGTTTAAAGGAGGACGAATATGTTTTGACAAATGGAGATCGTGATGAATCCACTCTGACTAAGGGGAGGTTTGTCATAATGCCTAGAGGTAGGCTTAGACATAGTTAACTAGGATGATTTGGGTAAGGTCGCGATATAGAGATTGTCCTCCATGAACTTATAGGTTCAGCCTGGAACATTGACATGTCATGTGTTACAGGTCCTCTTGATCATCTCATTCAAGTTCATGACTAGATTCAGCTCAATCCCTTGAGGATCATCATCTGTTATCACTGATAACAGGTCGGTTGTCGATTCATCGGTTTACGACTCAATTTCAACTCACCCTCCACGCTCAACCTAAAAGGCTTTAGCCGTGGTGATTTTATTGTTTCGTTATGGTTTCACCCGGACTTTTATTGAATGGTCATTCGACAAAGGTACTGAGTATTTAATTAAGGTTGGTTGGACAGGAGGTTGGGGCTTGCATGGCTAAAGCAAGGGGTATGAGTGTTGAAGATGGTTGGGATTGACTCCATGTAGTGCGTGGGCTGTTGATTTGACTTGTTGATGTGATTTGTAGGTATGTGCTATGAATCAGATTCTGGATTTGGTTGCCTGTGATCACATATATACGTATGGCTGTGAGGGACCCCAAATGAGGCTGTGAGAAGTGATCGTCGCATACTTAGCCCCTTATATATATGCATGGGTGTACCTGGGATGAATGTTCGCATGGGCTAAAGGGCCCCATACTAAAATCCTATTCAGGGTTAAGACTAAGAGGCCTAGGGAAGACCCTTCCCTTTTATTGGTTTTACTCCTTAAAGGTTCTCTTAGTCGGACGTTGGTCCTGGGCCGGGATTCGAGGTCCTTGTCGAGGACATCCCAAGCCCTAGGCTCTGCAAGGGAGGGATCTTCCCTTGCGCAGAGCCTTTTTGTTTTGCCCGTCAAGACACCCCACCCCGAAGGCGGAAATGCCGCAGGGGCTGAACGGCATGTCCTTCAGCTGTTCAATATCATGTGGGGTAACCCCTCACGATATATTCCTTCAACCATTCAATATCGCGAGGCCCGAGCCACGATTACCACGTAGGGTTGGCATTGTTGGTTGGTATGAGATAGGCCCTCGGCTGCGCGACTTTATATTGAAACCCCGCGCGCGACGTTTTATCGTCCTAGTGTGTAAAAGTTATGGGATCACAAAGGGACCGACACATACAGGCGAATATTTTAGACTGCTATAGGTCGCCGACGCCGCGCGAAAAAGGGAGGGTACCCCAGGGCTATGATCTTGTTTGATAGGCGAGGGAACCTTTGACCTACTCCTTATCTTTTGCTTTTTAGGGATTTTTTATGGTTGGACGTTGTAGTCCGTGGCAGCCGTCAAAGTCAAACCCCTTGACTTTCGCCCAGGCCCAGGAAGGACTTACCCCTAGGGCCGCGAGAGACGACTACCACCACAGGTATAAAACCTGTGTACCACCCACTCTGCATAAGGGTGCAGAAGAGGGTGTGTGGTCTTCAACGGCACATGGCGGTTGTCCAACGTCGAGAGATTAACCCTCAAGGCGCGTGTCAGCCGACACTTGAGTGTCGAATGCGACCCTCGAGGCTAACGGGGACCGCATAGGTATGGGTACCACATAGTACACCATCATTGCGACTGCTTGCGTATGCTTGCATTGAGAGTCGATATGAGTTAGCCCTGCGTCCGCGCGGTTTTATATAAAGTCTCACGTGCGACGCCTATCCGAATTCCGCATTGGAAAGTTATGGGACGGCTACCGAGGGGCTAGGAGCGTTGTCGCGTTGTTTGAGTTGTGTCATTTCGTGTGCGTATGTGTGCGTGCGTATTTTGTTTTGTGTTCGTTAAAGTGGTGTGCGCGTGGTGTGTGGGATACGTCCTAGTCGACCGACGACGGGCCGCGCTTGGGACTTTAGCCCTCCAAGACGACGGTTCGCGTGCGGGCCCGATAGAGACCTATTACCGCGCATACCCCCTATGCTACAGCGAACGAGAAACGCCATCGGCTGGTCCACCTCTGCGATTCCAACTGATTAGCTTTCGTACTGTGGACTGGTAGCTCGGCGGGGATACGCCCACCGAAGAGAGGTGACAGCTCCCGTAAGGTGTAGGTAAGTCGTGCCTCGCGTAGGCCCTATCCTGTCGTAGGGGCTCGCGAGAGGTATGGATGGCGCACTCGGCCGGAGCGGCTTGCGGAAGCTCCACATGTATAATTTGTGACGAAGGATTTGAACCAACTCCTGCATGACGCGGCCGGGAGGGTCCCGCGCTGCCCTGGTGCGGTGTCGGACCGATGCGCTCGACAACGCCCACACATTCTCTACTCCAGTCAATCATCTAGTCAACATAAACCTCAGACACCGCCATGCCTCGCGCGATACGTAAACTTTAAGCCAAACTTATTTTTTGTTACTAGCAAAAACGAGGGTGGATACCCTTGTAAGGGTATTCGCACAGACAGCGTGAGTTCTGATCTATCGGCTTTTAAGCCAAAATTTCCCTGGACAAGATCGCCAGACACTCTCTGATTGCTCTCTACTCTCTCCTCCCCTCTGATTTGCGTCTATTCTCCCTCACTCTGTCCTTCTGTTATGTTTTGTTATAATAGATGGATTATAATAACTTTGCTCCTCTCACTTTGATGTGTGCATGCAGTGAGTCGTATTAGAGAGCTTGTTGTAAGATGGCGGAGATAATGATTGGCTGATCGAATGGATGATCTAGTTGCTTAAAGTGTCCAACGGATGGTACATGATTATGAAGAATTTTTGCTTTGTTGCCATGTGGACTGACGGCCCCAACCCGACCGGGCGCCAACTTCCCATACCCCCGCCGTGCCCCTTCCTGTACAACGAGGAGGGGTACGTGTATGCGAGTGGGACGTAAGAGAAGCGGTCGCTAAGATCGGCGGGCGCTACTACTTTCCTCCCAAAACTGAGTGTTCTAGATTCGCAAGTGTAGGTTTTGTTATTGTTGATACGCACTTTCCGCCCTATTCGTTGTTATTGGCATTTAACAAGTTGATCGTCGTCCCAATGACGACAATGGAGCCTCATTCAAGTTGGCCTAACACTCTGTGCAACGACTGTCGCCGCTCCGACCGTTACCGGACTAAGGGTTTTCATTACCGCACACGTGGCGAGCACGAGCACAAGGAGAGGGTTGCTCGATTGAAACCCTCCACGTCGAACTCAGAGTTGTGTAACAAGCGCCGACGAGACCTCATTCGTAAACGGGATACCACGTGTGTACCCGCCCCCTTTCACGCGAAACGAAGAGCGACGGCTCGTTGGAAAGGCCAACGATACTTTTGGGATTGAATTTCCCATAGTCGCGAGTCCCGCGCGCGCCCTTTTTTCCCTCAAGCCCGCGTGGAAACGGACCTCCTTCTTGCTAAAATCAGACCAACACGGGGGATTTCAGTTCTATCTGTGTCCCCACACTCAACTTTCCCAAAAATCCTTGGCACACCTCATCGTCGCTGACCTCCTGGGGCCCTTCAGCAAATCGAAACACTCCGACCGGGAACCAATGCAGGGCGTGAGTTTGAGCGTCACAAACGTCTCTAGTATTTTCTCAAGTGCACATGGAACGAAGATTGCTGTAAGTATTTGTTGATCGCGATTCCGGGATTATGGCGCACTTGAGACTCTAGGGTTCTCTAGTGGTGTCGAACGAGGCCCTATGTATGTATAGTACGGGGGAACACCAACCAACCCGGATCTCTCCCCAACCCACGGGGTAGGTTAGCACCACAACTGTGGTGTGAGAGTAAGGTTGTACGAGTCCCTCATGATGGTGACGAGGGGTGGGCAGGCATTGCCTATGGGGGAAATCGGTGGTGCTAGCACCCAGCAATGGCCAGTCACTGCACCTGCCCCTCCCCCCCCCCCCCCCCCCCCCCCCCCCCCCCCCCCCCCCCCCCCCCCCCCCCCCCCCCCCCCCCCCCCCCCCCCCCCCCTCACGAACCCCACATGGCGGTGTCTAATGGCATAGACAATATTCCCTCCAATTTTTTATTTTTTTTTAAGTAATCTTTATTCTTCTCTGAATTTATTTCATATTCCCTCCAATTTCGAACTCAGGCCGTAGTCACTCTAGGTCTCTTCTAAATGTATCTAACCGCAACTATGGCCCCAGCTGTATGAATCTATCTACCTGATCGCGTCCAGAGCTTAGGAGAAAACGTCCTCATGCGAGTATGTCGTCAAGCCTTTGGGCCTCGCTCCACTACTCTTGACATCCACGAAAGACAAAAAAGAATCATGGCAGTGTATCTTTCCATGTTCTAGCAGAAGATTCACTCCCTTCGTTTCAACAACAGTTGATAGGTGTACGAAGTTTAGCTATAGGACAGCATGTGGTTAAGCTTTTTTTTTTTTTTTTTTTTTTTTTTTTTTTTTTTTTTTTTTTTTAGTTAAGAAAAAGGACGACGACCTTGAGATATCGGCCCAGCTCAATTGGTTAGGCACGCAAGTGGCATTCAGGAGGTCGTGGGTTCAATCCTCATGGCCGCCTGTAGCACTCTTGGTGGCAACCAACTGACATAGTCAGCTGGATTCTCCCAGTTGGTATTAGTAAGGTCTTCCGCCAACACGGGTGCGAGTGTGAGTGCATGTGTGAGTGGGTTATGTGTGGTGTGTGGGAGAGTGTTGACTTTAGAGTCTAGACACTACTGTTACTCGATGGGGGTGGGGGAAGAATCAGAAGATGAAAAGGGAGGCACAGTTACTGGCAAATGCTCAGTCCTTGTGTTAGTCGGGCCCCCACTGGCAGCCCCAACCCTGCACCCTAAACGCTAGGGCAAAGGGGGCAAACATGCCGTTACCCCTCTCCACCACCGAGAGAAAGGTAGAAAGTTATGCTTGCAGGGGTCCCCTGTATAGCCTTAGGAATAGTGGTAGATAACGAAAAGAAAGATATGTTTCGTGACATGGCAGTACGCCAGAAAGATATGCGAGGTGAGAGAAAAATATATGGCTGTCCCCCGGGGCTCAGTCCCACCTGCGCATTTTCGTTGTAGGAGGCTACCACGAAGAGAATGGCAGGCGCCTAAGGACCATGGATTGACACAATCGATGGTCCCTAGACGCCCGCCAGTCACTTCGTGGTAGCCTCCTACAACGGACGGAAAGACGCAGGTGGGACCGAGCCCCCGATGAGGAGAAGACAAAAAAAAAAAAAAAGATATCGTCATTACGCTGACCGAACTCATGGCAATTTAGAAAAAAATTGTTTTCCTCATCAACTTCCATCATCTGGAGTCCAACTGAGGTCTATATATTTCAACAGTTCATTGGTCTACCCACTGAGCTATAGGCTCTAGCGAGGCTCAGCCTGCCGGCTACGCCCTTCCGTCCGCAAGGACAGAAACGTGACGAAATGAGGGCGGGTGATGGGAACGCCACCGTCGACGCTGGTTTGCGCTCGCGGTCCTGCATTGTTGGTTGGCGCTATCTAACGCCGCCGTACCAACCCGTCGAGTGGTGACGCGCTATCACGACGCGAATTCACCACGGTGAACGCGACACGCTGGATCTCTTTCAGCGATGGGAGTTTCCCCCGTACGTCCCTGTTCACCTGACGGCCATTGCCTCCACTGAAGTAAGACCGGAACTTTTACCACGCATCATTATTGTAGAGGTGGGAAACGCTAGGCATGTACCAAGGACAGCTACATTGGACATATCACCACCGCCGCCTCAGCTTCATCAAGTCTGGGCTCAGCTTCATCGATGGTAACCGCGGAACTAGTTGCTTCTTTAAGTCCAGCGGTAACTTCCTTTCGCTTTGGCCAGATACTCTCTTATGACCTTCGTGTTGTCGCTCCGACCCACCACTCTTGGATAGAATATGCCCGTGTTAGTTGTGCTTCATGCTGGATTGCTTCGATCACGAAACACTCTCCACCGCGACGGTAGGTGCAATACTATGGAGTACTGACTCTGCAGGCATACCCCAGATGAACGAGCGACTAGATAGAATGTTAGACTTAGATGCTGATGGTGCTTAACGGGATAGGCAGTAGATGGATGGTAAGGACCAGTTAGTCCTTAGTAATGCTACGGGAATAGGAATGGGGCGGTTTCCGTAAAATGGATGCTTGCGGAGACGATAGGGCTAGTATCGATCCGCGCTCTTGATTGTCATACAGCGGAGCCCGACGCGCGCGCATATACCCGCGCCCTAAAACTAGGTCGGAGTCGACATGCTCCCCACCGCTCGGTGATAGAGAACCTTATCCCTCGGCAAAGGCGTAGGCCAAGCCTGCCGCCATAGTTCGGAACTCCTCCGACTAGGGTTAGAGTAGTAGTCGATGGATTAGCCCCCCCTAAACGCCGATGTCCCCAAGATTGGAGTTTTACTGCCCGTAGACGGGAGGAAGGACATAACATTATGTTGCTTACCTCCCCTCCTAGGTGAACGTGGACGAAAACTAGGGTTAAGCTGCTATCGGAACATCTCCGCCCGAGCACGCGGTTCTCCTGCATTGTCATCTCCCGCGGGAGGACACGGAGTGGTAGACCCCCGACTCGGTGCACATGGATTCCTTGGAATAACAGCAGCAGATAGTCGACCATCGTCGGTCCTCATTTCAAGTTCAATCGCCGTCCGGATGACAAGCACTATCGATAGCCTCACTCCCGCTACCCTTCTCCCCGAACCTCCCGAGGGAGTCACTATCCGGCCGTGTTTAGTCCAGTTGGCAATAGGAAGGTAGGCAGTGGTATTACGGCGCGCCACCCTCCCTGTAGCCAAACATTTCAATCCCAGCAATAGACTGCTGGACGAAGTAGCAACTGATGCCTTAACAACCGCCAACACCTTTTAACGATATCAGCAAGCAACGGAGATGGCGGGCTTAGCCTCAGTGGAACTTGTAATGGAAGAGCAGGTCTTTCAGGGTGGCCACTCCGCTCCAGGAGGGCCAGAGGAATCCTTCGAAGAAAGAGTCCGATTACTGCTATCCATGTGTTACGATGATGGGATGCTTCCTGATGAACTACAGCTAGAGGAGGTTGTTATCGAAGGGAATGAGGCGGTAGTAACGGTGAATGAGAAATTCGATGAGATAAAAATCAGATGGTTAATGGAACGCACGGTGGTGATTATCTTTAGGGATGCCGCACGCGAGCTCCCCCGTAAGATGAAAGAAGACATCGTACGCACGTACGAGAACGGATGGCAGAGAGACCACATATTCGACCCCCCCGTGGGGAGGGGACGTGTGAAATTTGAAGGGCCAAATGTGATTTCGTACGTATCACGAGACAAAGTCGTAGCAGATTGGATGGTTAATGAGGGGGAGGGCGCTGTCACGCTTCGAAATAGGAGGTATGCCTTCGAATTGAAACCATGGATGACAAAAGTCGATTGGAAGGAGCTCAGGAGAGCCGAGTTGGAAAACACGTTTTGGGTAGTAGCCATTCAAATTCCGCTAGATGCTCTGGTGTATGTTCGCGCTGCACTCAAAAAAGTGATTGGGCAGGTAGTCCGCGTGCACCCACCAGATCGCTTCGGGGCAAACCCCAAAGTGGGAAACGTTAAGTTCGATCTCGATCCTGAAACCAGATCCAAGTTTGTCGACAGGATCTCGGTCCGATCCAAGCAAGGGGAGATGATGGAAGTGAAACTCGCCACATCCTCTACCCCCTACTGCACCAACTGCAGATGATACTATCACACAATTGACATGTGCACCAGGGGAGATAGCGGTAGAAGAAACAACCGGGATCGAAACGGCTGAATCTCAGAGCCTGACCAGGCGGATTCCTCCGGCGACGATTCCTCCCAAAACTCCAACACACAGGGGAGATCCAGGAGTAGACAGGGCATACCCCGTTATCAGGGAAGTCTAGCCCCAAGCAGAAGTAGAAGCCCTGCCGCACCCAGTCACTCACACCACTCAATAGCACAAAGGGATGGAGATGACCTTCAAAGAGATGGCGGTTTCAACAGGCACCTTGGCCGTATCAGCCCTGTCTTCTCCCCTTCAGGAAACCAGTCAAGAGATCTGAAATCCCTCCACCCAATCGCAGGGGCCAATCTGTATCGAATGGAAGATCACATGGACTACTCAAGAACACCCATGAACAGTCTGTTGCTGGTCGCCTCCCTCTATAGCGAAGAACCCCCCCCCCTGGGGACAGAAGATGGTCAGACGCATTCGCATCCGAGCCATTGTCAGTTGGTTGTACACTCACCATCAGGGAGACCCCTCTCAACAGATGAGGCTTGCTCCCCAGGAGGGAACCTCTACCCATCCTCGGCCCTGGTTCCATTTGCCAGAAGTGCCAGAGGACAGTCTTCTCTTAAGATGCCCAGAGTTACTAGACATGTAGCAAGCAGTAGCCAGCCCCACGACCAGACTTCAGATAACAATCCCCTACAACACGAAAGATCCAATGCTTTGAATGTCAGTGCCGCGGAGTCGTCGACGTCCGTCAGATCAGGTAACGACACAGCTCTACCTCATCTTGGAACCAAAACGTCCCGTAGTAGAAAAATGGTCTTTGCGCACAGGAACACACACACTGAAATGGAAAAATGGCTTATGGCATTCATCTGCTCCATCATTAACTGAACCATCCACATCATTGCCTGACAATTGGAGAATGCCAAGGTCACCTTCCTGACACATCAGGTGGAAGACCCGGTCACTCCGCAAGTAATCCTTTCACTGGCTAGACAGATCTTCTCGGACCAGTTCCCCATCAGACTGGTCCCCCACATGTCAATGCCAAGATTTTACCCAGACATCACGGGACGTAACGTCAAAGTGTTTGCTCCAATCCTTGATGCGTGTATACCGACCAACGGCCTGGACACCTTCATGCAGGTTGGCCTGCGGCTGATCCCCCTCTCCATATTCATAGAAGAGGATTTGGATTCCCTGCATCAGATGTCCGTCCAACACGTGGCCGATGCCAGTTTCGTGTCCAAATTGAATGACGAACTCCCGAAGAACAAAAGGTTGGAATCGTTGTACCTGAAGAACCTCCTCTCTCAGAAATGGTCGTCGACCTCAGCGCCGGGGACATCAGGCAAACCCAGAGACTCCCAACAGGCAGGACCATCCAGGCCCACAACTGCAGCCCCCTACATCCAATCCAGGGTGCAGGGCTCACGGGTAGATGGATAACCTTACGATTGCTACATGGAATTTGAGGGGCCTGGGAGATACGACGAAGAGAAAGAAAAAAACAAGACTGAAATCTTGGCTACACAGGCACCGCGTCCACATTATCTGCATACAGGAGAGTATACTGGACGACAGGAAGCTGTTAGAGTTGGGGAATTGGTGGGACAACCCCAGATCTGGTTCCCCGCAGTCGAGAGCAGAGGAGGTGTGGGTATCTTAATACACAGAGACCTTCCCATAGACATTATTGACTCTGCTGCAGACCTATGGGGATGATGGACCTGGGTAAAATTTGGCATGGAGGGAAAAGAGTGGGCAGTAATGAACATCTACGCCTCAGTACACAGATCCGACCGCAGGTTGTTTTTCGAGGACTTAATTTCCCACACACCAGATGTAGACAATCTGCTAGTAGTTAGAGATTGGAATTGTTCGTTGGACGACATCCTTGCCCCCTCAACGGACTCCCCGGACATTTTGGCACTCACAGACTACATGTTAGAGTTGGAGCTGTGCGATGCATTTAGACTAATGCACCGCACAGACGCAGGTTTCACATGGTGTTCCACAGCCTTAGAGGGCGGGAACGCTAGAGTAGTATTCATAAGATTAGATGCGTTCCTCTTAAGCCCCGCCTGGTGGGACGCTTTGTTGGATGTGGGGGTATTCAAAACCCCTGTATCAGACCATAACCCTGTGAAAGCAACGTTCCATATTTCGCACAGCGAAGACAGGGGCAAGGGTTACTTCAGGCTGAACACCCGGAACTTAAAGGATGAAGGTCTCTCAGACTGGATCAATAATTTTTTCGGTAAATGGTCAGGTGCCCAACAATACTTCGACTCCTTGGGGGATTGGTGGGACGTGGGCACTAGCATTGCCTCCGGATTCCTTAACATCTTCTCACGGATCCTAGTTGCAGAACGTAACAAGGAAGAAAACTGTATCTTGCGGGATCTCAAATGGGTGGAGGACAGGATGAAGTCACACCCAATCTCGGCAGGAGCCTGGGCAGGGGAACGTGCGAGGTTGCTTGCAAAGTGGGATAACCTGCAACAGACTGCTTCAGATGAGTGGGCCGAAAGACTAACAGTGAAAGGGATTGCGGTGTTCGACCGCATGACAAAAGAATCGTTTCAACGCCTGTTGCCGAAGAGAGCAACACAGACAATGAAACAACTGCATCACCCTTTTATCCACAAGGAAAGACCAGCCACTACCTTAACCACCATGTACAGGTACGTCGTACAGTACTTTCAGGATATATTGACTACCCGTAGGCCAGGGGAATCCCCAGAAACGGACCTCTCCTGCAGAACAGACAACTGGGTAAACACAACAGTCCGGCTAACGCACCTAGGAAGACTGGATCTTGACAGACCAGTCTACTGAGGAAGTTGAGGAAACTTTGAGACACATAGCGAAGGGTAAAGCCCCCGGTAGAGATGGTCTTCCGGTGGAAATGTATCAACAACACAGTGTCGTCCTGGCCCCCAGCCTAGTACGCATCTTCAACGCAGCATTAACAGATAGGCACCTCTCTCGTGGTATGGTCCATGGTATCATCACTGTGATGTACAAGAAAGGAGACAAAGCGGATATCAGGAACTGGAGACCTATTTCATTGCTCAACGTTTCCTATAAGATACTAGCGAAACTATTGGCCCGTAGGTTACGGAGATACTTACCGGATTTAGTAGCCCAAGCCCAGGCAGCTTTTGTGCAGGGCAGGTCTATCATGGACAATATCGTGACCGCAATTGAAGCCTTAGAATGGATTCGTGAAGAGAACCTCGATGTGGCAGTCCTCCTGCTAGACCTTGAGAAGGCCTATGACAGGGTCAATTGGGCATACGTGCTAACAACCCTGAAACTAATGAACTTCGGAAGCAGCTTCTGCATGTGGGTCTCAGAGCTGTATGTGTTATCTACAGCTTCAGTCGCCATAAACGGCCACATCTCCCATCCGTTTGCCCTCTCGAGATCGCTCCGTCAAGGGTGCCCTTTGGCACCACTGCTCTTTGTCCTGCAACTAGAAGTGCTAGTCAGCAACATCAGAAATCACCCCAATATTACTAGGGGCCTGCAGACTCAAAACCGGGAATGCAGGGTCAAGGCCTTAGCAAATGACCTGCTGGCAATATCAGAGAATTTTGTTCAGTCCCTATCCGCCCTGAAAGCTTGCCTTGTACAATACGCGGACCTATCGAAGGCCGCGGTTAAATGGAACAAAAGTGTGTACCTCCTGCCGAACAGATACTGCCTCGCAGTCGAATGGGGAATGAAAAGAATCGCAGAAGGAGCCTCAGAATGATACTTGGGAATACAGGTCACATTGGGAAGGTGTGTGGATGCCCCAAAGGATCTGTTACAGCAAAAAATCATCTGTCGTATCGCCGTCTGGGGCGCCGCCCCACACTTGTCTCTATTCGGCAGAGCTCTAGTATCCAATGTAGCCTTGTTCGCTCTCCTTTGGTTTGTAGGTGCAGTTAGACAATTGGGAAAACAGATGCTTAGAATAGTCAGGCGAGTTGTAGCGAAATTCCTCTGGAAGCTGTTTGGGAAGGAGGATGCTGGTTTTATTTCCAAAGTAGCGTGGGACCTCGTTTGTTTCCCCCGCTCAGAAGGAGGACTCGGTCTCCTAGACCCTGGGCGCCAGAACGCCGCCCTCCTATCAAAATGGGTGATTAAGGCAGCAACCAGTGATTCTGAGGATCATTGGATCCTCTTGGCGGAACAGATACTGGCAAACGATTGGAATCTCCCAAGATACCAAGATGTGTGGACGTGCTGCATGCTGGACTCATTCCTCTGCCGGAAAATCAGGTCCGAATTTTGGAACGGTGTGCTGAAAGCGTGGAGGAAACTGGGCCCCAAGGTCTGGGTCCCACCGGTAACTAGTGCTGTCCCAGCCCCTTTTTGACAACCCCGCAATCAGATCCTCATAAGGGAGAACATTCTCTGCGGGCAGCGCCCCAGATGCGTTCGGCCGACAGTGGGCAGAAAGAGGGGTGCTGAAAATTGCTGATCTTTGGAACGAAATCACAGGCCAGTGGCACTTGGGGCAGACCCTGAGTGGCACTCGGGGAAGAATGGTATACCCAGTTGTTACTTGCCATCCCTCCAGAATGGCTCCCGTTGCTCAGCCCCTTGGGGGTGGACCCTCCGGGAACCTGGTTCGTAGAAGATGCAGCACCTGCTCTGCCAACCTGTTTTTGGAAACTCATATCCCTCAAGGAAGATGGCTCAAGACTCTTCCAAGCGTGGGACAAACCGAACTCCGGCCCTTCACTGCTTGGTAGGGGGGAAGACCCCACCCCCTCCTCGGTGGGCCATGCGCCTGGTACGCTCTCGCAGGTCAGAGTGAGGGAAGTTTGTGATGAAGATGGCTCTTGGAAGTGCACTGTTTGGGCGAACGGTAAGCCAGTCCGCTGTCTCAAACTGGACCCGAAGCTCTGGGCGTGGAGAGACCCTGCTCACTTCTCAGAAGACTCTTGGCTGACAGACTACACCGCCGCCGGGGGATATGCCCTTCAGCAAACTGCCAGGACCCCACTATTGGTTGCAGTCAGCAGATGGACTCAAGTAACTACATACGACAGTGTCTCCATAAGCTCCGATATTGTACGTTGTTGGAAGCAGCTTCAAATCGCACCGATGCCCAGAGCGGCAGTTCTGCTCTGGCTTCTCTCTCTATTGGTCACCCCCTCTGCGGTGTGGCTCACAGAAAGGGGAATGAAGGTTCAGCTACAGTGTGGCAGATGGAGGTGGCCCTTTGAGTCTACCACTCATTTGTGGCTTTCCTGTCCGCTGTCCCATCGGATCTGGAAATGGTGGCACTCACAATGGGACCGTCGGCTCTATCATTCAATGGGACGAAAAATGGATTTTGCTTGGTGGAGTACCAGAAGATCTCACCTTGCATAAGGGCTGGGGGTACATCGCCCAGGCCCTGAGGGCCTGTCTGTTCTCCATCATTTGGGAAGTCAGGAACAAGAATGTATTTGAGGGCAGATTCCTGGCAGATACAGCGATAAAATCAAGGACCAAGACTCTTGTCAGGCAGGTCATCAAAGCTGATTGGAGGAGGAAAGTCCTCACCTTCCACCCATTGGCAAGCACAGCAGGGTTGGCTTGGTTTGACTCCACCTGGACCTTGGGAGGAAAGTTGGCAAGGATTGAAGGTAGTACATTGATTCTGGATCAGTGGCTAGTAGGTAACGAGTAAAAACCTGGGCAGTCGGTTTAGTGTCCATAGTAGGACGGCAGCAGAAGGTGGTTTGGGGGGTCAGGAGGGAGTGTCATTGTCTGTACAGGAACCAGTTTAAGTTCCTCCCTCCCGTGGTAGGGAGGCAGTGTGAGATAGGTGTAGGGAGAAGCAGCCCAAGTCTTCAAACGCTAGACAGCTAGCCTGGGCATGCTCTGGCTTTGTGCAGACTTGTGAATTCCAGGGGGTTGGTCCCCTGCAGGGCCGAGTCCCTGTAAGCGAAACTGGGTAAGGCTCCCAGATGTTTCTTTTACTCCGGGTAGACTGTGAGGACCCCGGCCTCGAGATCTTTATTGGAAATCTGAGCCTTGGGCACTGGGCCTGCGTTATMAAAAAAAAAAAAAAAAAAAAAAAAAACCCTGCCGGCTACGGTAGGCATGAGGCCTGATGGCCCCTGCTGCTTGTTACGGATTCGCTACTTGATCGATGTATATATATATATATATATCGTATATATATATATATAGGGCCTCGCTCCACAACTCAACACTACATGCATTGGACGCCTTTCTGGACCAGGTGCGCTAGGAGGAGTTCGACAATTTTGAGTGTATGGGGACGACATCCAACTCCAAATACATGTACAGTGTTGTGGAGTGGAGCGAGGCGGATAGCCTTTGGGCACAGTGCCGGCTTGCAATAAAAGTCCCAAGGTCCCCCCCCGCCCCCCCCAAAAAAAAACAAAAATAAAATAAAAATAAAAATAAAAATCCTTGCTACTGCTGCTGGGCGGTAACAGCTGACTGTCTGTGAGGATATCGTACAGTAACAGTTGACTGTCAGGACTCAGGGGCCAAGTCCCACTAGCAGCGTTGAGCTACCTCAATGACTGAATCTGGACGTGTTTGAGGAGACGTGGAGTTCAGGAAACTCGACACCATTTCTGCACATATCCGCAATCACGTCCAGATTCAGGCGTTGAGATAGCTTAACGCTGCTAGTGGGACTTGGCCCCAGGATATCCTTTTTTTTTTTTCTTTTTTCTTTTTTCTTTTTTCGTGTGTCAGGATATCGAACAGTACAGACAGTTCTCGCTCATCTATTTATTTGATTTTATTATATCTCCGATTTATTTTATTTCCTCCGTCATTTGCGCGGCAGAGACCGTGTCAGTCGCAGAAGCAGCAGTGGCAGAGGCAGGAGGTGTCGGCACGGAATACTAGAGGTACGACCCTGGCCGTTTTACGACCAGATTGGCTCGTCTCCAAAAGCGGTGCGGGGTCTCGCGGCTGCCCTGTTTCCCCGCCTCGTGTCGGGGAAACCCTAAGCCCCTACTATAGCCCCCCTCCTCCCTCTCCATCCTCCCCCCCCCCCCCCCCCCCCCCCCCCCCTCCCCCTCCCCCCTCCCGCCTTTCCCCCATTCCTAGCCTACCATCCCGTACCCTATTCCATCAAGACGGTAGGCCTGCACCCAGAAGGGGTGCGGACGGGCAGATGTCGGAATAAGCAAGTCCCACTTATTACTACCGGTAGTCCCATTTACGCGAAATCTCAGTATCAGTATCTGACCATAGATTAGGAAGATCAAAGGCTGAAAACGGAACGGAACGGAACGGGGCCTGGCACCGGAATTCGACAAGGTGGGACTTGGTCCCGGGGCCGCAAACGACATCAAGCAGGAGGGGACACAACGGTAAGTGAACCAACCGTATAGAACAACAGACAAGGGTAAAAAGAAAAAGACAAAAAAAAAAAGGGAAAAAGAAAACGAAACTGTGTGCTGCCCACCCCGATTCCGGTCGGTCCCCTCAAACGAGACGCGTGGCTAGCGGTATCTCTGCCCACGATTGTGTACAGAGGTCGGCGGAGGGCGCTGAAGTCGGCTCTTGTGTGTGTTTGTGTGTACGTGTGTAAGAGAGAGAGAGAGAGAGAGAGAGAGAGAGTCGGCCGTAGGTAGGTAGGTAGAGAGAGAGAGAGAGAGAGAGAGAGAGAGAGAGAGAGAGAGAGAGAGAGAGAGAGAGAGAGAGAGAGAGAGAGAGAGAGTAGGCCGTAGGTGGGGCAGCAGTTGTTAGCCTAGCAGAGCTGGTGAGTGGGCAGAAGCTATTGGCGTTGTAGAGCCGGTGCGTAGTACGCGTGAGAAGCGTGCGGAGGGAGAGAGAGAGAGCACGTGGGTGCGGAGGGAGAGAGAGAGAGCACGTGGGTGCGGAGGGAGAGAGAGAGAGCACGTGCGTGCGGCTGCTGCTGTGTTTAGAGCGAGAGGGATGCAGATCGGGAGGCTACGTTGCGGCCGCAGAGTATTAGGATTAGGATTGGGATTGGGATTGGGATAGGGATTACCTGGCAGTGGCGGACACGTGGCACGTTGTGAGGAGGACGCCATGTCAGCCGGCCATGGCGTTACTTCATCTGCGGCGAGAGTCGTCCATCGCCCCGAAGTCGCTCGTTTCACCAATCGACATAACGGTAGGCTCTTTCTTTTTTTTTTTTCCTTTTCTTTTTTCTTTTTTTTTTCCCTTTACCTCTCGCTCGGTTCTACCTTTTTTTTTGGTTGTTTTCTCCTAAAAAAAACGGTATGATTGTTGTCTTCTTCCCCTTCGTCTGTCGGCTTGGCCGTCTCCTGCTTCGTGCGCTCCTCGGATTGTCTAACGTCTCTGTACTCTCTCTCTCTCTCTCTCTCTCTCTTGTTTTTCCTTCCTTCCTCTTCGGGCTCGCTGCACTACTCTCCAGATGCACAAAAGACAAAAACTATGGCGGTGTATCTTTCCACGATCTAGCGGAAGATTCATTCTCTCATTTTGCTCATTTGGAGAGTAGTGCAGTGAAGCCCTTCGTCTGTGTTTTCCTTGATATCTCTGGGGGAAGCTCCCACTACTCGCCCCTGGTGAATCTGTCCTCCCTCCCTCCCCCTCTCTCTCTCTCTCTCTCTCTCTCTCTCTCTCTCTCTCTCTCTCTCTCTCTCTCTCTCTCTCNCTCTCTCTCTCTCTCTCTCTCTCTCTCTCTCTCTCTCTCTCTCTCTCTCCTCTGTGAGAGTGTCTCTCTCTCTCGCTCTCTCCTTCTCTCAGAGTGACGTCGTTTTCTATTTAAATTTGTGCTCTTTGTATTCTTTCCTCTTCTTCGTTTCCTTCTTCTTCTTCTTCTTCTTCTTCTTCTGTTTGCCATTTTTTTTAATACCCATTTTGGCATTTTCTGTATTGAATTTCCTGTGTACTCTGGTTATTGATCGTGGATAATATTACCATCGTCAATACCTATATTGTTTTTGTCGTTTTGCGTGCTTCTTCCTCCTCCCCGTCGTCCTCCTCCTTTTCTCCTCCTCCTCCTCGTTGTCGTTGTTTCTTTAAATAGCCAGCGGGTGAGCGGAAGTTCTGTAGGTCCGTTCGTCGGACATTTACCCGCGAAAAAAAAGGTGCACTCTTTCCTAATCCGTCAGTTTATATATTGCTGTGCTTAGGGCCTCGCTCCAGTACTCAGCACGTGCACAAAAAAAAGACAAAAAACGTGGCGGTGTATCTTCCCATTTTCTAGCGGAAGATTCACTCCCATTTTGCACATTTGGTGAGTGCTATCGGTGGACGATATATCGGTCCGTTTGTCGGACATTTACCCGCGAAAAAAAAGGTGCACTCTTTCCTAATCCGTCAGTTTATGTATTGCTGTGCTTAAGGCCTGGCTCCACTACTCTCGACATGCAGAAAAGACAAAATCACGGCGGTGTATCTTTCCATGTTCTAGCGGAAGATTCATTCTCATTTTGCGCATTTGCTGAGTAGTGGACCGGGGCCCTTACTCCGATTTTTTGACATAACACACTGTTAAAACTAACAAGCAAAGGGTGAAGATTTTCTTTATAATAATAACATCAACAATAATAATATAATAATTGTAATAATAATAATAATAATAAAATAATAATATACTAATAATACTAATAATACTAATAATACTAATATAATAGTAATAATAATAATAATAATAATAATAATAATAATAATAATGCTACCTTCGTTAAAAAAAAGGAAAAATAAAATTAACAAGCAAAGTGTGAAGACAGCAAGTTTTGCCTTTTTTTTTTCCGAAAAAATTCGTAAATGTCCCGACAAACGGACCGATAGAACTTTGGCTCAGAGGGCGGCTACTACCTTCTTCCCCCAAATACAACGTACGGTAATTATAGACGTATTTGGTCTATCTCTCAGTCTAGATACAGCTATAATGACCGTACCTTGTATTCGGGGGAAGAAGGGTAGAGAAGGACTACGACGACGACGAAGAGGAGGAGGAGGAGGAGGAAGAAGAAAGCAAAACGACAAAGAGAACATGGATATCGACGATGATGATTTGAGTGTTTTAAATCAGTGGCAGGTAGGTGGTGAAAGGCGGCAAAAAAAGAAAGAATTCGAGATAATAAGAAAGAATATAGAGTAGTTAAAAAAGGAAAAAAATCCCTCCCCCTAACCTTCCCCCTCCTTCCCCCCCAACACCCGCGGCTTCTCTGTGGCCTGGGCCGCAAGTTCCCTACGCCATATCGTCAAAGAGAGTAATTTCTGCTCCGATTGGTCTGAGAAAGCACATTAGTTATATATCCGTATAATAAACCACATTTCTCCTTAAAAAAAAAAAAAAACTCGTAATCTTTTCCCCGTTTGTCAATGCAAACGATGCATATCCATATCATCCGTCTCGAGCAGTGAATTTTATAATTTTTATTTACTGTAATATCCATATCCGTCTGCTGAAAGCATATGTGCGCCGATTGGTCTAAAAAACAGAAATAATTATAAGTAAATTAAAGATTAAATAACTTATGAATATAAAGTGAGCAATTAGATGTGTTTTAATTTATTTCGAATTCCCTTTCAGGGAAGTGAGATATTTTCCCTTTTAAAAACAAAAAAAAATTTCGGATTCCAAATACATGAAACTCACATATGTCGGCCTGACTCTGAGTTAGCGCCCTTACAGGAAAGGGCAATTTACCATAATTCTATCTGAAGGGCAATCCACCCTCCTGACTGTCTGTGTCTGTCTCTCTCTCTCTCTCTCTCACTCGCTCGCTCGCTCGCTCTTCCTGTTTCTACCGTTCTGTCTTTGGAGATGTTTTTTTTTTTTTTTTTTTTTTTTTTTTTTTTTTTTTTTTTTAAATAATAATATAGTCTTTCGAGATGTTAACCTCCTATTTATTTTGCTTTTTAACTCTTCCCGTTGACATTTCACTTCATTGTAGACTTCCAGGATTTTTTTTTTTTTTCTTGACCGAAATTCAATGGCCTAATAAATAAAGTGCGGTGATGGTAAGTACGAGATGGTAAGTACGAGATGCCACAGTGAAGTTGAAGGGCAGGGATCGATTGGTTGATTGATTGGTGGTTTGATTGATTGATTGGCTGATTGGCTGGTTGATTGATTTGATTGGCTGATTGATTGGTTGATTGATTGATGGGTTGATTGATTGATTGATTGATTGATTGGTTGATTGATTGATTGATTGATTGATTGATTGGTTGATTGGTTGATTGATTGATTGATTAATTTAGCGGTGTCATCCTCGATACGAATGTCGTTAGATGATGATTAAAAAGAGAATGAAAGAGAAAAAGGAAAAAAAAAAGAGGATATAGAATGCTGCTGAATGCTGATTGTAGGGGGGAGGAGAAAAACAAATCTGGATATGAAATGTTCTCGATAATATCCCTTCTGGAAAAAAAGGCAAAAAAAAAATACAAATATGCACATGAATGCTTTAATCCCAAAGGCTGTCTTTCTCGTCTACAATCAACAGATCACCTTCACACTTGGAATGCGGCGACATGACCAATGTTTTCACTCGGATGAGTGAGTGTGTCGTCCTTCCTCCTGAAGCCGTTGAATGATCCTAGTGGAGGGGTGGGTTTCTCTTTCAAAAAAGAGAGGAAAACAGAACAAGAAAAGAACGACCAACAAAAAAAAAAAGGAAAAAAGAATCAGCAAAAAGAAAAAGAAAAGAAAAACAGAATCAGAAAAAAAAAAAAAACACAGAATCACAAGAAAAAAAAGATAAAGAAAAAGGAAAAGAAAAGAAAAGAAAAGAAATGAAGAAACGGAAAGAGGGGCGGATGTGTTGCGCAAACGAGGACGCAAAGGGGGAAACTTTGTGGAACAGCAGAGAGTAGCGTCACAAGAGAAGAAGAAAAAAGGGAAATGACGAGAGAGAGAGAGAGAGAGAGAGAGGGGAATCGGTTACAACTGTATCTACTCAGGGCTGTCACCGAATCGGATGTTCCTTGAGGTGTCTTCCTCTCTCTCGTCCGTCTCCCCTCTAGAG
>BFEA01000189.1:925985-936491 GCA_003427395.1 Chara braunii
TCTCTCTCTCTCTCTCTCTCACACACACACACACACACACACACACACACACACACACACACACAGAGGCAGGGGGGCTGGAACGGCAATGCCCATACAAATGCGGTCAGCGTGCATCTTATGTTCCTAGCATGTGGGAGCCACGTTGCCTGTGACCCTTCTCTCTCTCTCTCTCTCTCTCTCTCTCTCTCTCTCTCTCTCTCTCTCTCTCTCTCTCTCTCTCTCTCAGACACACACATATTTGGAGACAGGGTGGCTGGAACAGCAATGGCCATACAAATGCGGTCAGCGTGCCTGTGCTCCGAGGATGTGGGAGCCACTTTGCCTGTGCCACTTATCTACCCCGCGCCATTCGATGCGGCAAGTGCGACTGCGAGAACCGCATGTCGTGTTTCCGCAATCCACATCTGAACGCCTCCTGTCTGGTTTGCAAGGCCAGCGACTTGCGATAGGTAAGTTAAACGCCTGCTCTTCAACTCTTTTTTCTTTGCAACCCAAGCACTGACTACGGTATTCCGCCCAAAACAATGCACCCTCATCACGAACGTATGTAAGCTATCTTTCTGGTCCGGTATGGTCATGACGAGGTTGCATTGTGTTCGGGGGGACGACAAGAGTGTCTTGTTCCATTCTCTAGCAGTCTGCCTTCCCAGTAAGTATTAAGGACTGCATAAGATCCGCCTCTCCCCTGCGCTTCTCCTCTCTCCACTCATCTCCTTCCTCTTTCCTCTCCTCCTCTGGCCCACAATCCTCGCCTCCATCCCCTCGTGTGGAACTACGAAGTGCATATGGATGAGTATCATATATATATGAAACTCCGACGAAACAGTTTGTCACAGCCCCTCGTTCGTTGTCCTCTTCTCTCTCTCTGCCTACGGTTTACCGGGCAGTTCTGTTTGTGACGATATATATATTTATATATTTATAGCTAGCTCTTTGCTTTTGTAGATGATGCGGCGAGCGTCGGGCCTGTACTAGCAGGCTCTTTCTTTAGCTATGGTAGAATATACTATTTTCTAATTCTCCTTTCTATCCTTTTTCTTTTGCTTTTCTCTTCCCCATTGTTGGGGTATTTCGTTTTACGGACCTACTGTATGGTTCCGTTTTTTTAAGTGTTGTTTATGGTAGATGGTATTTTTGGTACTCTTTGTCTGCATCCCGGGTTGGTTTTGTCTCGTTGTTCGGTCCACGTGGCGGTGGTTTCATGTGGCTTGTTCGGTGCACGTGGCGATGGTTTCATGTGGGACTTGTCATCCGGGTTTTTCTTTTTGGCATCCTAGTTGGCTGGTTCCCGTTGTTTGGCCTATCGAAGGGGATGGGGTTTTTGGGTGGGGATCGGCATCTGGGATTGTCTTTATATAGTCTTTTTTGTAGGCAAGGGTGTTGATTGCTATCCTGGTTGGTCATTGTCCCGTCGTTTGGCCTGTGAAGTAGGGGGCGGTGCTTGCATGTGGGACTTGTCATCCAGGATCTGTTATGTTTGTGTTTGGCACCCTTGTCCGCATCCCAGTTGGTTTTGTCCCATTGTTCGGTCTATTTTGGCGAGCGTAGCGGAGCTTTCATGTGGGACGAGTCGTCCATTTTTTTTTTGTTGTTCTACTGCTGCTGTTTCAACTCCGAGTTTCACTCCAGCAGTTTCTGCTACGGAAGTTGCCTCCGCTGCTCGTCCTGTCACTGCTTGTTCATCTGCTGCTAATGCAGTTCCCACTGTTGCGGTTCCCACCGCCGNCGTTGTTCCCACTGCGCACGATTCGGTCGTCGTACTCCCACCCTCCCCTCCTTCGCGCTACCTCCTGCCTCCCCCTACCTCCTGCCGACGCGGCCCTCCCCCGCACTCGCCCGATAACATTCACACTGCCACCCCGTTGCCACCCGAAACCGCTCCCCGCATTCGAGTTACTGGCCTCCCCAACTACACTGCGCCGAGACTTCCCTGCTACGACACGAACTGACACCCCCCCCCGCCCGGTCACGACGACGGCCGTCCCGGCTACCGGCCTTCCAAAACTGGCAATGTATCTACTTCCGTTCTCGGGCCCGGGGTCGCCCCTTTTCGCCGCGGCCGCTTCCCAGCACCGGCGCGCCGTCGGTTCCCCCTTGCCCACTGCCCGACAGCGGTCCCGCGCGGCGGCAGCCGGTTTCTGTTGGGCCCCACGCGAGGACCGCTATTTCCTTTAGTAGTATAGATATATATGATATATACGTGTCTGGAGTGTATTTTTTGGCTGTGACAGACCTTTCTTTGTTTCGTGGATGTTTTGCTGGCTTGTGATGGGGTGTGAACCGACAGTCTGTAGAGTTTTCCATCTGGTGTGGGTGAGTGATAGTCTACTTTGATTTTGGTTAAGGTAGATTATCATTTACAGTGTAATCAGTGAGGGAATTCTTAACGTTCCTGACCACTGCTTGTGCTCGGCGTTCAAATATGGATGGCCTAAATTTAGTCGTTTAGTCGTCCTTTTTTCTGTATCCTCTCTCCGCCGCCCCCCCCTCTCCCAACAACAACCCCAACCATATAAAAAAAAACGAAAGACACATAAGGAGCCCTTGTGTTTTGCAAGTGCTTTGCAAAACCAAAGGCTCGGGACTCCTTCCCCCTTTGGAAGCATGGGAACTAAAGATACAAACTGGGAAGCTATTTATACCAAGGGGGAAAACCGGCGGTCTCAATTCAATTTGGGTGATTTCTCCTGTACCTTCTTTTGGTCCACTTTGAGAGGTCCTACCTACCCGGTAGGACTCTTCTTTTGCAATTGCTGGGCCTCCTCTCGTAATCAATCAATCATTGCTCTGGAACAACGAATCTGGGGCCCGGTCCCACTGAGTTGTACCTGGAATCCTGGATTCTTCAATTGTTCTTCGCTTTTTCTTTTTTTGTCGAAACGTCCGGGAGACCTTTCGCCAGTCAGGTTTTCCCCTGGTGGGGTGGTACAGGGTCCACTGACGAGAAGGCTTCAGCCTATTCATGGGGAGCAGCATGTGCTGGGAACTGGGCCCAGCGTCTTTTTTTCCTTCTTTTTCCTGTTAATAGGCGGAAGCATGTCAGGTCTGGACAATGCATCAATCTGTCAGATCCTCCTCTGTCACCGAATCCAGGGGTCAGCTCCCACTAGCAAAGAGGATTACATAAAGCGCCTGATTCGGGGTGTGTTTGTGCAGAGATGCAGAAGAGCAAATCAGTTGCACTTTTCTTCTGCACCTCTTGGGGGGAGTCCCGAGGGGGTGGGTGCAGAGAATTTAAGACTGCCCGAACTTAATGGGAAATTTCAATTCTCATCTCCTGTGACATAAGGATTCAGAAAGAAAAATAATGACGCAGGCTCCGCTGTGTCGGGGAAAAATTAGAAAACCAGAACAACTGCTTTTTATTTTTGGCCTACCTGGCAATTTCGCCTGAGCACGAACCAAATATGGAGCTAACGTGCTCCCCTTGTCGCTGTGCCGCAGTAGGTCTGACCGTTCAGACTGGCAAGGGAAGGATTGGTGTAAGAAAATAATGTGGTTTGGGAAAATAGGCCCGTCGACCGGATTGAACTGATGGTTGTGGAGCTATAGATAAGATGTTTACCACTACGGCAGACTTTCCTATTTAAGTAAGTTATGCGGTGCGATTGACCGCTGTTTGTGCCATCGCATTAGGGCCTCGCCACACCACTGTCGAAAACGATAACAGTACGAGTGCATCTTCAGTGTTCTGCAGAAAGTGGCTAGATGCATCCATTACTATTCATTCGTAAGGGATGAATCTTGGCACTCTTTGCGGAAACATGCACTAGTCCTTTGTTCGTTTCGACAACGATAGGGCCAGGCTATTAGATTCTGTGGGAAGCTGAAGTTGTTGCCCCATGATTGTTGCTTTTCTTTCTTTGTTTTTGTTGCTTCATCCTGTGAGGACTACACAAGGTGGGAGGTGTAGAGGCTCGAGAGGATTTGTGCCTGGATTAACCCTGGCAGGTTGGGGTTGATATTTGGGGTGTGGATTAACCCTGGCAGGGAGTGGTGTTTAGTGGGCTCGCCTGATTTGAAGAGGATGCGGTGGAGGGAATGGGGGAACTACTGTTCCTGGGGGCCATACTTTTGGTGGGAATGGTATGTCCTTGAGGCCGATGAGGAGAAGGTGGCTCCTCGCGGCGGGGGCAGTTTAAGGACAGTGGGGATGTTCCTTTCTGTGAGGGGAAGTGGGTGACTTCAGCGGCTGTGTGGGGAGTTTCTTTATCTCGCGGATTGTTTGTTAGTTGCCGGTGTGGGAGGGAGTCCTACCCTACGAGGGGAGTATCTTGGAGGGAAGTAATGCGTCTGAGGGGGTAAGGACAGCAATTGAGGATTGTGCTATTCTGGGCCAGGGGTTTATGTTTTTTTTTCTTAATCAGGCAGGTAGTGGCAAGTGGCTAGTCAACCTCTATGGGAGAAGAGGTTGGTCTCCTCTCCCTTTCCCTTTTGCCGTAGTGGCAGGGGGTGAGGGTTGGGTGGCTCCGGCACTTTCTCTGTGTTGTGTAGTTTCTCAGAGCTCCTTGAGTATCCTACCTTCTTCCCCCGAATACAACGTACGGTCATTATAGCTGTACTTCCCCCGAATACAACGTACGGTCGTTATAGCTGTACTTGAGGCATCTTTCAGTCTAGATACAGCTATAATGACCGTACGTTGTATTCGGGGGAAGAAGGTAGTATTCTCAACCGAAGCTGGGTACTGGCCCCGGTATATCATTTTTGGGCCTTTTTTTTGCAGTATTTTTTTTTGCTTGATGAAGGATGCTGGCCCCAGTTCTCAGCACTAGTTGCTCCCCACAAATGTAGACTGGAGCACTGTTCCATGAGAGAGGAAAAAAAAAAAAAAAAAAAAAAAAACACTACCACTACCTTTGATCCTCTTTTTGCCGGGGCGGAAAAGAACTGCATGCCGAGCTTTGCCCACTCTGGCACGCGACCTCCCTTTTTTTGTTGGCGTTGCCAGCCATTCCGGTGCTGTGGTGCCTGGCCTCCGAAGAATGCGGTATAGGTTATACCTCATTCTTAGGAGGTTTCAATTTCGCCTGTGAAAGGTAGTGGTGGCTTAGCCATACCCAAAGAATTTCACAGCGCGTTTGGATTCCATCTTTGTGCCCCCATCTTGCGGATATCCTCCCATCTTTTGTCTCTATATCGAGTTTATGGTTTGCCTTATTTAACTTGGTCTACCAACTCTCCCACCTGTCGACTCTCCCACTTCCACGGTCCGTATATCCTGCCCTGCTTATGAGGAGGCTGAGCAAGAGTTGGCTGCCCATTTTTTTTCGTTCTTAAACTTTGCCCTACCAAGTTTAATGGCGCTGTTGGCTTTGCAACGTAGCAGCAGTCTTGAGTGTACTTTCCTATTTGCTTTAGTTGCATTCTCTACTCTTTGCCGCCTGAAGGCAGTGTTGGGCCTGCATGGCAGCGTCATGGGCGTTGATGTGAACAAAAAGGGCATCAGAAGCAGAGAGAAGGGGTTTTCAAAGGGTCTGTGGGCAAAATTTTCAGGTGAGACCCGTTATTAGAATGGATGTGACCAGGTGGAGTGGATCGGTCTGAGAAGGGAGGACTGGGCAGAAAGAAGGGTGCCAATAAGAGAGACCGATAGCTCTTCCAAATGCTGGTACCCAGGTCTGGTCTGCGAGAAGGCTTGGGGCACACTATACTGGGCCCCGCCGGTCATGCACATTGGATGGGTGACAAAACTCTGAGAAGAGTCCAAGGTACCGTACTGGCCTCCTAGAGACATACCAGCCACAAGAGAAAAACAAGAAACAACTACGCCTGAGTCATGGTTTGTTTCCGATAGGCAAAAAAAACAGCGTGTGCATGACCCACTGGCACCTGTTTTTTGTGCCCATCCGACAACTGATTTTCATTTGCCGCTCGGTTGGCTGAAAAAAACCAAAAAAGTATTCCACTAAGGGCGTCGTTCGACACTCCTCGGGGCATCCTCGGGCTCCGAGGATGAATCCTCGGAAAAGTTTAGGGTTTTTGTCGTCTTCGTTCCACTCATCCTCGGAGCATCGGTTTTAGGACTCATCCTCGGAGCAATGTCAGAAAAATAAAAGTAAAAAAAAAGAAAAAAAGTTGTGCTTCAGGCTTTCAGCCAATAGGGTGCCGCCACGATCAGAATTCTCGGTTGTAACGTCTCTCTACATGCATGCCCTCTCCTCTCCGTGAAACACGGATCCTCGGGCTCCGAAGGACCTCGCGAGGTCCTTCGAGTTCGAGGACGATTTGGCTGGGAAATCCTCGGAGCCCGAGGATTTGTCCTCGGAGTGTTTTCACATTTTCATTTCCGATTTCATCTCCGAGGACAGGTGGAACAAAGACGAAATCCTCGGAATCGCGTCCCCGAGGAGTGTCGAACGACGCCCTAACTCTCAGTCCATCATTTTTATTTTTATTTATTTTTGTTAAAAACATCATGTTGCATCTCCTCTGTCCAGGAGGTGTTGAGAGGACCACCTGGATTGAGGATTGCTGTAGGAATGGAGGAGGAAGAGACAGACAGACCCGGCGGCAACGTGCTGGAGCTAGGGAGATGTCCTTGCAAAGACGGAGCCAGTCGTCCATCCCCGAACCGTATCCAAGTCACGCCAGATACGAGCCTCATTCGCAAGAATGTTCAATCCTAGCAAATGGAAACATGGCGAATCCTCGACTAGTTTCTGTTGCTTCACTGCCCAAGTCATCAGGAGGTGCTGAAAATGAGCTTTAGTTCCGGCGAAGGAGAGCCATACCTTGCTCTCTCAATCTATATGGCAGCACGCACGACTCCTCGCGTTGTGCTCGCAAACCTGCCCGTAGCTGTGCACCTCAGGCATGCTGAGGACCTGAGTTTTTTTTTTTTTTTTTTAACAACGCCCCCGCCAGTGTTAGTGCTGCTGATAAGAGCAGACACCACTAACACCTGGGGAGAGGCTCCATCTATTGGTGGGGAGCATCACCTGCTGGAAAACGGGTCCAGCGTCCCATAGACCTGAGCTATTCCCTGTGACTTAGTGTATCGGAAACCTCGCGAACCATTGAAATGGCTCCAATCTATTGGTGGTGGGCAGCAACACCTGCTCGCAAAATGGGCCTAGCGTCCCAGGATTACCTGGAGAAGCGCAGGCATTCGTGCGTTTGACAGGGGTGGGGGATCTTTCAGCTTAATATGATCAGCTACACGCACTGTGGAGGGGCTATCCGCCGCCTCTTTGGCTTAGCTGTAGCCAGCAGCTGTCACATTGAACCCCTAGAGAGCTCCCTCGTTCACATGTTTGCATGGTCCTACTTTTTTTTTCTTTTTTCACACAACACGTAGCCCCATTTATTCTGGTGACCCAGCAGTCGGCTGCAGTCCGGTTGGTTATTAACTTATTACTAGCAAGCAGGAGAATAAAAAAATAGGGAGGAGAAAGAAAGAGAGATAAATTGAAGTCAGCCGCCCTAAACCCCTACAGTTCAATTATGCTGTTGCCAGCACGCGGTGGGAATCGATCCAAGAATTCTGTGGCGGCCAGTTGCTGGACTCGTTGGGAAAGAAACATCCAAGGCCCCAAGCAGCAAAATGCAGAGGAACCCCCTGAGGCGTCAACCGGCGAAATTGTGACGATGACCGTCCATTTGAGCGGCCCTCACCTTTTTTTTTTTTTGCGGTCCTCCAGACTGCCTGAGGTTACAGCCTCACATGATTCCCTTTTTTTTTTTTTTTCCCACATGTTTTGCTGGACCTGTTTATGGCTGCAGAAGAAGCAGATGGTGATCATCGGTCGAGACGGAAACAGTCGTAAAATACAAATGGGTAGAGCCTGTTCAAATGACTGAAGGCTGTTCATACCGGAAGCCTGTGACTAATGCACTGTGTCGTCGTGAAGTGTGAACGACTTGGGAAGAAAGGGAGTGTTTCTCCTTCAGGGGGCTCAAATCGGGCATCTTTGGTTTGGATTAAGGTGCCTGTGGGCCCTGATTTTTTTTTCTTTTCTTTTCTTTCTTTTTTTTTGGCCCTGAACTTTTTTTAGGAATGGTGGGTCCTTTGTTTCGGGGTAGTTTTGGCGTAGGATGACCAATGTGCTTCACTGTTGCGTGGATGACGTGGGGGGAAGGGGAGTTTTTCTGCCTTAGGGGGCTAAAATCGAGCATGTTTGGGTCGAATTAAGGTGCTTGCGGGCTCTGGTCTTTCTTAGGCGTGGTGGGTCATTCGTTTTGGGGCAGTTTGGCGTAGGACGACCATTTTTTTCTCTCTCATTGCGCACTGTTGTTGCTGCTCTGTTGCTGTTGGGTCAACCGTTGAGCGGTTGCCGTCACTAATGCTTCCACTGCTGCCGCTCCTTGACATAGCCAGAGCTTGTCACAATCATGTGATGGTGGCTTATATGCCCATGGAATGCGGGGCAAGGAGGAAGGAGGGGTACCCGCTCCTACGTACCCCGTTTGGCATTGTCCTTCTTTTAACCTTTTCGCTGTCACACTGCAACTGCACTTAGGCGTTGGCCGCGTTGCTACAGATAGAAAAAAGGTTTCCTGTGGTGAAGAGGTGTGTGGAAAAGCCCCTATGTTTCCGCAATTTTGCACACGCAAACATAATGGCGTGAAGGGACACCAGCCGGAGGCTTACTAGGGGAAGATGCTCATATCATTACTCCCCCTAGTAGACCGACGCTGGTCAAAAAAGACAAAGAAAAAAAAGGATGAAGGGCCATGGCATAACAACTGTATAGGCCAATCAAAGTGTCCCATCTCCACGTCTATCCTTAGGCACACTAACTTCCGAAAGCCGAACTGTGGTGGGCTTGGTATCCCGCCTGCACGATCCCGACTGCTCCCGAAAGCCGAACTGTCCTGCACGATCCCGACTGCTCCTCGACAGTGAGCTGCACACATTGGCTGTAGTTGCATGCCTACCATCATCGCCCAAATATGATGCCCGGTCATTATCGCGCTGTAACTAGACCGAAAGTTGCCCCAACTACAGCTATAATGTCCGGCCATTGTTTTCGGGTGAAGATGGTACAGTGTATGGCACATCATCTGTACACAATCTGAGACGATGAAAAATCGCTAACCGTTATGTTCGCACATGATGGTACATAGTGACAAGGTGCCATTGAGAGCTCCCTGCCACCACCCAATCCCTGGATTCCTTGGTCTGTCACAATACCAATCGCAGTAGATTGTGTACCCATGACCTGATGGGCATGGGGGAGGGAGAGGGGAGGAGGGATGTGGTGCAGGCTCCTTGACCATTGTCCTTGTGTTTGTTGTTTTCATTCTCAGACGACAATCACCCTTCTGCATTGTTAGCGGATAGAAGAACTGTCGCGTGTGATGAAGAGATGGGAACGGAGCTTGTGATTGCAGAGCATTTGTTGTCCTCTTCTCCATCTTTGTCCACGGTTTACGCGACAGTTCTCTGTGATGATTGTGCCGCTAGCGCCAGCAATGTGTCTGGAGTGTATTTACTGGCGGTGACAGACCTTCCTTGTTTCGGCGGGGTTTTGATGGCGTATGATGGGGTGTCAACCTGCAGTCTGTAGGGTTTTCCGTCTCGTGTGCCTGGGTGATATAGTCTGCTTTAACTTTCGTCGTTCTTTCTCTGTAGAGAGAGAATAGCGGGCTTGTCCACTGCATTTGCGATATGATTCTACACCTGTTTGGCGTACAGTTTAGTAATCCGTAAGAAGATTTAGATTTCAGTGTGTGCAGGGTCAGTCTTTGATGCTTCATCACAAGTGGGGTTAAGGTGGATTATCACTTTTAGTATAACTGGTTAGCGGACTCTGCAGACTGTACAGGTTTCAGCCTCCTGATGAGTTGGTGAAGCTCTGACGAAACACTCTGTCCCACCCCCTCGTTTGTTATCCTCTTCTCCCTCTCTGTCTATGGTTCACTGGCCAGTTTACCATGCCGATACGTAATGTCTGTGTGTGGATTGTAATCAGTTATGGGACTCTAGAGACTGTAGAGGGTTCCACCTCCTGACGCGTCGGTGAAACTCCGAGGAAACAGTTTGTCAAAGCCCCTCGATTCTTGTCCTCTTCTCCCCCCCTCTCTGCCTATGGTATATATATACACTAGGCTACCAACCGGGCCGCCCCGGTCACCCTATTTTCCCGGACGGCCCATCCGTGCAAGAATCCGAAAAAAAAGTTAAAAACCTATGTTACGAAGGAGCATAAACTGAACAACTTTTGCCTCAGGGTAACATCGAAATTCCTTACCAAATTTAGAATAAAAAATAAAGTAAAAAAAGCAAATTATTTATTTATTTTTTTATTTTTTTTGGCCCGGCTGGGCAAGTGGCCTTGGGCCACTCTGTTAGCCAAGTATATATAGATATATATATCTCCCCCTCTGCCTACGGTTTACCGGGCAGCTCTGTTTGACTATATATATATACAAGTGGAACCCGCCACGGCCACGCCGTGGCGCACAGCAACACTCGCTGATGGCGTCTCATTTTTCTTTCATGTCTCTCTCTCTCTCTCTCTCTCTCTCTCTCTCTCTCTCTCTCTCTCTCTCTCTCTC
>BFEA01000189.1:965299-978711 GCA_003427395.1 Chara braunii
CTCTCTCTCTCTCTCTCTCTCTCTCTCTCTCTCTCTCTCTCTCTCTCTCTCTCTCTCTCTCTCTCTCTCTCTCTCTCTCTCTTGCTTGCTCGCTCTAGCTATGGCAGCTGCACACTCACACTGTCTCCCTTCTTCTCTCCAGAGTGATAGTGCTCTGTTACAAAAGAAGGGTAAGGCAGAATGAATTAACAAGCTGGGGCAAGCCCAGAACCCAGACTTTATAGTGTTCACTCTGCCCGGCGTGCCTCAGACTGACTCCAAGGCTGGCCGAGATGTCTCGATCTGTACAGCCACAAATTTGTTGCGGTCAGCGTGTGCCCCGCGCCAGGGAGCCCTGGACGCTTTCGGAAACTGTATGCAGCCTTTGGATTGTGTGTTGAATCTGTGGCTGTCGTGGACTTCTGAAAAATCTTCTCTTTAATTTGTGTACCCGGGTTGGGCCTGACTCATGATTTCCCTAGGAATTCTTTGACTTCAAAAGGCCCTGTGCACCTCAATTTCACCCTTGATTTCGGGCCTACGAACCTAAGGACTTTTATTACTGTCTTTTGACCCATGACCTTGGGCTTGGGCAACAGCTACCACCGTTTGACTGTTTACAGTGGAAATTCTACCCCATTCTCTGACTCTGTAGGGCTTTTCCCAGGCCGAAAGCCTTTGACTCAGGCAGAGACTGGACCATAGTCTACCCGAACTGAGGGCCATTCTCACAGTCTCTGGAACTCTACAGACCTATTTCTAATGCCGAGCCATAGTTCAGACTTTATGTATCCGGGTCTGCAGTGCAGATAGTGCTAGCCAGATGATCTGGTGGTTTAAAGGGGCCTGAAGCTATGTAGCGCAGCCTGATATCCGGGTACCCTTTATGTATCCGGGTCTGCAGGGTGGATAGTGCTAGCCAGATGAATCCAGATGAAGTAAATCGGGGGCGCGAAATAGGGTGTTTTAAACTGTTTTTCTAGGCTGTTTTTCTGGGCGCCCGGGCACCCAGCGTATGCCCGGTTACACACCCGGATTCCCGGCCGGACATGACCCCCGGCCAGGGTTCCGGGGAGCCCCAGCGCAAAAACAAAAAAACAAAAAATAATAATAAATTCAAAAATTCCGGAAAAAAAAATGTTGTGTAGAATTGCAATACAAACGACTTTTGGCTGAGAGGGTCATATTAGAATTCCTCACAGAATCGGAGATAAAAAAGAAAATAACAGAATCACACCAAGGCACCCCCCTTTGAACCCCTTAAGCCCCTTTAAAACCAATTTATACCCCCCTCCCCCTCCCTTGACAGCCAACTCGCAAAAATAGAAATGAGCCCGGATTTGGGGTCCTCTGGGAGAGTGCAGAAAACCAAAAAAAAAAAATAATAATAAAAAAAAATGTTACTATTGATGAAAAGATTGTACCTTTCAATTAAGTGTTTAAACTTTAAAGCTTCTTTGACAGCATACATAACTTCTACTATTATCTCATTAATTCCATTTTCTCGTGCAAAATTTTCTGTGTTTCTTTGAATTTTACTTCCTACAAAGCCCGGAATTTTCTTTAGTTCGTTTAATCCATCTGCGCTCCAAGTAAGATCACTATTATTAGATAAAAATTTAGTTATTATTTCTTTAGTATCATGACCGCCAAAAATCTCTTGTAGATGATCTTCCATTCCAAGTGTGAAAGTTTATATACTAGATCTGAAGATCAGCAATTTGATTAGCTCCTTCGTAACCCCCCCAAAAAAATTGGCACGCGTGGGTACCCCGGACGTCACGCCCGGGTGCCCGTCCGGCCGTCCGGGCGTGAGAATCTTCCTAGCTGTTTTTCAAAACAAAAGAAAAACTTCTGGAAAACAAAGTATGTTGTAGTCTTGTAGATTATAACAATGCAAACAACTTTTGGAGATAAAAAAAAAGGGAAAATTGTTGAAATACCCCTAAAAGTTTGGGTATTTCGTTAGATACCCCTAAAACAAACGGGTAAGTTGAAATGTCCCAAACGTCTGCATCGGCCCCCTTCCCACTCATCGGCAACTTTGCCATATGCCCTGGCCCTGGGCTGCAGGGGCCCGTGCACTTCTTTTGTTATCTGCAGGGTACAACGGCCAGAAATAGTGGGGCATAGAGACAAGTTGCCCAGGGCCCGGCAGGGGTATATGCAAAAGACTGCCATCTGCAGGGTACAAACATACTACACCGGCCAGAAATACTGGGGGGGCATATAGACAAGCTGCCCAGGGCCCGGTAGGGGTATTTGTGAAAGAGACGACGGGTCCAATTGGCGAGTGGGGTATTTTGCAAAGTTTCACTACTCTCATAGGGGCATTTCGCGATACCCATGCCTTTTACGGAATACCCCAACTTTCAGGGGGCATTTCGACAATTTGCGCCCCCCCCCCMCCCCCAAAAAAAAAAAAACAACTCTGATGAAACAGTTTGTCACAACCCCGCATTTGTTGTCCTCTTCTCCCTCTCTCTGTCTGCAGTTTACGGGTCAGTTCTGTTCGACAATATATACAGTTCTGTTTGACGATATATGTATAGCGTTGCACGTGAGAGGCACGGTGAAGGGGGAGTTAAAGAAGACTGAGAAAGATGAATGGTTTCAGTGTGTCCTTCATGTTGGTCTTGTATTTCTATTTTTAGTTTACCATTTGATTCCCAAAGTGCGCTCGTTTAGTTCATATTACTTATGTGACAATATATGTAGCATCAGTGCTGGGCCGGCAACCGGCCGGTTGAGCTACCCCGGTCCAACCGGAGCCGGACCAGCCCAGGGAGGGTGAACCGGGAAACAGGTTTTGAAAAAAAAGTGCCCAAATATATATATATATATATATATATATATATATATATATATATATATATATATCCTGATGAGTCGGTGAAACTCCGACGAAACAGTTTGTCACAGCCCCTCGTTTGTTGTCCTCTTCTCTCTCTCTGCCTACGGTTTACCGGGCAGTTCTGTTTGTGACGATATATATATATATATATTTTTTTTTCTTCGGCAGATTCTGACTGCGCTCTTCAAGAGCTGTCGGAATCCGCAATAAAATTTTCAAGGTGCAATATTTTTCAGGGGGCTTCCAGAGGGGGGCAGGGGGTTATTATTGCCATATTCAGGCAACTATGGCTTCCACGGGGAGGGGTCAAGTAAGGAAGTTCACTTATCTGACCCCCCCGTGGCTGGAGCACTTCGTGGAGTGGGTCATTCGATATTGATACCCCACGAGCTGAACCAGATATGATGAGAGGAGGTCCTTGCCAGAAGTTATAGCTCTTGCAGAGTATAACTCGACAGCAGAAGAGTTATGGTTCCAGCTTTCAGCTCGTGAGGCAGAGCGTTTTCTGTTTGTTGGTTTCTACATAAGGTGAGTTATCAGTCCGGAAGTGTCTTTCCTGGCAGTCTGTCCAGATACATGTAGTGGAGCAAGGTCCATTCGAGATAGATCGAGAGAAGAATATAGCTTAGGTCCATTCGTGGGCTTACACCTTGGACGGCTCTGACATCACGATTCCAAAATCCGAACCCATAACTTTTTCCACAGATGTTTCCACAGATGGCACGGACGTTGCAGAAGGATATAATCTCAGCAGAGCCTCATCACAAGCATAGTGTTCCCCTCGTGGCTGAGGGTGAAAGAGCATCAGATGTTGCCAATGGTAACCGGTCCGTTGGACCACAAGATGACAAATTGGAGAAGGGGCCAACCCGACCCACATCTTAAGAAGAATGTGTGGCGGTTCTCTGCTGCTGATCTGCAAAGATCAGCGGCGGATATCCTCTGCCCGTTTTTCTTAAGAAATGGGGTCCTGGCCGATCTTTGCCCCTGATCGGCGGCCAAGATTGGCCACTTTTTGGACTTGAAAAATCCGGGCCTACAGGACCCGGTTTCGAAATTGCGGGGCGGGGCCCACCCCCACAAGGCCTCGGGAGCACATACGCGCTGGCAAGGACCGCGGATGGGTCAGGGTCCCCAGTCCATCCCGGGACCATCCCTGTGTAGCATATGGTTTTGTTTTGTTTTTTTTTCCCAAAAACATTTCTATTCTAGGGGGCATCAGTCCGGTTGCTTATCCCCGGCAAGCATGAGTTCCAAAGTACGAATTATTTGTAGGAAAAGAGGAAAGCCTTACCCTTGTGGCCCTAGACGCCTAACAAGGGGGGGATTGCTACAACCGATCCCTCTTCCCATACGATAGCCTTCCCAGGGATACTTCTGTTGGTCGGGAGGCTTCCTAGCAGCACCCAGCCACACAACAGATGGGTCCCCAGGGAAGGCCTGGCCCGGGGGGGCCGTTCTAGCAGTCTCATGGGCCTGACATCCTGTCAGTCACACCCTCTGTTCAACCATCTTTTTTGTACCTACTAACACTCTTTTAGTCTAGATCCTTCCCTATCCCGTCTTCCTATTGAATCCTTAAGTCTCGTCTAATTTTTACACCAATCTCCTTTGTCCATTCTATCAGTCACACCCTCTGTTCAATCCTCTTTTTTATAACTACTACACTCTTTTAGTCTACTCACTTATACCCGGCTGCCTATTGTATGCTCAAGTCTCATCTAATTCTTACTCCCGTCTCCTTTGTCTTTGCTATCACCTCTTTCCTCTTGCCCTTCCCCCCCTTCTAATCCAGGCTTTTCAAACCTCACATTTCACCCTCATTCTATTTACACCGCCCTCTGGTTTTAAAGCCATTCTAAAACCAGTAGTTCTCCCTTATTTTAAAAGGTTTAAGTCTTATCCCCAGCAGCATGTTCATCAATCCAGGTTAAACCCATATCCTTTACTCTTTTCTTTTCCTTTTTTCCCCATTTTTGACTCCCCTTCCTCCCTACTTTGCCTTCTACCAGCTTCGTAACTCCTTCTACCCCTGTATCCTCCCATTCCCCCCTACTTCCTACCTACTTGAAGCCATTCTATTCTACTGACTGACTGCTGCTTGTATCCTCTTTCTCTGGTCCAGGCACATAGTGTCTACTTCCTACCTACTTAAAGCCATTCTATTCTACTGACTGACTGCTGCCTGTATCCTCTTTCTCTGGTCCAGGCACATAGTGTTGCAAGATTGGTCCGAACTGCAGCTGCCCTGTGCTAAGGTCCCGCGTCAGCATCTGCGGGAACGGGGCCCATCTCTGCCAAAAGCCTGCCTCCTTTGCTTCCCCTATGCGTCTACTTCGGTGCAGGTCCGCCAATATAGCAATGTGAATATTCTCCAATGCTCTCTCCAGATAGGCCCGCAGCGACGGAGACACTCCTTGCCTACATCTTTCGTTCTCAATGTCCATAGGGCCCATAACACAGCAGCCCTTACAATCTCTTGCACCACCATCTCTCCCATACCCTGCCTGTTAGGTTTGATCAGGGTACCTAGTAAGATCTCTGCATCGGTCGTTTCGTCGACCTGCAGCGGTGTCTTGTCTGCAATTTCCTGCGCCCACCACTCCCAAAACACCTGTACCCTTGGACATCGCACAAAGAAGTGGGGGACTGTTTCCACCTGGCCGCATTCTGCAGCACAAGTTTGGTTCTTATGACCACTTTTGGTGGCCAGCCACTGCGCAGTCGGGATTGCCAGGTGGTAGATCTGCCATAGCAGGCCCGCCTGCTTCTGATCTGGCAAGGAAGCCATGATGTTGCATTGTTCGTTCCACCTCCGCTGTGTCCAGTTAGTGAGACGCCCGTCCGGCAGCCACTCTCGTTTAGCCCACCTCTCCTTCAGTTCACCACAGATGTTCACCGGTTCCAACAACGAGTTGTAAACATTCTTCGTGGTCACCTCTTGGAGCGGCATGGTTCTCCTGTGTGTCCTCTGGGGGGGCCATTCCTTGTCTCTCGGATTCCAGACTAGGTCCCTCAGCCGGATTGCAGTGCGAAAAGGCAAATATTGTCCAACCGCTTTCTTCCCGCCTTCGCATACCGCAACCGTTTCCACCAAGGCTCGTGCTATTCTTCTCACAGAGTGCAAATCTTGCAGTGGTTCCTCCAATCCCTCCCATCCCCATCCTGGCCTGTCTTGCCATGCAGTGACCTCCAGGTCTACGTTCGGCATTACCTGTTTTACTCTATAGAGCCTTTCAGGCGCCTCATTCCCCTTAAGCTTAACCCACTGTCCCCCTCCTATCTTGTCTTTTTTTAACATTTCCACCCACTGGGACGGAATAGCATCTCTCATGTCCTTAACCCGCTGTGCCTTCTTCATGCGTCCGTGGAGGGCTGGGTCCATCTCTTCATATCTTCGCCAGTCCTTCCGATTCTCATCCCACAAAAGTCCCACCTTAAAAATGCCCTGCTCCGCCCATTTCCATTCATAAGCCCTCGCGGCCCTTGCCATGGGTAGGGGTCCCTTGCCTCGTCACAAATGAAGCGATTGTCAAAAAGCAGCTGGTTATAAACGGCATCTGCCGTTTCCGGGAGCCGACATCTCACGTAAATCTTCTTCCACAAAGCCAATTTTTGAGTCCACACAGTCCCTCTACGAATATGGCCCATCGCGGAGCTGCTGAGCAGGCAGAGGTCTGCTATCTCTCTAGGTGCCTGGAGAGCGTATGCAAGGTGAGACAGCGTCACCTCTTGCCAAGTCACCCCCTCCGTGCGCAAGAGAACCCTGATGAGTTGACGCAGTTGCAGTGCAATTATTTGTAAGCACGGCTCCAGCAGGCCCAGCCCTCCAAATCTTCTCGGTTGGGTGAGCTTGCACCAGGCAACTCTGCATATGGAGTTCTTTGCCGTCGCATTGTTTGACCACACATGCGCATGAACCGCCCTTCTAATGTACCGGAAGGTACGCCTCCCTGGCATATGTATTGCACCCGCATACCAGAAGGTGGCCAGCACCGAGTTCTTGATCACTATAGCCTTTCCAAAAGGCCCCATACTCCCTCTCGTGGTCCACGCTTGTAGTCTTGCCACCGCCGCAGTGGCTCGCATCACCATCTGCTCAATCCCTCCATAGCTTGGTGTTAAGTTGGCCCCTAGTAATGCCATTCGCTCTCCTTCGCCTATTGTGGGGATGTCCCGTCCTTTTGGACGATCCATCTCTGGTGGCAGAATGACCCTGGATTTCTGCCAATTCACCCGTGCTCCTGAGTACCTGCAGAAGATTGCAAGGTCTTCTTTAAGAATGTCCAGCTGCTGAACCGTTGGGACGATTGCTGCTCCAGTATCGTCCGCGAAGGCTGTGGATTGCAGTTCCGCTCTTGGTCCCGCCTTAAGACTGATCAGGCGACTGTCGGCCCACAGTATCTCGTGCATTGACTCGATGTAGTTGACATAGAGGGCGGGAGAAAGCGGACACCCCTATCTCACCGATCCAGCAACTCGCAGCCTATCCGATCTTACCCCATTAACTTGCATCACAGTCGAGGCTCCATATAGCAGACTACGAATCCAACTGCACAGGATGGGTCCAATTCCCCTTCTCGCCATTCCTTGCAGTAGGAATTCCCATCTGACTCAATCATAGGCCTTCTCGAGGTCTATTGATACAAAAGCCATGGCCTGTCCTGTGCATTGCTCCTCCTCCAGTATTTGCTGGGCCAGTAGAATATTCGACACAATCTGGCGACCTGCCACGAACCCAGTATGAGTATGATCGATAATGCTTGGTAGGGCTTCCTTCAGCCGGTTTGCCAAGATTTTGGCGAGTATTTTATACAGCGCATTCAGGATCGAAATCTGGCGCCAGTTTCGCATGTCCTCCTTAGCTCCCTTCTTAAATAGTAGAACTACATATGCATCCACGAATCCTTGTGGGAGGGCTCCCCCCTTAAGCGCCTCATTGTAAGCTGATGTCAGCAAAATGACGAGAAAATTGCGGAGTTCCTTGTAGTGCTCCGCCGACATTCCATCCAAGCCGGGCGTTTTAAGCCTAGGGAGCTCTGCTATCGCTCTTGCCACTTCCTCTGTCGTAATATCCTCTTCCAATTTACATGTATCCGCGAGGTTGAGGAGGCGCTGGACATGGCTCCAGATGTCCTGCTCAGGTTTGCTGGCCATCTCCTCGGGAGTCCACTGCTCCTCCTCCGTCAGTAATTGGCGGTAAAAATCGGTAACACATTTCAAGATTCCCCGAGTAGTATGCTGCTGTTCAGTCTGGCCTTCGAAGGGGTGATCCATGGCTGTCATTAATGGTGCTGCCTTTCTTGTCGCCACTGTGACAAAGAACTGGCGTGACATTCGTTCCCCCAGCGTGATCCATGCCTCTTTGGTGCGTCTGCCCCATTTAGTAGAGTCTTCTGCCTGCAATTCCCTCCATCCTCGCGCTGCCTCCACTCTCTCTGCCCACCATTCTTCCTCCGTCTGGCTCTCCTCAGGGCCCTTGTTCAATTCCTCCATCTTTTGGGCATGCTCCTCCCCTGTTTTCTTGTGCGCCAGATAGTTTCCCCGCAGTAGCCTCTGCAAAATGTCCCTCAGTCTTTGCACTGCTATCATGATTTGCTTCAGCAGCTGGTCCTGAGAGCATTCTTCAGTCCAGTCTTCCCAAAACTTTGCAATCACAGGGCGATACTCCGGGCTTTTAAAGACCCATGCTGGGATCGCTTTCGGCGGGCGGCCCATCTCTAGGCGACCCACCGGGAATATCGCTTTACTGCTGAATGATCCGACGTAGCCATCGGTGCGATTCGCACTTGCTCCACTGTCTCATTCAAATCCACCGACGCCCATATCATATCAATACGACTTCTTCGGGTTACAGTGTTTCCCCAAAAGGTAAAGGCTCTCTCTTGTGGGTGCAATGTTCTGTAGGAGTCTGCGCATCCAAGGCCTGTCATTCCGTCGACCAGGGCTATAGAGTCTGCATCCACCTGCCGTATAATTGCTGCGTCTCGTTCCGGATCTACAGGTGAGTTAAACTCACCTGCTATTATGAGGTTGTCAATATCCGGGACTAGCATTTGCATGCGTTCCCACATCCGGCACCGTGTGCCCATTTCTGCCGGCCCATATACTGTAACCACCCCCCAAGTCGTTTCGAAGAACCAGTCTGTAACTTCTCCTCTAAAATGCTGGGAGATAAGAATACAGACTCCTCCCCTTGTGCCCTGCGCTGGGGCCCAGATCTAGTGGCCCTTCCACCATAACATCAGTTCAACCGTTTTAGCCTCATTCAGCTTAGTCTCCTGTAGGCACACAACATCTATCTGTTCGGCTTTCACTTTCCTCGCTAATTCCGTTCGCTTGGGCAGCAGTGACTGAGCCACCAAGCCTCTCACATTCCAAGTCAGAAGTTTCAGCCTGTTGCAATTTTTCCGTGTTTGCATCACCTTCCCTTCCCCCCTACCGCCCCCTTCTACCGTTTACTTCTTCCTACGTCCAGATTTATGCATTCAAAATTTGTAAAAATATTATCCTCCTCTATTATTTGCTGGGGGGGTGTCTACGTCCCTGCGACACCCATTTACCATACTTCCTAACCTTCCCTACTATCCCCTCATTCCCCCCGTTCCCAAATACCGGTTCCTTTTTGGAACTGCTCTCCCCCAACTTGTTCATCCTGCGGCAAGCGCGCATTGACACTGTTAAGCACAACCAAGGATGTTGCATGCATCGGATGATAGTCTTGAGGGAGGGTCGTCGGGCCATAGGCTTCAGCAACTTGTATCCAATGCATGCCTCTCATTCCTAACCTCGGGGATCCTGGCCTCCTGGGGATAGCTTCCACGAAATATACAAAATTACATACTCCTCCCCATCCAAGGTCTGTCTCACGAATCGTGATGCTGATTTCTGAGGCAACGCCACCACCTCATACCTTGGGCCCAACCACTCGGTCACCTTCTCGAGTACTTGCTGTTCCTGAGATAGGCGAGTCACTCCGAAGGTTGGTACCTCCGTCGCTCGCTCCAGGAGCAGTCTGATTTCCTCTGGCGCCCGCCATAAGACGATCGGGCAGACGTAGCCCTCTCCTGCCTTCAGTATGTCATCCAACCTAGCCCCCACTCGCTCCTGCCATGCCAATCTCTCCAGCTGATTCGCAGGTTGCTGTCGCTGTTGCCTTTCCTGCTCCTGCGTGCTCCGGTTCTCAGCGCTTGTTGATTCCACTGGTATGGCTCTTTCTTCCGACCCCTTGCCCCTGCGCTGTATGTTGATCCCCTTCTGATGATCGCTCCTGTTGCTGCTGGCCTGCAGACTGATGAGCAGACTGTTAGTCTTCCCCCAAGCTGTCCGATGTCTCTCTTGTTGAGGACTTCGACGAACTCTCCTCCTCTTGGCTGCTTGTCTGTTCACCCCCCACCCCTTCACCTGGGAGTCCAAAGCTTGGTTCTCTGAGAGGGACCGATCCCGATGGTGGTGGCGATTTGTCCCTTTTTCCTTTCCCTCTCAACGAGTACCTTGGTTCATACCCCTTGGTTCCCAAGTGCGATCACTGTCTTTCCCTTGTATTCTTCAGCCTCGTTCGTGAGATTTCCAATGAAGTCTGCCGTCCCGAGGTCGCATGACTCGTATGTTTCTCGCATTTCAATGTTGCTTTGCTGGAAGAGAAAGTCGGGACTGGGAAACATTCGGCTGATGACGAGTTCTTCAAAGGTCACGCAGTCACTTGTTTTCGCCTACGCCAGTATTTTATCGGTGAGCGATCCATCGGGACCTGATCTGCTATAATTGGCGTTTCATACAGCTTCCTTCCCGGTTGCTGTCTCGTGCCCGACTCCCCAAAGCTGTCCTACTCGCCTCTCTGTTCGGCTTGCCCTTTCTCTTCTCTTTCCTTTCTATCTTGCACTTCCTGCCCCTCTTCTGTCTGTGTTTCTTTCCCCCTCTCACTTTCTCCACCTAGACCCGCAGACTCTACACCCTTCCCTCCTTCCCCTCCGTCAGCGTCCTCCCCAGTCTTTGTGTCTTGTTCCCCCTGCTGTCCACGAGTTCCCTGGCTGATCGTTTCCTCTTGCCCTTCTTTCTGCCGGCTGCTCTCGCCCCTTTCTTCGGCCACCCAGGTCCCCTTTCTTGACTCTACTTGCCCTCCCTTCCCCTCCTTTTCTGCCTTTGCTCACTTCCCCTCAGCGCCTTTCTCCCTTAGATCCCCTCCTGCCCCTTGGTCTTTACTTGAGCTTGTCATTTTGGTTCCTCTCTCTTGTTCCGGCACCTGTTCCGCTTTCCTTTTCCGTTCTTCCCCAAAGAGCCACTGCGGATCGTCGGTCTTCATGCGATAATCTCCCCTCCCTTCCCATGCCACATTCCGGCGATAGCTACCTCCCCATTTAGCCGACTTCCTACGTCTGCCTTCCTGGTGGAATTGGTTTGTTGCATCCTTTCGCGTCTGCGCTGCTGTTCTGACTTCATTCAGCAGGGCCTCGTCCAACTGGAGCTCCAGCTCATGCCAGGCCTTCCTTTCGTCTTGAGGGTTTGACTGCAAGATCAGGTCCATGGTACTTCTCACCTCCCTTTCGTGCAGCTCCTGCAATGTCTCAGCCGGCGTCAAACATCTTCCATGGAGCCCCATATGGCCATGCGTGAAGCACACTTCACATGGCCATGCGAGAAGCACACTTCACAAAAGGGTGTTTCACTCGTTACTACCCGCACTTCCTCAAAGCTGTAGGGTCCTATGGCCACCGCCACACTGTTCTTCAGCGGGTTCTTCAGCGGACCATCCACAACATATCTCACATACTCTCTTTCCTCATCATCCACCAGCTGTTCACTAACTATTGGGCCAAAAAAATATTCCACTGCCCCCCTTGTCCACTTGGCTGGCAGGAGGGAGGGTTTATATACCACCCACGGCCGTCGTTTCCGATCAAGCATTCTGGCCATGTCCATTTCTGCTGGCAACTTCCACGGTTGATATGTCACTTGGCCGTGCACTTCTGCCACGTGCAATTCGTCCCCCTTTCTTTCATATATGAGCCAATCCCTTAACTCGACCGTCGGCACCAAGTATGTGACAATCGTTTCCCCCTCTGTGTCAATTTCCCCTCGCCACGGGCCCCTCCCCAACGTCCATGCTTCCTCCATGTGTCCTACCCATTCCCGCTTGGCTTTCCACGACCAGCCTGCTGTCCCTTCTGGCATCTTGCACGCCACTGTATGCGCCCGTACGTATGTGTTCTGCAAATACATGGTTTCATTCGTTGGCCGCGCGAAGCATACTCCTCCGTGCAGTGCATACTCAATCAATCCACGCCCTTCCACCGGTTGGCGCAGAAGATATGAGCACCTCAGAATCTGCATGAGGCGCCATCGTTCTTGTGCCATCCCCTCCATTTCCTCGCCAATTTCCCTCTCCCCCGCTTCTATGTAATGATCCTTTCGTAGGCTTTTAGGCTTTTAGCTATTTCTTGAATCAATCTTCCCCCTCCCTCCTCCAAGTTTCGTCCTATACTAGTTACCCTCCTGTCTTACTCCTTGAAATGGTTCGCCATCCGTCCACTAGCTGAATCCTCTCCCACGCTTACCGGCAGTTACCTTACCGAACGCTATCGAGGACGTCCTCGCTTTATTGCCAGGTCAGCCAGACCTTACAGGCTCAGTTTCTCAACTCCCGCAGTATTTTCGGCTTATCGGTTCATCAGGAGGAGCTCCTAGATCTCCCCCCGTGTGGTTTCCTCCCCTTCCAAACACCCCCTCAGCCACTTCTCACCTTGCAGAGTTCATCATCTTCTACTCCCTTCCTACCCCCTTTCTCTTTGACCCCACTCGATATTCGTTCAGCGAGCACCATTGAGTTTTGACTCCGACGGGCCTGCCCGACGGCGGTATCTGCATCGTAATCGGAGCGGCCATCGCTAGTCGACTTGACCCTGTGCAGTTCGTCGACGCCTCCTTGTCGAGTCCAGCAGTCAAGGAGAATTCCGCACGGCCCTTTGTTTTGCGACACAGACAGCATCCACGTTACATTAAGATCGGCCTTCGCCGGCTGAGTTTCCTCCATAGCCTATTAAGGTTGACCCTATCCACGCCTTCGACGCCTTCTTGCTGAATCAACTTGGTCAAAGAGAGCCCTTCGCGCGGCGTTTCGCCGCTCGAAGAAAAAAACTAACAAAACCACCCGCGATCACTTCGCACGCGGTGCGCTAAATCTGCGCTAAAAATTCACTCCCGTCTGTTTTAAGTTTTATCTGAAATTTATCCGGAAAATCCAGATAAACCTGCCTCCCCCGGATGTTCCAGCCGAATGATCCGGACAGTTAATCCGGCTGGACATCCGTGTTGGGCATTGGCATGGTAACCCCGGACGCGGACACCGGACACTTCCGGACTGTCTTCCGGACCAGTGTCTGGACTGGTCCGGACTGTCCGGTGATCCGGACATCACCGGACACCGGACAGTCCGGACCGGTCCCCGGGGTGCAAAAATGTCTGGACCCAAAAAAAAAAAAAGAAAAAAAAAGGGGGAGGGGGTTAGGTGGGGGTGTTGGCAGGCACTTACCTGCTTTGCACTCTGTAGTTCAGGCAGCAGAGGACGTGTCTTGCAGCAAAT
>BFEA01000189.1:1037450-1048969 GCA_003427395.1 Chara braunii
AAAGGTCCAACGACGACATCGCATCGCTTCCATGCTAGTCCTCCCCACAAAGCTTCAAGCCTTCAACTGCATCATCATCAATGAAATAAAAAGAAAATAAATAAATAAATGTTCATGCTACATGCCGGCAAATGCGGCGCGCATGGCCGTTCAATCGCACCAATCTCCCTGGCCGGCTGATCTCGTCGACACACCATCAGCGGACGGTCGACTCGCGTATTCATCATACGAAAAAATAACAAAAATTAATATATATTAAATAAATAATGCAAACTACAAACGCAACCACGGGACTTCAATCAACACACGAACGAACGGTCTACATTGTCGAACGACCACGGATGGCGGCAGCGATCTCCATAAGCGCGTGGCGCCTCATTTTCTGCGTTTCATCGGATGCCGCGTAATGCACTTTTTGAACCACAACTTCCTGCTTGAGTATGTCGCATTGCCGCTTGCGAGACGAATCAACCGTCGACGACATCAGTTTGCCATGGCGGTCCATGACATCAGCGATCGACTCCAACGCCTGTTGACGCGCATTCTTCCGCTTCCGGCCACCAGCCCGACTGCCTGCGTTATGAGCTGAGTCCCTGGCCGAAGAACGGGGCAGCCATCACCGCCGGCATCACGACCGACAGACTCCCCACTCACTGGTCCTCGCCTCGACAGCTTCACCCCGCCCGGACTACCAGTGTCGGCGACGTTGCGAGGGAAAATGGTGTGGTTCCCTAGCATGCTTCCATGGATCTCGTCGTACAACACCCTCTCTATCTAGAACTTGAGGTTGTTCACCTTCCTTTCTTCATTTGACAACCTAAAGAAATCTGCCTCGCCGCTGGTCATATGAAACCTCTGTATCTTCTTGTAGTTTTGGAACAGATTGTCCCACTTCTTCATGTAGTCGGCATCGTTAGCCCTCCCTAACTTCACCATCCGCTTCGCAATGTCGTCCCACTTCCACTCCTTCGTTCACATCCGCCCGTAATTGTGACCCAACCCGACGAGGTGCATGTCTTGCTCCAGCTTGCATCTACCGAGGAGCAGCTGGTCATCCGTAGACCAATGCGTCGCAGACTTCCCACCGCCGTCGTTTACGCCTCCTCTGCGGCCACGACCAACGGATCGACCCCGAACAACACCTCTGTTGCGTCCTTTCCCCCTCCCAACCGTCTTCCCCAAAGGCCGAATATGAATGTCATCGTCGTCGTCCCCTGCCTCCACGTCCTCCCTAAATCCTTCGTCAGCATCGTCGTCGCCGCCATCGCTCTGTGCCCGCATGTTGGACACTCCTCGTGTGGTGTTCTCCACAGTAGGTCGTGGACGCACCGGTGGTCTACAAGCGGGGTCGTCTCTCAAGTCGGGCTGGGTTGGCCTTGTGGGGTTGGACATCGGTGAGCGTCCGTCGCCGATGTGCAGGGACCCTGCTGCAACTCCAATGCGTGCGGGGCAGCTGTTTGTAATATGTTCGTTGGACGACGCAGTCAATCCATGCTGCCGGCCTGATGGCGACGCCCCGACACCTGCACTCACGAATGCACCGGCACGAAGTGTCGACTGCTCGGTACGCTGACTTCCAGGACGTTCAAGGCCACATGGCAAAGGATCGGTGTCGATGATGAACGTACAGGTCGCCTCCCTCGCACTGTCAGAAGACAACCCGAACCTTAGATCGACTTGTCCGCCGTCGTCGTCCCCCAAGCCTTGCTGCAGGAGGGAGGTGAACTGGCCGCCTTTGTTGCTAGCCGATCCGCGAGCTTGCACCGTCTGCGACAACATCTGGGTCGATCTGCTACCTAGAGGCAACGTTGCAAGTTTCTCCGTCTCCCGGTCCTCGTCCGACGGGGGCAGTGGCGTCTTCCACGACTGTAGATGGTTGTACAACAACGGGTCGTACCGGTGTCGAGGCACCGCCGTGACGCCGTCGCAGGTCCTCTTCCGCCCTGACTTGCCGCCTGTTCTGTGCGCGCCTGCATGCTTGCCATCGGACGTTCTATGGGCGGCCGTTTCGTTGACGCCCTCCGCTTGCGGGGTTGCTTCCACGGCCGGCATGACAAACACAGGTGGAGGAAGATGACAAACAGGAAAACGACGATAGAGTGTACCAGCAGAGGAAATCTCCACTGCACGTCTGCCATCAATTTCACCTTCGGATGCACCCTTCCACGCGACTACTGCAGAAATATCCTCCGGCATGTCGACAGATACGACGCCAGGACCTTCATATGCCGACAAGCATTAGAGAACACGACGAAGGTGGACACCTTCGATTCGAAAATCGACCGTTGGGGCCCACGCACTGCCCGCAGCGCCTCGGCATGTCATCTAGCGCACGTCGTTGTCATCCTCTGTTTCACGCAACCAAGCTAACGGTCGACTACGGACACTCGCTCGCCCCCGATCGCCCCCCCGCGGTCCACCCCACCCGCCAACGGCTACCGATTGTGGCCGTTGCCCCTGTCGGCCCGTGGAATACCTCCGATGTCCGACCACTGCCCCGATAGACCGGTTCTGCACCAGCGACTCTGAGACGACGGTGCCATGCGCGCGACCACCGACTCACGAATAGCCTGCTCACGGTACCAGGCAGCACACTTCTCAGATAGCCCGACCTTAACGTTCAGCACAGGCTCGCACAGGCGGACTGTAGGATGCTCACTCAGCTAGCCAGATGCCCCCGCTAGCCTTTCTCTTGTCTTCTTTTATAGGTACCTTCCATACCACGATCCCCCGTGCTCTAAATGGGGAGTTCAAATGAATTCGAGAGCTCAGTATTTTAGTCATCAGTGATTTCAAAAATGAAAAGAAATAGAGTAATATGAAACGGAAACAAAATAGAGCAATGGTCATAACACGACCCTCTGCTTTCCTTAGATCTTTAGTCCTGTCGTAACGTGGCTGCTAACCGGCGTGGTGGTCCCATAACATGATGCCAGCGGTCACTTCCTCCTCTTGAAAACTCACCTTCGGACTACTCCTGATGGGTACCCGTGTCCGATGGCAAGGAGGGGGCTTATGACCTTCCACGGGGGGGTGATAGCGGCCGCGGGTCGCCCCTCTTTTTGGGGTTCCGCTGCGCGATGCTCAGCCGGACAATTCATCCACAGACGATATACGAGGGGTCGGCCAGCTTAGGCTGTAGACCAAAGTTTGAGCTCAGATTTCGAACCATTGGGCTTCCTGCGAAATGACAGGCCAAAAGGAAAATTGAGAAAAATTAATAATGATAATAATAATAATAATAATAATAACAATAAAATGAAACAATGAAAGAAAAGAAATCATAACGCCGCCGCGGTCAATCATCCCAGACTAAAGCAAGGGTCCACATGTGCGTGCGGATCTGACACTTGACTTCCTTTTTCTCTTCTTATCCCCCCTTTTCCTTTTCTTTCTTTTTCTTTTACCCCTTTTTCTGTTCGACTGTAACAGCGAGCCTACACACCTAACCCATAACCTGATGAGGAATCGATCGGCGCGCAGTAGAAAAGACTGAGCCGGCCTATTTACTTCCGCGTCGCTGGGCGAGCCCGACGATTACCATGGCCACAAGCCGGTAGCGCTCTGCTTTATAGCAGGGCGCTGAGCCTGCATGGACCAATGGAAAGTCCAGTGGCGCACCCCCAACCTCTTGCTAAGGTGCGCACCAACTGGACCGGTCCATAACAGGGCATAACCCAGGTGTACCAAAAGAGCCACAGAGGTTCGGAACGGCCCGACGAGCCATCGGCGTCTGAGCAGGGCGCTGTTACCGAGCAGGAGCCTGGCACACAGAGGAGGGTCGGGACACCGCGCCCTCCGACAACGGGCGCACAGCCCCCGCGCACATCCTCGTGCACGGGCGCACGTGCGCGCAGCCTCGCGCAGCCCCCTCGCAGACCAGGGCGCACGGGCGCACGGTGTCGGAGGGCGCGGTATCCCGACCCTCCTCTACGTACCAAATTCCTGCCTGGTACCAACCTCTTGCTCCGACGTCGCAGCCTGTAGACATGTTTCCTAATCTCTACGATCCCTAGTACCCAGGCTGTACCTTGACGTGGGCCGGTCCTGTTGGTGACTGCGTCAGCAAAAGGGTGCACCACAGGACTTTCCATTGGTCCACGCAGGCTCGGTGCCCTACTGTACAGCAGAGCACTACCGGCCTGTGGCCATGGTAGCCGCCGGGTCGCCCTGGGACGCGGAAGTAGAGGGTCTGGCGTAGGCTTTTCTACTGCGCGCCAACTGCCCCTTGGCTAGGTTATGGGTCAAGTGCTTGGAGCATTGGTCGCTGTCAGAGAAAAAGAAGAGGCTAAGCAAAGAAAACAAGAAAGAAAAATGAAAAGTAAAAAAAGAAAAAAAAAAGAAAAAAAAAGGAAAATGAAAAGAAAGCTAGAGGTCTAATCAGCGCGGCTGAACCTTTAGCCTTAATTCGGGGAAATCTGACGGCCTCTAGTCCCACTGACGTTACGCTTTTGTTCTTTTCCTTATTATTATTATTATTATTATTATTATTATTAATATTATTATCATTGATATTATTACATGATTTTCCTTTTCATATGAGTGTTAGACTCGGTTTTCTTTTCGGCCTGTCATATCGCGGGAAGGCCAACGGTTCGGATTCCGAGCTGACCCACTCTGCATATTGTCTGTGGATGGACTGTCCGGTTGAATGCTGCGCGGTGGGGCCCCAAAAGAGGGGCAACCCGCGGCCGCTTCGGTAGGAGGCTTATCACCCCCCGTGGAAGGTCATAAGCCCCCTCCTTACCATCGGAGACGTGCACCCGATAGTGGTAGGCAGCCTACCGGTTATGAAGAGGAAAAGGCGACTGTCGATATCCCGTTATGGGACCACTGCTTCGACCGACAGTCTCATCGCAAGGGTCTGAGAATGACATCAACTCATAACCTAGCAGGTGCTGTGATCGTTGGACTCTGGCGTAGCGTGCCTCATGGATTATTTTGATTCTATTTTGTCTGGTTAACTTGAAAAGTTCCTCGTTTAGAGCGCGGGGATTTCGGCAAGCAGTGATCCTATAAAACGAAGGGGAGGTGGACTCACGGGGGATCGTTGTTTGCGAACGCAAGGTGCGCTCATAACTATCTGAGGGCGGCGACGCTGCTCGCAGTCGGCAGTCCTTGTTATCTCCAGTTTGTGTTGAAGGCTCTAGGTGGTGAGCCATTCCGCGCTAGCTGCTTAGCGCAGTACCACACCTATTGATAGAATGGCTATGGTGCGTAATGACGGCTTGCACGGCTATAGGCCGGATTGTTGGAGGTGTACCACGCGCTGGTCCCCTATGTCTGGAGAGGGCCCCTGGATCACTATAGTCCTTAGCTACGACGGGGGAGATGAGCTAAGACTGAAGGTAAATGTGGAAGGATCGAGGGAGGAGGAAATGAGGGGAGATCGGAGACTTCAGTTGGCCATCACAGAGGCCAAGAACCGGGCGATGCGAAGGATGAGGCGCGACGGGGTCACGGCTGAGGCCCAGGTGACCGTCGCGTACCATGAGGAGGAGACCTCTATAGACACGGTGGATCGAGAGCAAGCGCATCTGGACCGTGACTCGGAAGCTGAGAGCGAGGCCAGTGACCGGGAGATCTGTCTCCAGTCTTGGAACAGGCCGGACCAGGTTCGTAGGAACCACCCGCTGGCTCGAGACGTGGAGGGCGGACCCGAGGCCAGCTCGCGACAACCGACGCCCAGAGGCCGCGAGACGAGTGAGAAGAAGAGCAGGGGAAAACAACACGTGTAGGGGGGGGAAGGCGCCAAGGTCAACGACGGAAAGAGATGCGAGAGTTGAACGTGTGTGAGGGCGGTTAGTGAAGGGGGAGACGGGGATGAGTGGAACGTGACAAGCTTGCGGAGTGTGGCTGACGTCAACTACTGTTCGTACGCTCGCACGACCCCCTTGCTCCTACTGCAGTGACGGAAAAAACAAGAGGGAGAGATCCTGCTAGGGGGGCATGAGTAGTGGCCATAGTGGAGGTCGCCACTAGAACTTCTTGATGTGCGCCAACCACGACCCCTCCACCGTCTTGGACGTAGACCGTCCGCCCTTCTCTTGTGGGTGGACTGCAATCGCAGGCTGCCCCACCCCTTTTGGAAGGAGGGTTGATTCGGTTGTTGGTTAGTGTGTTTGGTGGAACCAGCAGCTCAGTGGGCTCAATTTATCGACTCTTTAGCCTATTGTTTTCCACATGTGGATGGAGCGATGCTTGTGTACTCATCGAGTGGCCTAGCCTGCTGGGCTAACCCCAACTGTGGAGTGCCAACTAAGCACACGCCTATTGATTTTCAGGTACTAAACGTATGGGGGTGTAAAGACCGATAGTGCAGAATGTGCAAGTGGATATAAACTCGAGTGAAAACTGTTGGATTGTGTGGATAAATGAGCTGGCCGTTCTCCCTAATTTTTCGATTTCCTACTTTGATGGGCAAACAAAAGTTAATGAGAACAGTGGCTTATCTTTTGGTCAAGTACCTCGTTGATGGGGACTGATCAAAGTCCGGGTTATGGATAAAGTTAGTGTTGTGTGTATCTCCTATTAGGCCTGTACTCGAAAGGTAATAATGAAATTGACAAGCTGCCAGAAGTCACTTTCGAATTCAGTCAGTTACTGATCGCTCAACAGTTCTTGTTGCCCTTTCAGAAGGGTATGCTCCTAGCCAACCTCGGGAGATTTTGAACCAGTGCGTTGTCTAAATCAAGGGATTGATGAGATCCGTGTGCGGGTACTTGCTTTGGACCTGCCCCGTGGTCATCAATCTGTATCCCATGCTTTATCCGCTTGAACCATTTCCAGTTTCGCATGCAGTCATATTGTGAAGCCCGGTAAGCGAGAAGTTTCCTATGTGTGGGTAAGGTCTGACAAATCACTTACACTCTGGGCCGCCTTCGTAGGTAACGAGAAAACTCAGTGCTTGGGTAAAAGAGATTTCAAAGCGACCAATCAGATAATATTCTTCATGCATTGGTGAAAAGAGTGTCGTGTGCCGCTGCTCGTAATCGGTTGAAGCTTATTGCCACTAACAAAAGTGTACCTCACTCTAATGAAATCTCCTTTTATAAGAATGTTGTGTACTGTTGTGTAAGAATCCCTCTCCTTTGCCTAGATGTCGGGTAAACTGTTCTAGAGGCTCTTGGTATAGACTGTGTCCACCTCAGATGTTACTTGTTTGCGGGGTGGACCGGCCACCAGCCAAATGCATAATGCCAAGAACTCTCATAACCTGACGGGCCGTTCTGCTAAGCACGCGAGCAAGACAGTCTTTAACTAGGACGGGCAGAAAAAGGGATAGGTTAGCCTTTAGTTAAAATCAGCTATGGCTAGATGGACCATGATTTAGCAGCAGTTCATAGTCACAAACTCTGATCATGGGTTCCCTCCGTAGCAGTAATTGGTAAATTGTCGTTTGAGGCAGAGGTTGGATAGCCGCCCAGGGCCCACAACGGTTAAAATGGCGTAAGCCAGGAGACTACCTATCCTCTGCAAACACAATAACTCATCTGGCTAAGCACAATCTAAATTTAGTGACCGCTGGGATCTTGGACGAGGGTGAAAACATGAGGGGTGCCTCTGCAGTCGCTGGAAAACTGTACAAACTTGAACGAACCTAGCTAAAGGTAGCTTTTCGCTAAGGGCGTGATAATCATTGGGTTATCTGTATATTGGACGGTCCGTAGTTGAATCTCTGAGTGCAGGGAAGCCATGAAAGAGGGGAAGGTCCTAGTGGTAAAGAGTAGATTAAACAAGGACAAAAGAGAAGGATGGGAGAAAGAAGCATGCCGAGACATGAAATTACACTGAGTAGTTCCACGTGAGCATGCAATTCAAATGGTGACAGGTGAGGTGTACATTGAGTATGTAATTTACTTTTACGGGCATGACAACAAATTGCACAGTATCAATTCCTCATTGGAGACTGTGAAACAAGCCAGAACAGAGCTCGCACGAACCCAGTAGTGCCCGAATCACCCTTCCAAAAGCTCTACCAGCATCTGAGCAGCAAGTTCCCTTCAGTGTCTTTTGCTGTTCTTTCTCAGTACTAGTGAATCTGCTATTGGGTGGTTTAAAATATCAGTGAACTTTCAGGCAAATACTCAGACAATACTCAGGCGATACTCAGTCAGTATCCTGACAACACTCAAGTAGATTTTTAATCGAAGTCTAACTGATTATCCTCAGTTCAAACCGCTCGAGATTTATAGGCGGAGACAATCATCACATGCCTACTCTTCTTATCCCGTCCTAGAGATCAGTCTCTGGTATCGGTCACGACACATAGTACGGTGACTTGTTACTAGCAGTCGCAACATCATTCAGTTTCTCAAGTCAACAATGAATCAGTCAAATCAGTTTTCTTATCAGCAGTCAAATCAGTTTTCTGATCAGCAGTCAAATCAGTTTTCTGATCAACAGTCAAATCTGTTCTCAGATCAGCAGTCAATCAGCATTCAAAACGACATTCAGAGCATCATTCAGAACGGTATTAAAAAGACATCCAAGCCACGAACGCCAGTCAGTCAAGCTCAGTCTCTTTTCCCTCTATCAGGGGGTAACTATTTATCCAAACATATGAGAGAGATCAACCCCATCACAGTTGACCAGCCGGTCCTTGACAGCCTCAATCTGATCGCTGTCAAAGAGAGTTTCCCCTACAGGTATGCCAGGATTGATAGCTTCAGGCGTGAAGACTTGTCAATCTTCGTTGCTCTCACAGAATTCGCAGGAGGTGCGGTCAAGGATCTGCGAATATATCTGAAGAAGGGGAAAGAGGCACATCCTCACTTTGACGCAGTATGGGTCGCAGCAGCCAGGTTTGTACAATGGAAAGTTTAGAGACTCAAAGGAGACTCTAAGCCCCAAGCTCTTTACAGACTACCCCAAGCCTCCGGTTCCTTACTACTTCATTGACGGATCATACTGGGGTGACCTTGTGGACTTGGCAAAAAGATACATATCGCCTGCAGCGATCGACTACGAGGCAGTGACTGAACCCTCCGAGTTCCCACATCTCAGAAGGGGGATATTTTCTCAGCCATATCTTCCTACGCTAAGGAAGGAGTTCTGTGCCATGATTGACTTCCGTATCATGGGACTTTGATGAAAGTTTTCGGAACTAGCAGGGTTCAGGTGGCTTAGTACGGAGGCATGGCAAGAAGCCCAAACGACAGATAGCAAAATGAGAAATTGAGTATGAAGTTTAGAGGGATGAGTGAGGACTCTTGACTGGTGCTGGCCATGCTCTCTTCCATATGTACTTCCTGAGACTATTATGAGTTCTTATTCCTCCTTCATTCATTTGACTCTGTCTTTGCCCGAGTCAGTCAGTCGGTCTTGCTTCTTGCATTGTTCTTGCTTGATGATTGTTTTCGTTGATGATTTTGTCACAGTTCTCAAAATCAGATTAACATAATTGATGGATGCATAACACTCTATAATTTTATGATTATTATTTGCATGATTCTCTGCTGTTCCGAATCAAAATAAAAGATTCCTAAGACCGGGGACCGGCGAAGACCGCAATTGAAAGGTCTCGCTCGAAGCCGGACGCACATAACAGGAAGGGATTTGCATTATTTAATTTATTTTATTTATTGCAATCAACACCAAAACCCTGCGTGACAGCCTGTTGGCTTTTCGGACATGCATAACAAACATTCAGATTGTTCACGGCTCCCCCGAGAGTAGGCGCCGAGGCTAGTCCTTGTTGGATCGGAGGGGCACGCACCGCGATGAGTCGCATGTTCCTCGTCATAGCCTCTAGTCGAGCGTTATGCTCTCGCTGTTCCTTTTTGCTTTCCAGGGTTAGGCTAATTAACGTTTTAGTCAGCTCGAAAATAGCAGTAGACTCATTTGTTCTTACCGGACTTTCAATCGGCGATGGCGGTGCCGTTCTTACAGGTGTTGGAATCACCGGAACAGGGACACTCGAGATCTCACTCGGGGTCGGTCGTTTAGGGCTTATCTGTTCCAGATAGGTGACGAGGCCAGACACAAATCCCATATTTTCGAATTTGTTCTGTAATGCGGCCAGCTCAACTCTCGTCCTCGCAAGTTCGGATGAATCTCCTTCCCTAGAATAGTCTTTTCATTCCAGGAAACTCGTTGCGAACTTACGTTTCATCTCTTCTGCTGCGGCCAAAATCTGTTGCAGCATATGATTGATGGGGGAGAACTTCTTTCGCAGCTTCGCCCTTATCGTTCGGCAGCGAAGCCCGTCAATAAACAAATCTCGTTCGACTTGTTCGCCTCGCTCAGTTTTCACAAACATTCAGTAGAACCGGTTTCGATATTCTGCGATGGACTCGAGAGGTTTCTGCACCCGGTCCTTGATCATGTAAAGTGCTTGCTCCAGATGGACATAATCAAATCGATTCAGAAAATCCCGCTCGAAGGTCGGTAGATCTACCCATACATAGGTACTAAACCAGTGATGAACATCTCCCCCTAATCGAGCAGGAATGTTTACCTGAGCTTCGTTATCGTCATACTGCTGTGCTCGGAGCGTGGCCAACCATGCTCATGCGAGATGGTGTGCAGGGTCGAACAGATTGTGCATTAGCGTTCATGTTGGCTGCCCGTCGATTAGCCGATCTACTTCGGGTGATGACGGGGTCGCGTCTATGCGCGTCCGGGGTCGAGGTCGCCCTCGGTTAGCCAGATCGCCCAATTAGAGTGCTATTGATCCTAAGACCCGGCCACGTGTCGGGCTCCGATACCAACCTCACGCCCAACGCGACTTTCTGATCGGAGTGGGATGCGGACCTGGAAGTGCGAAAAGGGGTGTGCCAAGGATTTTTGGGAAAGTGGGGGTGGAGTCCCAGGTCAAAACTGAGATCTCCTGTGGCAGGGTTTTTTTCGGGGGCACGAGTGCAATTTGGCGGAGAGGGGGGACCGCCTCTGATCACAAGGCAGATGGTATGTGCGGGTTGCTCAAGGCCGGGCGAGCCATTGGTTCCAGGGATGACGGTTTGCGGGGAGGTCCCTTCGGGCCGGGTGGGGTTCCGATGAGTTGGGCCGTCAGGAGTTGCCACGTGGCGCCGATCGTCGCTCGTTCGGGTAAGGCCTTTGGAAGTCCGGGGTCCTCTGGTCGCCGCGTCGTCGGCAATTTCCGCAAGGCATGCTGGGCCAGTACGGGGCTATGGCCTTCCACGGGACGACGCTGAGTTGGTGATATGGAAGAAGAAGGCGAAAGGGAGGGAAGTTGGTGGAGATGACGGCAAACTCGGGGTAGGTGAAGTAGTGGGTATGGTCCTGAGTGGGGACATCAGAGCACCTGGGGTCTATATTGCACGCCCGGTCACGACCGGGGCCGAAAACTCGGCCGCGGCCACGGCCGTCGGCCGAATCGGCCGGGTTCGGCCACGGCCGACCAGCCAAGTTTGGTGCAGTTATTTTTTTCCTGAATTTTAGTGCAAAAAAAAAAAAAAAAAAAAGGGCGTGTAGGATTTTTTAAACCCTACACGCCCATATTTTTTTTTGCGGCATTGTTGTGTTCTATTGCGTAAAAAAAAAAAAAATGAAAAAAA
>BFEA01000189.1:1049655-1064998 GCA_003427395.1 Chara braunii
CTCAAAAACTCCCCAGATTCCACCCCCCCGTTTTTAAGTTTTTATGTTTTTTTTTTTTGCGAGGGGGTAGGGGAGCCCCCCTCGACTCGAAACCCACCCCTCGCTCCCAAAACCCCCTCCTTGATCGGCCACGGCCGCAGCCGAAAGTTCTCGCCCGGAGCGGCTGCGGCCGGGGGGGTCCCGTCCACGGCCGGCGGCCGCGGCTACGACCGAACTCGACCTAGGCCAGGGGGGGACATAGCCTGGGGTCGCTAATGGTGGCACAGTGAAACTCTCGAGGACACAGTCGGTTCTCGGTTAGGCAGGGGTATCTCTGTCGGAGGACTTCGTTTACCCACGGGGTGAAGTAGTCCGGGTCGTATCGCAATGACTCCGAGCTCTCTGAGCGTGTCATTGTATCATCGCAGGGCTATGAGATGCCTAAGGGCAGGTCTGAGCTGGTCAGGATCACCGCGTGTGAGCACGTGTAGGCTGCACGAATCGAGTCGTGCTTACGCGTGTTCGTACAGGATGACTGCTCCGTGGCAGACCCCGGATAGACGTTTCCAATCAGACAGTACTTCTGCAACTTATGGGCTTTTTCAGAGTTGACAAATCGACGCACGGGGACACATGTAAATGCGCGGATCAGGTTGCGTTTACGCGCGTCCTCGCGTGGCGTTAGCTGGGCCAGATGTTCGATTGTCTAATCACTCCGTAATTTTTGGATCATGCAATATGCAACAACCACACAACCCCCATTAAAAGACGAGCAAAACGAGAACGGGATTACCGATCGCGCAAAATTCCTATCCTACTCAGGAGTGCATCAAACACAATGAACAAAGGCAAGGGCAAGGATCCGATAGAAAGATGAGTAATCAAACATGGCATCCATTCATTCATTCATTCAGCAACATACACACAATGCATCTGAGATGGAAATCGCGAAGACAAGTGTGAGCAAAACCCAAATCCAGATTCCGAAAAACAGAAAACGGACAGATCGCCCGGAGCCGAAATCAAAATTTATATACGCGAGACAGGAGGGATAAAAGATAAAATAAACAGCAAATTTGCGTCCTCCTGCACCCGTCAGGTTCGCCCGCGCCCACAGTCCGTCGTGGCCCGCGTCAACCCCGCGCGTCTGGCACCAGCTCGTCGGGTCGCCCGACTCCTGCTCTACTCACCTCTTACTTCGCTCGTGTGCCGACCCTCTTTGATCGCGCAACCCCGAGCTTCCAACAGCTGGTTAAGAGAGCTAACTAATCGCGCAACCGGAATTTATAGCGTGCATGCTTGCGCGAAGAACACAAAATTACAAGGATTTGGGAAAGAGGATTAGAGAGGGAGCGCCTGCGGCGTGGGGGACGTAGCCACTCTCCACGCATCGATCCGAGCATCCAGACCGTGGCTACAGAAACGCAACAAAAGAAAGAGAAGGAGGGCGGGAAAGACGAAGCGCAAGAAGAAAGATACAGTTACAATGGCGCCAACTCAAAATTACAGTTACACACTCGATGAAAGGCGCCGGCTAATCAAAATTTCGTTGCAGCCGCATAAAGCAGCGCGTAAGCAAAAGGCGCCACGCGACAAAAGAAAGTCCTAATTACAAAATTCCTAAATTCCTATCTAATGAGAAAAAGCAAGAAGCACAAGTTCCGAAAGGAAAGTCCGAAATTCTGAGGGCCATCGGGGCTCGACAAAATTCGAAGACGAATTCAAAAAGAAAATTCAAAAAGAGCGAAGCAATTTTCCGCGCGATGTCCGCGTCCAAAAAGTTCCGACACCGAACCAAAAAGAAACGACGTCAACATTTATTAATCGCGCGCTTGGCGGCGCGCCAGGCTGGCAGCCACTCAACCGACCAATCAACCGATTGTCCCGGGACTCGCCCAGCCCTGAACCCATCCATCCGAAAAGAACGACGAAAAAGACGAAGAAGCGAGGGTACTGATGCAATTTCCCATCCATCCCAATCTTCTGTAATTGGCCCAACCTTCCCAGCTTAGGACCCCTCATTGTAACTGCGCAGAAAGTTGCGCGCTACAGAAAGTGGTTCGTCACAGGGTAGCGGAGGATTCCAGGGTTGAGGAGCGGGAACAGTTGATAGCAGCAATGGGGTGCAGGGCGAAGCGTTAGGCGGAATTCTGGTTATCGGCCCTGTGAGGTCGAGGTAATTAAGGGTCTGCGGTGTGCTGGAGTCTCGGCCACGCTGGGTAAAAGAAACGAAGAAACATGGGATTGACGGAAGTGAAAAGGCAGGTTTCACATCCTGAGCAGCGAGGTCTGCCTCTGAAGAGGAGTTAGGCTGTATTGGTAATCTCGGCCTTCCGTGAGGTAACACCACTTCAGTCGGTCAAGACAGATGGAAATCCGTACGGTAGTGGTGCATGGGAAAAGCCACACCCAGGAGTAGAGAAGTAGATGGATCGAATCATTGAAGTGAAAAAAATGATAAAGTTGAATCGGGAAGAGTTTGCCTCTGCCCAGCAGCGCCCTGCTCGGTAAGGAATCCGGCAGCTTTAGTATCCCCGATCCTCTGCGCAACGACATATCGCAATTAAGAAGGGCGTAAAGGTCCGGGAGTGGCCTCCTACAAGTTAGTGGTCGAGTCAGACGGATATGCCTGTAGCATTCGCGCCGCAGGATTAAACACGGCGCTGGAACGCATACCAATGAGATTCTAGCCACATCTAGGTGGTAAGGAAGCAAAGCGACAAGGGTTGGCGCAGTCGGGCAGGTTAGTGTGGAGGCGAGGCGCGTATCGACCGCGCGAGCAATCTCAGAGACGAACAAGGGTGGAGTAGATTAGTCTACTCAGGGGTCATCAAGAGCGTAATTTAAAAGCTCAAGAGGAACTGAACTAAGCTAAATGTAGACAGAGCGCTCAGAGATCTGGCTTGGTCAGAAGGGCATAACCATACCATTGGACAGAGGGAGTCGAAGCTTCTCGGTGATAGGGCATCAGGGAGCAATCATCCTCGTCTGTTCCGCTGGATACTTGTAGTAGCACTCTCGGAAGGGCAGACCAAGGCAGAAGGACATTGGATTGATAATGTCACAATGAAGGTAGGTTTCGGAACAGGAAGCTTAATAGCCTTCTCCCAAGACAATAGTGGGTCGCTGTCCTTACAGTTCCGTCCCGAGCACGGATTAATTCCCCACTCAGACACAACTGCAAAATGGCAAGTGCAGCAGGCAGAGGGGGAGTAACACACTTGAGTCCAGTCACGGTTGAGGAAAACCGGGCAAGAATACGTGACTCTGTCAGTCGTTGTTACGACTAAGGAGTTTGCCCAGATGACATACATCTAGGAGAAGTAATAGAGGATGAAGGGGGCAAACGTTTCGTAGTAAATGAGCTTGTGAACGAGGTAAAGGACGAATGGTTAAAGGAGAGATCTGTTATTGTGGTGTTCCAGGGAGAAGCGCAAAGTCTTGCAAGATCAGTCAAGGAAGATCTGATTCGGGCATACGAGGATGGTTGGACAACTAAGCGTCTGTTCCACCCGGATAGTAGACGAGGGATAAAGTTTGAAAGTCCTAATGTCATCTCTTACGTAGCGAAAGCAAAGGAGATTGCAAATTGGCTCATACAAGAAGGGGAACTGAAGATCAAACTGGGCTCAAAGGAGTACCAGGTGTTGTTCAAACCACGACTGACTCAGCATGAACTACAAGAAGTCAGGATTCAAGAAGCAGGGAGAAAATTCTGGATCATGGCACTAAGGGTCCCGCTGGACGCTTACTACTATTTGAGGAGTGCGGTGAAGGGCATGTTCGGCGAAGTGTTAGAAATGCATAACCCGGAGTATGACAGAGGCAGACCAAAACTCATGAATGTCAAAAGTGACATGCCGCCCGAGTCAAGAGGCAATATTGACGACGAGCTGGTGATAGAGTCACCCCATGGCGAACGCTGGATAGCTGACATAGTATCCCTGTATACAGACTGATGCAGACGGTGCGAATGGTACTTTCACACAGAGGAAACCTGTCCTCGTCGTCAGAACGAGGAAAGACGCAGAAGCAACGGCGAAAGACAAGGAGGCCACAGGGCTCGATTCCGGGAGTTCCTGTCAAACCAGAGGAGGGAAGCAGCTCAGAGATCGTGGAACAGACTAGAAGCAGACAAACAGATAAGACACTCGACACATCCATCAAGACATGGCAATCGTTCAGAGCAATCCCGCCAGCAAGCAAGCCGTCTTCATCCAAGCCAGGAACACGCGGAATCTGTCCTGCATCAGCACGGTCCCAATGCAACGGCGCAAGGCTTCCTCCCCAGAACTGGAGCTCAAGCGCTAAGTACAGTTCATCACAGGGAACACGAAAACTGGAGGGGAGATCAAATATGGGAAGCGACACCTGCAAGAGCCTCAGGCCAGTCTTCATTGCCCCTTTGGCAGCCAAGAGAAGGGTGGCCAGGCCCCAACACAAAAAAACTTCACAAAGATTGGGGCAGAGACAGAGGATACGCGGGCGGCCCGACGCATCCAACATGGCAAGATAATTATGAGTTCAACACGTTACCGGATGTGGGGGTGTTCTATCAACACCAGCAAGGCACAGGTAGTGGGTGGGGGTCTGGTTCGGGCCACGGGTTCATAGAACACCCCCAACCCAGATACCCATCAGCGACATATGACTGGAGGCAGCTCGCCCCCCCCCCCCCGCAAGGAAGAGGTACGCAAGCACCAGATCAACACAGAAGGGAGGGCAACGGTAACTCGTTTAGAAGACGTCAGAAAGGCTACAGGGCAAGGTGGGACACCCAGATGGAAGACAACTGGAGGGGTAAGGGGGGAAGTTTCCAACCTTGGCGTCAAGGTCCTGCCCAACAGTTCCCTACGGTTCGAGAGGAGGAGGAACTCGATGGAGGGAAAGTGCCATTTGCTCACCAGCCGAGCGTCTCAAAGCTCAGGGAAGAAATGTCAAAGACGTCAGTGATTTCGCAATCCAGGGTAAGGTGGGGTAGTGAATGCGAAGAACTCGATTGTGGAAAGTTTGTAGCTTCGTCGGTAAAGAGCTCTGCAGGTTCGGGCCAAAGACTAGAAATCAGACCGAAGGGGGCATCGGACAGGAACAGGAGGGCAAATGCAGTCGAGAGGAACCATATGGAAATGGTTCAAAGGTGCATGTCCCCACTCCTGTGTACACACACTGAGAAAGGTGCTTTCTTCCTGACCACAACAGACGTAGAGAGATTCCCGCTAATCCCCTCAGAAGAGATAGAGCGTTCGTCCACACCAGCGAAGATTTTGGAGACCACAAGAAGGTTGTATGGGACACATGTCCCAGTCAGACTCATCCCGCACTGCACAATGGCGAGCATCCTATGGGAATCGGTGCAAGGGTTCAGGAAAATTTATTTCCCCTTGCTGGACGCACGGATCCCTGAGGAGTCAGAGTGTCTGATGGCTCAAGGCGGTATCCGCTGGTTCCACGTGGACGTGATTCGGGAGAGAAATGCACAGGAACTGGAACTTATTAAAGTTCTTTCTGGCATATCTGCGTTGGCGCTGCTGAACATCAACGAAAAGCTTTTGTTAGAAGAGAATCTCCATTCAAGTTACCTCGTGTCTCGTCTAACAAAAGAGTGGAGGTCTAGCTCGCACACAAGTTCATCCATGGCCAACTCAGAACAACACTGATCCACACGTGGTTAACCAGGGGTGTTATTTTCGACGAATTTTGCACCGAATTGCACTGAAACTGTCATATTGTGCTGATTTTTTTCGTTTTTTCTGTTTTTCTTTTTGTGTGATATATATGTGCTTTAGGGTACGTCATGTGTGCAGTTTTTACATGTTTGGGTCAATAATGAAAAAGTTGGCATTTTGTTGGATTCGTTGGACGCTTCATTTTGACTCGGACAATGTTTTTGTGTTAGGGTTTCATAGTGTTTTTTTGTTTTTGTTTTCGTTTTTTTTTTGCCTGTTTCTTTTTTTGATGTTTGCACTATGGTCTCATATCGTTTGTTTTTAAAATTTTTGATGAAATTCGCACCGCAATTGCCAACGAAAACGACGAATATTTGGGCCCCCATTAACTGGCTCTCAATCCTGGCTGCATGAATGGAGGGCAAACTGCATAATGCTGCAGGAAACGAAGCTTAACGAGTCTAAGCTGGGTGGGATGGCGACTTGGTGGAAAGGGCCGCAGGTGTGGGCCCCAACGCAGAAAACCAGAGGAGGGGTGACAATCCTCCTTCACCGGGACCTTCAGGCTTGTATTATAGATGCAGAAGCAGATCTGTGGGGCAGATGGGCATGGATGAAGGTTCTAGTGGTCAACGAAGAGTGAGTCTTTATGACAATATAGTAAATATACGCTCCAACGGACGTGGGCGAAAGAGCGAAGTTTTTCAGCAGATTGATGCAGCACATCTCAAAGGCTGAGAAGTTGGTTGTGGACGGAGACTGGAACCTGAGTTTGGATGAGGCACTGAAGATAGGCTTCCCACAGGCAGGCAGAAGAGATGTTGAAACCCTGTTGGAGCTGAACGAGGAGGTGGCCTTGGTGGACCCTTTCCCGTTACTCAACCAAGGTGACCCGGGTTACACTTGGTACTCTCATCTGCATAGAGACAGACAGCAAATCACAAGAAGGAGGCTAGATTTTTTCCTAATCAGCGAATTCTCGCAGGACCAAGTCACAACGGTACGGGCCTCTTGCAGTCCGTTATCCGATCACAAATCGCTGATTGCAGATCTCAGACTGAACATGAATGTCTCAAGAGGGAAGGGCTTATTTCGCCTGAACAGTCAGGTGCAGGAGGAGCCCGGTGTGGGTGAGTGGGTAGCCAAGCATATGGACAGTTGGGGGTGTGCAGAACCACTGTTTGAATCAAAGGCACAATGGCTAGACGGCGGGATCGCTATTGTCTCCGGGGTCCTATACGTCCTCTCTAGGATCATAGTAAGAGACAAGAAGAGGAAAAAATTGGACTGTCGGAGACGAGTGGAGGAGGCAGAAGAACGTATGGAAGGTCACCCTATCTCAATGATGGTCTGAGCAGCGGAAAGGGAGAGACGTCTGAACGAGTGGGACAAACTTCAAGAGGATAAGCAGAAGCGGTGGTCCGAAATCTTAAAGGTAAAAGGGATTGAGTCTACTGACAAGATCTCGAAGGAGACCTTCCAAAGACTGTTGCCAAGGCGGACACAGACTCAAATGGTAGAACTACGTCACCCTTTCGTCCAGGCTGCACCGGTGGCCCAATCGGCTTCAGGCATGCTGTTGTATGCAAGAATGTACTACGCAGGTATCCTCACCTCCAGAAGACCGCAAGACAACGCGTACACAGATCTCTCCACAGCCTCTGACATGTGGGAGGACACTACAGTGAGACTGCCAATCACCGCTCGACTAGACCTAGACAGACCGCTCACAGTGGAAGAAGTGAAACAGACCCTCAGGAGCATGGTGAAGGGGAAGTCTCCTGGGGTGGACGGCCTTACGGGGGAGTCTTACATCGCCAACTGGTCGGCTTTTGGTCCTGCACTGGTGGACCTCTACAACGAGGTTCTAGTGGGAGGGAAGTTGGGGAAGGGCATGACACACAGTGTCATCTCAGTTCTCTTCAAGAAGGGAGACAAATCAGAAGTCCGGAATTGGAGACCAATCTCACTTCTAAACGTCTCCTATAAAATGTTGGCGAAGACCTTGGCGCGCAGACTGTCGAGATACTTACCGGAATTGGTGGAGAGAGACCAGGGGGCGTTTGTACAGGGAAGATCCATCTTCAACAACATTGTGTCCGCCATCGAATCACTGGAGTCTGGAGGTAGTTCAGAATGAGAACCAGAACACGGCGATCCTTCTCCTCGACTTGGAGAAGGCCTATGATGAAGTAGGATGGTCTTTCGTACTCACCACGCTGAGAAGAATGGATTTCAGGGAAGGGTTCTATGCATGGATAGTGGCCATGTACACATACTCTACATCAGCTGTCATGATTAACAATCATCTGTTAGAACCGTTTCCACTGTCAAGATCTTTGCGGCAAGGGTACCCGCTCGCACCCCTGATCTTCGTCCTGCAACTGGAAGTTCTGCTAAACAGGATCCGGAGGCATCCGGAGATAAGAGGTTTGCACCTGCACACCGGGGAAGAGTGCAAGGTGAAGGCTTTAGCAGACGACCTGCTGGCCTTGAGTGAGAACACGGTGTCGTCGCTGGCGGCCTTGAAGACAGTTATGCTGGAGTACTCTGAACTTTCGGAAGCTTCTGTGAATTGGAGTAAGCCGGTATATCTCCTCCCAACTCAATTTGTACTTCAGGTAGAATGGGGCATGAGAAGGGTGCCCGCCGGGGAGGAAGAGAGATTTCTAGGAGTGCTTATTAGCCTAGAAATAGAAGCTTCGTCGCAAGGCCTTCTCTTGCAACAGCGTATATCAGCCAGGCTCAAATTATGGAGTACGACATGACACCTATCTCTACTGGGACGGGCGTTGGTGGCAAACGTAGCCCTATTCTCAATCCTCCGGTTCGTGTCCACAGTGAGAGAGTTAGCAACAGGGGTTGTCAAGGCGGTTAGGAAGCTGGTCGCCCGGTTCATCTGGAAGCCCCGGGCGCAGATCTCCGAGGGTTTCATCTCCAAGGTAGCGTTCGACACACTCTCCTTTCCTTGCTCAAAGGGGGGTCTTGGTCTAGTGGATCCAGCTCGAAGAAATAAGGCGCAACTACGGAACTGGGTGTCCAAGATAGCCAACATGAAAACCAGGGATCACTGGGTGACGATTGCGGAGCAGATCCTGATGGGCGAATGGGACCTGAGCAGACCTCAGGACGTGTGGGCTTGCTTCTTCATGCCCTCCTTTCGCAAGAAAAAAGTTCAAATCCAGGTTCTGGGAACCGATCAGGAAGGCTTGGAATCGGCTCCCGCCAGATGTGCAGAAGCAGCCTTCCACCAAGGAGGAAGTGCTAGTCCAGCTCCTGTTTGAAAACCTGTCGATCGTGGACCAGGACGGACAATCTTTCAAAGCGGATGGATCCACGGGCTCGTTCGGTCAAGCTTGGGTCAAACGGGGTGTCGTCCGAATCTCAGACCTGTGGTCAGCCCTACTGGGAGGTTGGAAGCCCCTGGGTGAGATCAAGGAACCCCTCAGAGGTCTGCAAAGAGTGGAAGCCCATTGGAGTACACTTATTGAAGCCATCCCCCAAGATTGGTTACTGATCCTGGGGCCCGAAGGGGTAGACCCTGTTGGCACATGGTACGTGCCGAATCAGGAAAGGGAACAGAACACCCTGTGGAAAGTTTTGGACATCCTGCCCAGCGGCTTCAGGCGAATCGAAAGGTGGCGCTGCGAAGGTACAACGAACACTCTGTGCCCACTGGAAGAGGTAACAATCCAACTGTGGGACAACCCTGCTCAGTCCAGGGTTCTGTCAACAAGAGGGAAGGGGTCTTCAACTCGGCTGTACACCTGGGTAGGAGGGGTACCACTTACCCAGCTCTGCATTGATCCAGCAGCCTGGAGCTGGTCAGCTAAGTCGGAAGGGGAAGCAGATCTAAGCCTCGAGAACTACTCAGTAGCCCAGGGTTATCAGCAACTTTGTCACAAACTTAAGACCCCGGCGCAAGTAGCCGTTCCTCGGTGGCAGGCGGTGTGGAATGAGGACTTAGCCGGGGCGGAAGCGGACTTCGAAAGGCTATGGAAAATTCTGGCAACGCTGCCAAATGGGAAGCAAATCAGTATTCTGTGGATGATCTCCCTGATGGTTTCCCCGTCAGCGGTCTGGCTGGTGAGTAGGGGCATGGAAGTAAGCCTGGCGTGTACACGCTGCCGGTGGCCATTCGAATCGACCAGGCACCTATGGTGGGAATGCCCCGCGTCCAAACGCATCTGGAATTGGTGGGCTCACCACTGGAAAGAGGCAGGAGGACAGGGGGTGGAATGGTCAGAGAGGTGGGTGCTGTTGGGGTTCCTCCCACCTCACATCGAAGGGCATCGGGGTTGGGGCTACATGGCTCATGTGATTCGGGGTCTTTTATGTGAAACCATATGGAAGGGCAGAAACAGATCTAGATTTGAAGGCCGGCCCTTCGCAGATTTGGAGACCAAAAGGCACATCAAACAGGGGCTGAAGCATGCTATCTGGGCAGATTGGAGAAGTAAAGCAAGTTCAGGGAGAGGGAACGGGGAACAACTGAGGTGGTTTCGCCACACCTGGGTACAAATCCGCCAGCTGGTGACAATTCATCCTAAGAAGGGCCTGGTCTTTTCAGATTGGTTTTCTGTGTTGCCGCCTGTGAGCAAGCTGTAGTCTTGTAGGAGTAAGGAAGCACCAGGGCACTCGGTGCGGTAGGGCCGCAGTGGGCCTGTAGGAGAGTGCCACTAGGGCCAGAAAACCTGGACACTCGGTTCTGTAGGGCCGCGGTGGGCCGTTAGGAGAGTGCCAGTAGAACTGGGACGTTAGTCCTCTGGGCCGAGTTAGTCCCAGACTAGCTTAGAATATGTTCCCTGCTGAGTAGTCTGTTTATCGAGTCTGGGGCGGATCACTGTTAGACTGGAACTGGTGTCCGCGGGTCAGCGATGCAGTAGTAACAGTCATCAGATTTCGTAACAATTCAGGGTCAGGCTCAGGTACGGAATTGGTCGTTGGAAAGGTAAAACTTAATTCATTTGTTATACTCTGCACTGGCAAGAGTATCCGCAGGTCTACTACCTGTAAGCTAAGCTGGCTGATGCTGTCAGATACCTCCGGGTAGAACTGTGAGGTCCCCGGCCTCGTTTCGGATTGATAATGAACWATTGTTCAGTGTTAAAAAAAAAAAACAAAAAAAAAAACAACAGGTTTTCGACAATTTTGCATCGCCACACAGACTTTCGAAGAATCGCGGCTCAAAACAATTTCGACAGGTGTCAGAATGGTACACTCAACAGCCACCCTCCCCCATTTGTCTCCTCCCGCCTGCAGGAGACGGAAACTCGAAAGTGTCCCACCTGCCTTTCGAGAATTGTGTTCGAATTTGAATTGTCAGGGACTGTTCCGTGACACCCGTGCCCTGTCCAAAGGTGGAGTCCATTTGGCCATGATAAACAAACTTGCCCCTCGACAGCCTGTGTGGCGAAGGGGGGTTAAACTTTATTTTGTTTTTGTTTTTGTTTTTTTCCCCCACAAAAACACTCCCACCTGTGCTAGTGGTGCTGGTAGAGGCAGACGCCACTAGCACCTGCGGAGAGGCTCCATCTATTAGTGGGGAGCATCACTTGCTGGAAAACGGGTCTAGCATCCTTTGTACAAAATGATTCAGAAAAAAAAATCAGGAACATCAGAAGAAAAAAACAGTATCTGGGAAAACTGCCAGCATTGATTATTCTGGATTCCAGAAGATTAACTGAGCAGTATATCAGAAAATAATTAAACAAAAGCCTGCCAGCATTGATTACTCTGGTATCCAGAGGATTAACTGTGCAGATTGCTGAGAAAAGGAGAAAAACTATAGAGAAAACTAGGGCGCGGTCAGGGTTGGAGTTTGAAAATACGTTTCAAACTGCCGTTTTGGAGTCCAGTCCCCTCTCAAGTTTACACTGCAGTCCAAACTCCTAGGTCGCATGCCTGTCGCAGGGCAGAGTTTCTAACTGCAGTCTAGTCATCCACGTCGGAGGGCCAGGCCGTTTTCCCAAAAAAAAAAAAAAGAAACAAGAAGGGAAAAAAAAAGATCGTGGCGCTGTATCTTTCCATGTTCTACTGAAAGATTCACTCTCTGTTTCCACGACTGATCTCCAGATGTGCAAAACGAGAGTGAATCTTCCCTAGAACATGGAAAGATACAGCTCCATGATTTTTGTCTTCTGTGCAACGGGAATACAGGGGACCAGCGGGATACACGGGCTGACAACAACGCAGAGGCCCTAGGGGATACACGTTCTCTTTTTTCAAACTATACCCGTAGCATACCAGAGCCGTGTTTTTACGGCCCCTCGAGCCTGCAGGATACCGGCCAGGGGACGGCCGGTAGCACCAGGGATAAAGCGGACCAATCCCCCGTGCCTCCCCTCAGGCCCCTCCCCTACGAACATAGCAGACTCTGCTTGATGCCGATTGGGGGATCCAGTGGTCTATCTCTTGGGTAGCGGGTGCCAAGTAAGCCCAGGAAGTCATGAGGCCAATGGGGATGAACTCATGACCTCCTGAATGCCACTTGCGAGCCTTACCAACTGAGCTAGGCCGCTGGATGGGATACACGTTCTGACAACAACCCAGTTTTTTTTCTTTTTTTTTTCTTCTTGTTTTTCCTTCTCATATTTTCCTACCTCTGCGTGTCATCCGTGGGGCCTCGTGGTGGTGCATCTTTCTATGTTCTAGGGAAAGATTCACTCTCGTTTTGCACATTTCTAGAGTAGTGGAGCCCCCCTGGCTCCACTACTCTCGAAATGTGCAAAACGAGAGTGAATCTTTCCCTAGAACATGGAAAGATGCAAGGCCCTCTTTTTTTTTTTTTTTTTTTTTTGCCCCGTCGCGTGGCTGGCCACAGCAGCGATGCCTCGGCCACATCCGAGGTAAAAAAAAAAAAAAAAAAAGAAAGAGAGAGAGCATCTCGTCGCGTGGCTGGGCCACGGCCACGATGCCTCGGCCACAGCCAAGATTTGAAAAAAAAAAAAAAAAAAAAAAAAAGCCACATGCCGGACTGGACTGCAGTTGCAAACTCGGCCTTGCGAGTTTTGTGCATGTCAAGAGTTTCGACTGCAGTTGAAACTCGGGACCGTACTGGACTCCAAAGAGGCAGTTCGAAATGCATTTACAAACTGCTTTTGTGACTGCGCCCTAGTAATCTCATCCTACTCACAAGCAGACACAGTTGACAATTTTTAGGCACCTGCATACCAGCGAGCCTCGGCCATTGATCTCACAGGCGGCGGGAAGAGATCAGGGAAATCTGAGAGAGGCCGCAACGGTATGGAGGGGTCAAGTTTAGTCCAATCATGAAAGTGGAGGTGGTAGTCCCTTTCAAACTTTTCCATATTCCTTCCCTCCCCTCCCTTCCTGTCTTTCCATTGCATATCCACTATCCAACCCCCTTGTTCCCCTCCCAGCCAGTCCTTACAGAAGGATTGGATTTGTATTTTGACTTCTGTATAAAAGTTATTTTTTCCTTATTTTTTTCCCACTGAACCATGAGGTCTACCTGAATCTGGTGTTTGATTGTCTCGATGACAACTGGACCTTCAAGGCGGACTCCTTCCATCTCCCTAGTGCACCTTTTCCACCGGATTGCCCAAAAGATTGCTCTACATCCCACCGTGAACATGTTTTTCTCAAAAGTACTCGTTTGTTTCGACTGCCAGGTTTCACATGGAATTGACTTCCAGTTCTATGGCCAAGGGGTTGTTGTGCCTAACTGGCGCCACACTCGTTCTCACCATCTCCATAACCAGACCGACCCTGATGTCACACATAGTTCGCGCCAGGGGAGAGCCCGACTCTTCTGTTTGAAGGATGTTCAGTCAATCAACCGATCATTTGTGGACAGACAGCGGTGCTCCACTTGCCATTGTAAGGACGCAATCTTGGCTGGTAATTATTAACTGAGCCTAAACCATTTAATGGGTCGAAGGGTGTCCCTGTCTAGATTTAGGTGTCTCATCCAACACTTTGTTACCACATCCTTCAGATTCACTCTTGGACGTAGTAGGCGGTAGGCGGTAGGCTCCCTTAACTGTCATTGAATCGATCTATTTTTTTCCTGTCTTGCCTCTGCCTAGCTGGGTGGTCCAGACCCAAGGGGCCGGATCAAAGGCTAGATGTGCGATCGAGGTGTCAGGTCTGTACGCCCACCACTGCTCTCCTTCCTCTAGCACCTTAATTCGAAAGATTTCCTCTTCTTTGAACCACCTTGTCTCTTTCGGATTCGTCTTGATCAGTCTGTTTTTGCTCGTGATTTGAAAGAGATTCACCAACACCTCTCCATCTGGGTGCCTAGACACCACCACATTTCCTACCCAGTCACTTTCGTCCAGGGTTCGCCCTTTCTTCAGAATCCTTACCCAGTCCAATAGTATGGAGAAAATAATTCTTTCAAAAGCTTCTCCAATATTATGACAGTATTGCAATCGCTCCCTCAGTCGGGCGTCAACAATCCCGTCTCTGGTGTCCAATCGCAGATGTCCCCTACTCTAAGGATGGCCCGACTCACCCACCTCCTCCAGGGGGTCTCGATGCAAAGAAAGATTGAGCCTTGGGAGTCGGTAACCCACCGGTTCCCGAATAGCGGTTGTCTATAAACCTCTTCCCATTGTCGCGGGGCTACCTTGTCTGGGAGCGGTAGCTTGCGCCAAGTGCTGAGAAGTGTGGTCCAAAAGGGGTCATTATTTATGTCTCTCCTTACCGCTCGTCTATCAGATTCATGTTCCTCATTTGGTCTCATTGTCTTTCTTAGTATGATCCAATATTTGTCCTCTAGCCACCCGATTGGGTCTATGCTCTCAGGGGTGGGGGGGGCAGCCTTTTGATCTGCTGTAGGGCAAGTTGTTGCCAGGGGATATCTGTATCGAAGAGGAGGCTTTTTACCCATTTTAGGGTCAGGGCCATATTAATCTGTGTGGCCGGATCCAGGATCCCCAAGCCCCCTTTGAAATTTGGATGGATAATTGCGCGACAGGTGACTCTGCTAATCACGCTTTTACATTTGTGGTTTCCTCCCAGAGACAGGCCGCTACCTGTCTTTGGAGGGGGCGCAATATTGTCTTGTTGAGTAACCATTTAGTCGTCTTATACCACAGAGACGCCAACACCACGTTGTTGATGACAAGGGCCCTCCCCATTAATGATGTCTGTTGATCCTTCCACCGTGTCAATTTTTCCAAGACTGTGTTAGTCATTCATCATTAGTTGGCTGTGAAACACGCCGTACGTCGTACGGGGCCTTGGTCGTACGACCGTATGAAGGGTCCTATACAAACTGACACCCTCCCCCCCCCCCAAAAAAAAAAGAAAAAATAAAAGGGGGGGGGGAGGGGGGTAAAGCTTTTTGTGCTCTACGCCCCGATATTTTTTATTTTTTGTTTTGTTTTTTTTCTATTTAAAAAAATAAAAATAATCAAAACAGGAAAAAAAAACAAAATAAAGAAATACAAATTGATTGATTGATTGATTGATTGATTGATTGATTGATTGATTGATTGATTGATTGATTGATTCAATTTGATTGATTGATTGATTAAAAAAAACAAAAAACCTCGCGCCTATCCTAGAGCGCGCGCTCCCTCTCTCTTTTTGTCTGTCTATGAGAACTCACGTGCGCGCGCGCGCCCGAGAGAGAGAGAGAGAGAAAGAGTATGTGTGTGTGTGTGTGCATGTATGTGTGCGTGTGTGTGTGCGTGTGTGTGTGTGTGTGTGTGTGTGTGTGTGTG
>BFEA01000189.1:1073201-1087161 GCA_003427395.1 Chara braunii
ACATTTCAGCGAGCGATGAACATGACGTTCCAGAACTTCGTCAACAAGACACGGCTGACGCAAGGAATGATTAACTTCTGCGTGATCGTGTACATAAACGACATCCTGGTTTATTCGGAAACTTATCACAGACACGCGCAACACATCGAATGGACATTGGGTGCATTGAGAGACGTTGGGTTCAAGATCGCGCTTGAAAAGAGCGAATTTTTCCTCTCGGAAATTTCGTTCTTGGGCTATGTCGTGACACGTGGAGGATTGCGGCCAGATTCGAGAAAAGTCGCGGCGGTGAAGGAAGCTCCGGTTCCTACGTCACTGACGTAGGTTCGAGCCTTCTTGGGACTGGCGTCGTACTACCGGCGCTTCATCAAGGGCTTTGCCACGATTGCACGACCACTAACGAATCTGCTATGGAAGGACCAACCTCTCTGCTGGGACGCGGAGTGCCAACAGGCCTTTGCAACCCTCAAGGACACTCTGGCAACGGCCCCTATTTTGATTCGACTGGACCCCTCGAAGCAGTTCATTCTCATCACGGACTGGCAACCGGAAGCTATTTCCGCTATTCTAGCGCAGAAGGGGAACGATGGTCGCGAGCACGTCATCGAGTATGCGTCACGAACCGTACCGGACGAATGAAGAAACGACTCAGCACCTCAAGGCGAATGCTATGCAGTGGTCAAGGGAATCCAGCACTTCCATCCGTATCTCTACGAACAGAAGTTTCGCCTCGTGACAGATCACGAGTCCCTGCTAGCTTTGAAGAAGCGCACCAACTACACGGGCATGATTGGTCGTTGGGCGGTGCGACTGCAAGAATACGATTTCGATATCATCCATCGAAAGACGGAGCGACACGGCAATGCGGACGGGCTGACACGCCTGCATCGACCTACCAAGGTACCAAAGGGCGAGGAAATTACACCGTGGAAGGAGCTGGACCTGACCAATGAGCCCAAGTACGGACAAGTGGTAGTCCTCCCACGTGGCAAAAAACAAAACGGTGGCGATGGGTGACGGAGGTAACCCCACTACCCCTCTCTCCCCCCCTTCCTCTTCGTTTCTCCTCTCCCTGCCTGACAAATTTTGCTATTTTTGCGAAGCCATCTCCCGCGTCTATTCAGTCTCCATGCGTCCTAATGGGGAGGGGTATGTCGATTGGATAGATTGTCACAGTGCGTCGCACGAGCCCATGGCTCGTGCATCCAATATAGAAACGATAGTAAACCGTGGTTGTGCCCCTTGTGCCGGACCGACAAGATTCCGACCGAGGCTCGCTTTTTGGACGCCACATCAGAAGGGTTGGAAAAGACCCGAAAATTTAGGAGGGTTGAAGTATGGACGGATATTATCTTAATTGCCACCCTAGTAGGTAACCCCCTCCAGGATTTCACCAAGGAAGATCGGAGGAAGGCCAACGAAAGGGCTCGGGATTATCGATGGATAGAGGGCAGATTAGAAAAATGGAAAACGGACGGCGGTGGGATTTGGATGGTGGTGCCGCATCCGTTCATGACGTATGACTGGGTTAAGACGGCACACGAGGAAACTGCGGCTCATTTTGCCGTACGAATCACATAGTCCGCTATCGACAAAAATGAGTGGTACTGGTCCAATATCCGCGACGATGTGAAATACATCGTCGCCAACTGTTAAGTTTGCGCTGCTGATAAAGCGTCGATTCAGCCACCAAGGTTGATAGTGCCCACAATTGTTGAATGACCATTTCAAAGAGTAAGCATGGACACTACCGACATAGTGGTGCCCCATGGCCCTAATAGTTGCGAGTATTCAGTCCTACTGGTATTTGTAGACCATTTCTCGAAATGGATTGAAGCGTATCCTTGTCGCACGCGGCAAGCCACGGAAATCGCGCGATATGTCAACCGTTTCCTCGGGATGCATCAGGATACGGAAGAAATCCTGACCGACAATGAGGCTGAATTCAGGGGAGAAGTGTTAAGGAATCTGGTCCTACACGGCGTCGCCATACGGAACACTGCACCTCACATGTCACAGTCCAACGGGCTGGTCGAAAACGCTAACCGGGTGATAAAGACAGCGTTGCGACGAAACATCGCTGCACGGGATCCGAGACCCTGGCCCGATATCGTCGATCACATCCTGGCGGTCCATCGCGGAATGCCCCACGAATCGACGGGGCCGAGCCCCTTCCAATTAAGGACCAATAGTGTCGCTTGCGTTCCGATACCAAGCCTCCCGGATGAGACCACATTGAACCCTCGGCCCACCTGGGCCACGGCTCGGGATAAGGCCAAACGACACCTAGAGTTAATGGAACGGTCGCTGCCCAGGCTAGCCCGAAAGCGACAGAAAATGACCGAACTAGCCCAGGGCCGACAGGTTCGGAGCTGCGAGGCCCGAAATGGGAATGCGGGTCCGCGTCCCCAGTACAAATTGGGGGACGTGGTGCAGGTGAGGAAATGCGCTCGCCAGGGTAAGCTAGCGCCACGATTCTTCGGGCGATATCGCGTGATCGAGCTCAGCCCCAACGGCGTGGACACAATGCGTCTCGCCCCCGAAGTCTCCGACAGTCGATCGGCTCGTCTGATCACACGCCACGTGTCCTATCTTCGCCTCCTCCCCTCTGCTCCGTCTCCTTCTCCCTCGATCTCTCTCTCTGAGGAAGCCAAGAACGACGACTCTAGCTCTCCGCCGTCTCCCTCTTCCTCTTGCTCCCCATCTGCCTCCCCATCACCTTCTCCATCGCAATGAGTTTTCTGGAAGAAAGAGCCCTCAACGCAGCATCGTTTGCTCCCCGCGATCAACTGACGATCCGGCAAGTCCATCATCCCCGCCTCAGTCCAGATCTTCGGAGGCTTGCGCACTTCTTCTGCACGAAAGGCGTGTATGCAGCGGCAGTGTTCAGGATTGAAGGTCGTCCTGACGTGGTGGTACTGGCCGAGGCGGTAGCAGTCCATCAGCGGGCGGTGCCAGGTGTCAGTCGCATATCGGTCGTCATCAACTTCAGTGGCGATCTCTCCACACTTCTTCCTTTGCGACATTCGGTGGTGAAGGCGTCGCTGCGCGCGTGGGCGAACGACCTGGTCGCCGAGTGGACCCAGCTTCTAGCTCGCCCCGAAGATACGGTCGCAACGACACGAGTGATCGAGTACGACGGCCTTCGGATGTATCAGCGCGAGCCGCAAACAGACATCCCTATCCTCGTCCCCTTCCCACGTCCCCAATGAGTCTCTCTCCGATCTCCGTTTTTGATCTCCCCTCCACCTTCCCCACCTTCTGGCTGTCTGATATCCATCCTCGCCTTTCCTACTGTCTAAAGCCCCTCGCTGTCCCCGATATCCATCCTCCCCATTGGGTCCTGTGGCGCGAAGACTTCACCGAGCTTTCACTGTGTCTGGTGGAAGTACGGCTGACGTGGATCGAGGACGAAGCGCACCCGCCTTGCATAGAGCGCCTGGAGTTGCTGTTCATCCAGGCCTGGCGAACCAACGTCGAGGGAGAGTTTCTCGTGTTCCTATTCGGTACGGTGCGGCCCGACCATCAGGACCTCATCACGAAAGAGCTCACGATCCCGGTAGCACAACTGGCGGACGATCTCCCTCTCGACATCATCTCGCAAGACGACGAGCATCCAGTTCCCCACGTACTCTCTCACATATTGACACCTTATCTTCAGTGGTCGGCTTGTGTAGAGGGGGCCGCAGAGCGCATCTCACCGTCGCAGCAACAATACCTAGATCCTGGACGGCTCGCAATCCTTCCTTCTTCAGGCATCCTACGACGGAGCAACTTGCGGCCATTCAAGAAGAGGAGGAAGAGGAAGAGAGAGCCGGGAGTGACGAAGACGACGACGGACTGGAAGAAGGTGGGAACAGCGACGAAGAGCTCGGGGAAGAAGACGAAACCCCTGAAGAAGGAAGCTATAGCGAGCATAGCGAGGGGGAACAGAGCGAGGAAGAAGAAGAAAGCGAGGAAGGAGAAGAGGAGCACAATGCCGAGCCTGTTGGATTGGAGTGGGAAGCCGTGCCAGAAGAAGCGCTGCGTACGGGTACGGAGGCTGAGGATCCCGAGGCGGCCTGCAAAAGAGAAGAGATCGCGGCCGGGAAGAAGGAGTTGGAATTCGCAAGCGCGGCGAGTCTGCGCACCCTCGACGACCCAAGCTGAGATCCGGAGCCGCCCCGACCTGAAGATGGCGACCTCAAATCCACGACTTCGACCCCATCAGCGCGGCGATGGAGCCGATCCCCCTCCTCCTCAACCCGTCCCCCAGTTCGCCGACGTACCGATACGGGCGATCGGTCTTCGTCCTCGATCACTCTCTCGCCGTCCCCTTGACTACCTCACCCTCCGCCAGCTCACCACCCCCATCACGTGCCCCTCCAATCCGTTTCCCCGCGACACCTTCCGCCACTTCTACGCTGCACGCCTCGCTATAGTGGTGCACCCCCAACCCTCCATTCGATGCGCTGTCCCATCCTTCTGCCTCCATATCCTGCTCCTTAGTGCCGCGTGGCAAGGCCACAACATGATCGAGGTTTACTGCGTGGTAACAGGGACCATCCCCGCATGCGATGATCGTGATCGTTTCCGTGCGGCACTCTTCCGGACCCTTACTACCCTCTTTCCCGATTATCTCGCGTCCCTCCCTCGCACTGGCAATCGCTTCCCCCGCTTTCACTGCATTGTTCGTTACCAAGACTCAGAGACTGTAGCCAGAATGGAAAGTCTCCTGCCCCCATTACCCATAAACCCTCCACCCCGCCATGCCGCCATGCACCGGCTCCCTTTTCCCCTCCGGGTTAATTACTGATGCAGCAGGAAATGGATGTGTGTCGCGGCGACGGCACAAGAAGGATCCCGTCCTTGAATAGTCGAGGAGCCCAATCTGAGGAACTAGTAGAAGAGCAGTGTTGCCACGTTGGATGACGCCCACACACAGTTGAACGGTAAGTGGCATAGAAGGAAGTGCTCCGCGTGTCGATCGACTAGAGAAATCGACACGTGTCAACAAGCAAGCAGGAGCTTGGTAATATTGGAACCCCCTGGGCATCACATATGTGACGCACCACTTTCTGTAACGCACGATTTTCTGCGCAGCTGCAATGAAGGGTCCTAAGCTGGGAAGATTGGGCCAATTACGGGAGATCGGGATCGGTGGAGAATTGCATCAGTGTCCTCGCTTTTTCGTCCTTTTTCGTCGCTTCGTGTCGGATGACCGGGTTCGGAGCCAAGTGTGTCTTGGGACGGCCGGAGGATTGATTGGTCGGATGGTTGTTTGGCACGTTGCCACGCGCGCGCGCGATTAATAAATGTTGACGTCGTTTCTTTCGCTTTGGTTTTCGATCTTTTGGGCGCGGACACCGCGCGGGAAATTGCTTTCCTTTTGAATTTTCTTTTGAATCTTTTTGGAATTTTGTCGAGCCCCCAATGGCTCTTGGAATTTCGGACTTTCCTTCTGGAATTCGTGCTTCTTCTTGTTTTTTCACATTAGACAGGAATTTAGGAATTTAGTAATTAGGATTTTTCCTGCCGCGCGGCGCCTTTTGTTAACGCGCTTCTTCATGCGGCTGCAACGGTACTCTGATTAGTAGGCGCCCTTAATCGTGTGTGTAACTGTAGTCTTGGGCAGGTGCCATTGTAACTATATCCTTCTTCTTGCACTTCGTCTTTCCTGCCCTCCCTCTCTTTCTTTTGCTGAAATTTTTGAAAACCGCGGCTTGCATGCTCGGATCGATGCGTGGAGAAGGGTTGCGCCCCCCACACCGCGGCCGATCATGCAGAACGCAGGCGCTCCCTCTCTAATCCTCACTCTAAGTCCTAGTAATTCCGTGTTCTTCGCGCATGCATGCACGCTTTAAATTTCGGTTGCGCGATTAGTCAGCTCTCTTAACCCGTTGTTGGAAGCTCGGGGTTGTGCGATCAGGAAGGGTCGACACACGAGCGAAGTAAGAGGTGAGTAGAGTAGGAGTTGGGCGACCCGACGGGCTGGTGCCGAACGCGCGGGATTGATGTGGGCCACGACGGATTGTGGGCACGGGCGAATCCGACGGGTGCGGGAGGACTAAGCGGGGTGACAACTTCGTGGGTTGGTGCGCGATGACGGACTGTCCACATCGGAGAGAGAGAGAGAGGAAGGAGAGTTGAGGTCGATGGATGTGGATTTGATGTTTCTTTGTCTCTTCCCCCTCTCTATCTGTGTACATACATTTTGATTGAGGCTCCGGGCGGTTTGCCCGTTCTTATTTTGGTTTCGGCTTTCTGAAATCTGGGCTTGGATTTTTGCTCACATTTGTCCTCGCGATGTCCGTCCTGCTTGCATTATGTGTATGATTATCAAATGTATGGATGTATGGATGATGGGACCACTTGTCTATCTTTTTGTTGAGAATCCCTGTCCTTGCGTTATGTCTGTGTCGAACCTTTGCGTGCGCCTGATGTCACTGTAGATGGGATAGGAATCTGGCCCCGATAGTGGGTTTGTTCTTGTTTTGCTTATCCCATGATGGGGGTTGTGTTATGATTGCATCTTGCATAATTGACGATCCGAAATCTGGCCCCGTGAACGCCGCGCGAGAACACGTGTAAACGCGATCCGAGTCGCGCCCTTACACGCATTCCCGTGCGCCGATTCGCCCGCCCAGACAGGACTCGCGGCGGAACCATCATCCCGCACGAGCACGCCGGGGCGCAACTAAGTTCGCCTGTCCGACACGTGCTCATGCGCGGTGACGATATCCCGACCCGTGCTATCCCACCGACGATGACACCATGACGCGATCTTGGGGCTCAGACTCATCCTATGACCCAGACTATTTCACCCCTATAATAAACGAGCTCATAAGGACACGATACCCCTGTCACACGGAGAATCGGCTATGTCCGCGGGAATTCCACTGTGCCACCACTAGCGACCCTCGGTGCTCTGATTTCCCTTCCCCCGACCACACCTACTACTTCACCCACCCAGGATTCGTTGAGATCACCACCAGTTTCCCTCCTTTCCGCCTCCTTCTCCCATATCATCAACTCAGTGTCGTTCCGTGGCCGGCCATAGCCCCCTATTGGCCCAATACGTTTTGCGTGAACTGCCAGCGAAGCGGCTCACCGAGCACTCCGGAGTTCCGAAGGCCCAACCCAGCTACGCGGCGGCCTGCGCCACGTGGCGGCCCCCGACGGCCTAACTTTCCGGGACCATCTCCACCACGGAGGAATTTTCCCGTAACCCGTCGTCCACAGTGTCCTGGTCCCTTGGGACTGTGAGACCTTTGTGTGCGCACCCCTCGCTCGCCTAATTGCATTCATATCCTTAAGACTCCCCCACTTCCCCCAAAAATCCTTGGCACACCCCTTTTGCACTTCCAGGCCCACACTCCACTCCGATCAGGAAGTCGCGCTGGGCGTGAGGTTGGGGCGTCACAGCATTCTCCCACAACTTGCGAATGTTCTTCCTGTCTCCAATTTCGACAGGGTGTGTGGCGAAGAGAAACTATCGAAAATCGTGTTTTCAACAGTGGTGTGACGAGCCCCTTTCTCTTGGTCCTTGCCACATGGCATACATGAAACAAAAACGAAACGATAGCATCCGCCCATGAAAGGTGGCAAAATGCACTCATTACTATTTTTAGCAAACCAATGAACTTGTGACTCAGCCTGTCAAAATTGAAGACGGGAATATAATTCGCAAGTTGTCAGACAATGCTTCTCGACACCTGCTGCCGAAAGATGTTGAATCCCCAGCCTGCTACTCCGATGCTTTTAACAGTCCTCGCGACTCCTCGGCTGCGCCATCAACGTCTCCTCGAAATTCGGTGAGTGGGCGTGAGGTCGGGATAAACTAATGCTTGTCGTACCCTCAGGCACGCCCGTCCTTTTCCATCTTGGACTCACAAGTCCGCCCATTCTACAGTGCCATGTGGTTAAATGGGGGCAAACTGTCGAAGGGAGGCTGTCGAATTTATTCAGACAGCCGTCAATGTTTCTTGCCTTTCGACAGTGGTGTGGCGAGCCCCATAAGTGAAAACCATGCCCTCCTTTTCTTACCATCCGTTGAGGGCAGGTCTAGCTGTTCAGTTTCACAGCAGGTGGTACTGGTACCACCCTCAGTTTACCAATGTGGGGTTTACCCGCCCGTAGCTTTTAGGTTCTGTAAAATTAAAATTTAGGCTCGTACATTTAGCCTCGGTTGTGCTGGTGCTTTAAGGGGCTGCATGTTTCCCACCCGCCCTAATCAAAGTTGGTCAGGGAGTAGGGTGGGACTGCCGGTGGGGGGGACCAGCTAACTCAAAGTTCGAGCATTTTGCCAGTAGCCTCTTATCTACTTCCCCCACCTCCCATCGACTAGCAGCAGTGACTATGGCCAACACTCTCCCGCACACCACGCACAACCCACTCACATTGAGGGCTGGCCATAGCTGCGGGCACATACATTCCAGAAAGTGTCAGTGTGAAAATGCCCTGGAAAGGTCCTCTGTTTTTTTTGCATTTCCAAGTCACTGCCTCCACTGCCTTCAGCATCCGTGCATGTGGAAACACATGCAAGACATAAACCAACAGGTCCCGACAGCTTTCTCCACCGTTACACTACAAGGCCTTCCCTGACCCCCGAAAAATGCTGCTGTGAAGGAGCCACGACTTTGTTTTTCGAGCAGGGAAAAGCTCTGGTCGTTTAAAATAATTAGCCCTAGGGGCTCATTAGACACTCCTAAAGGATTCCTAAAAGATTTAGGGTGAGTCCTAAAAGATTTTTAGGATCCGTGGCGGCGTGGTTACACACATTTCTAAAGAACAGATTTACGAACAGTCCTAAAGGGTCTCCAACGGCCTAGTCTCATTTACGTATACGGAGCCGCGCCATCGATGTCCGCCCACTGCAGTCTCGTGTCGTTGGTACACAGGGTGGTGGGCCCTGCCGGTTCATGATGTGGAGAGAAAAAAACATGCGGAGGCAGGCGTTTGAAAATTCGAATTCAAATTTTCGCAGTGGTGCAGAGGCGGGCAGGAAGACGACCAACCGCCATGGATGACGTACAAAAGGCGGCGCAGCGATACGCAATGTGTAGGGAACCATCTTTCGCCTGGCGTGTGAAGTCTTCTGGGGCGTTGAACACAGGCGGAGCGCGGAGGAGTCACATGGGCGCAATGTCAACAATAGAGGTGGACATTCACTGCGGCAGCCATCCGCTGTCTACTGAAGAGCGGGAGGCGGTGGCGTTGGCGGTGACCGCCATGGTTCTGGAGACGATGAGGGGCAGGTCCTCCACCTAGCACGAAGTGAGTCAGCAGTTGCGGAAGCGTAGAGCATTGCTGCAGCGTGTGGTCGGCGCTCTGAATTGCGTGGCCACGTCTGAAGCTCTGGTGCAGCTGTGTTCGGCGCTCCCCGCCGACGTCTTCCCGCGTGAGACGTCCCGATGGTGGATAGAGCGAAGGACGGTATCGACCGGGGTAGCAATCTGCCAGCTCGCTGGAATAACTCTATGATCATTTTTGTGTCTGTTACCCACGGGAGAGCAGTTCCGTGGCTCCTGTAACCTACAAAACAATCGAGTGAATATGCACAAACAAGAAACCAGGGTAGACTCGGCAGAGTACGACAAAATGCTAGAAAATAATAATTTTGCTCAATCTATAATGATTACCTCAGGTGCTCCCGTAGATATCCCACACAACTGAATTTCCACCCCATCTAGATGCTCGGTCTGAGTTCGGTCGCTCCTATAGGAATGTCTGACCCGGAGCCGACACCCTTTAGACTGTTACTCTGTACCGGGCTCGTCTGTCCCAAGGTACGGTGCTCATATTCTCGAAGTCTGCCCACGGCGGCCAAAGCTTAAGGGAGGTGCTTAAGCCACCAGTACCTCACCCAGCTTGAAAAAGCCGACGCGGCCGTTAATGCGCCGCATCGGCGGGGTACCCACCGTCGGGCCACCAATGAACGACCCGTATTCCCCAAAAAACCGGCAAAACGATAAGATAAGAACAAAACAACGAACGGGCGCGGCAGGGGGGGGAAGGGGGGGGAGAATGAATGTGTGTGTGTGAGAGAGAAAGAGAGAGGGCATCAGAGTGTCTGACGCCGAGTTTGGTGCGGCATCAGACACTCTCTGCCTCTCTCTCCCTCCCTCTCTCCCTCCCTCCCTCTCTCTCTCTCTCTCTCTCAATCTCTCTCTCTCTCTCTTTCTCTCTCACACACGCGCTGAGAGACTGACAGACAGATAGGGAGCGCGCGCTTTAACATAGTTGCACGCCTATGGGCGAGGTTTTTTTTTTTCTTTTCGAATCAATCAATCAATCAATCAATCAATCAATCAATCAATCAATCAATCAATCAATCAATCAATCAATCAATCCATCAATCAATCCGTCAATCAATCCTTCAATCAATCAACAATCAATCAATCAATCAATCAATCAATCAATCAATCAATCAATCAATCCATCCATCCATCCATCAATCAATCAATCAATCAATCAACCAATCAATCAATTAATCAATTAATTTTTATTTTTTTATTTTGTTTTTTTTTTCCCGTTTCGATTATTTTTATATATTTTTTAAATATAAAAAGACCAAAAAATAAAATAAAAAGTGTGGGGGTGTAGAGCACGTTGCTAGACTTCACTACAGAGGTCCCAAATTTCCAGTTGACCATCTTTCAACTATCAAGCATACGTTCAGCCCCAGTACATAACACTCCCACAGACTTAAGATTTCGTTCTTTACAGTCGTCCAGCAAACGAATCAGAGACAAAGTTACATGACCCTCAGTTGAATGGAAAGTCAAATGTGTGCCAATCGGTTGACGACATAAAGCCCGTCCTTCCAACCTTTTCTCTCCCTTTTCCTTGGTCTTCTACGCCTACTATGACGCTTGGTATCCCGAGAGTTTAAGTGCGAATTAATTAACTGAAAAAAACTGCTTTCGACCTCGAGGAAATCCTCTTCCTCACATCGACAAATTGGAACAATCACATATTGCCCAATCCCACATCTTCACAACCAAGAATACAGTTGATGATTCCGCTTACCTTTATCGATCACATCACGATCCAGGCAGCGGTAGACATGCTCATTCCAGCCAGCCGGAAGGGAACGGGAGGTAGACCCAACATACGTATGTCTGGACCAAGGGGAAACCAAGAGATATACCAACGGACCCTCTCATACTTCAAAGTCAAAGCCACTACGAATCAATTCATCCAAATAATTCCGCACTTTTCCTACCCATGAAACACATCCTGCTAAAATCAAATCAATCACAATGTCACGAAAGAATGCATTGAACTCCTTATCCCGCAAATAGAACAAATGAGAAGGCTTACCCCAAATCGAAGGACCATAGAAACCATCAGATGAGTCTGAACCACAGGGAACAGAAAGACACCTACTCCTTCGATCCCTACACCAACAAGCCTACTTCCACAATGCGTCACGTCCGAAAGACCTTCCTAGAGCTCAACAGAACGATCATCGTCAGTCGCAGAGACCTCATTCTTAGTAGCCGAGCCGTCCGAGACCTCCACAAGAACAGTCGTCTTACCTTTGTCCGCATGCTTCCCGAAGGCCTTGTCCGCACGATACTCTGCCAATTCGGCAATCATAGGCTCAACCATGCCCATTTTCAAACCCGCCTCCTTACACTAGATTTCTAATGCAGACTTCTTGTATTGACGAAGGGACTTCTTCTGCTCTTCGATAAAGGCAAACAGTTCATTGACTTTCGCAGCTCCGTCGGCTCGACTACAACCCTCCCTCATCGGGGTAGCTTTCCTGCCTTTCCTAACCGATCGAGTAGCAACGGCTTCCAGTCGAGATTTCAAATTGTTGCCACCGCCCTCCGTCTGATCAGGAGCATCGACAGCCGACAACTTCCCCATTTCCTCTTGAAGTTTGATGACCTCCGCCTCTGCATTAAAACGCTTCTCTTTTAGTACTTTCGCCTTGAAACTGATAACCCAGTGCTTCTCCATCATCCTAAGTACTCCTGTTTCCATTTGTCATTGTCGCGTAGGTTATCCGTCCACCTAGGTTTAGGCGATCCCCTCACGACACAATCTGGGGTGCCGACCGCACAACAGCCCCGCTTGTTGCCGGGTCGAAGGGCTTACCCCTTCCACAACTCAGCTTCCTCCCTAGCTTGATTACTAACTCCCCTCAATAATCCAATCTTCGTCTTAATTCCAGCAATCTCTTGTGCAAAGCTCGTTTTTACCAAGGTCGTACCCCGCAGTTGTTCGATCTCTTGCCGTAGTGCAAAAATATCATCCTCCACCAACTTCTTCTTGGCAACTTGCCTCCACAAGTCCGCAATCTCCTGCTGCAACCTCATCCCCATGATTATCATCCCCACGTAATAACCTCCTCAACTTCTCGTTCTCCTTCTTCAGCTGCACCAACTCCTCGTTTGGGCTAACCATACCATCATCCTTGTTGATCAAATGGGGATAGACCTTCTCCGGGCGCTTGTCGAGACGCGCACCCATCTCCTCTTCGAGGCGCGCACGCTCCTTCCTCCATTCCTCTTTCCTATCTTCCTCCTCCTTAAATTTTTTGATCTTCTCCTCCTCTAGCTTCGTCTTCGCCTCCCGTTCTTCATCAGCAACGGTACGAGCATGGCATCTATCTAGCTTTTCCTGATCGACCTTCCACCAATTCGTCCGCGATTGATTGAACTGCTGTTCAGGGAACGTCGGAGCAGCCGCAGCAGGAGTAGCACCGTTAGAATAGTTGTTAGTGACAGCAAAAGATGATGAGCTGGAGGGAGGGGGTAATGCGAGGAGAGGCTGATTAGCAAGAGGAGTGGAATTCGCCCCTGTGGCAGGAGGTCTACCAAATCCACGATGAGGACATTCACGACATAAATGATCAGGAGATCCACAATTATAACACGTTCGAACGTGCATTTGACCCGCCATCCTAAAGTATCACATGATAAAAGAGTACTGAACAAAAGTCGATGTCAGGTACGAGCCACACTACCGTAGTCTAATCTCTACGGAGGTTACTACGTTGAAAGAGTGGTGATGAATCACACACACGATACTGACAAGGACAGCGTACAGCTCCGAATCACAAGACCGTCCAGTGGCAGTCATCCAAAGAAAACACAGACCATCACGACAGAACACAGAGTCAAAGGAGACGCGACCCGAGCTATGAGACAATCAAGACGACAAGACGAAGACGATACGTAAAGCACACGACGAGTGATTTCTCCCCTACGCGGCTGGCTTCAAAAATTCAACGTACAAAACAAGCTCATACTCGAACCGAAAATGGACGTCATGCCCGTAATCGTGCGAAACATGTCCGAGCTTCTAGCGGCGACCCTACATGTTTCATCTGGCCGCCAGAGCCGGAATCGTCATGGGTCAGCTGTCACGGCGGAGGGAAGATCAAAACGACATGAGCCAATATATAGGACCTACGATCAGACCCTACACTAACACCGACCACTGATCTAAGCTAAACAAATGCGCCAGTAACTTCTAGAAAGCCCGAGCAGAGCCAAGAGAGGCAAACCCAATTTAAAAAACAGAACCCAATCGGTACCAGGCCAAAAAAGAGGACCGGTACTGGCGACCTGCAAGGCCCGAGTACTAAGCCCAAGCTAATATCCAAGACTCAAACTGTACCAGGCCCGAGTGCCATCCACCCGGGCGGTCCAAATCCTCAAAGAAACATTGCCCAGGTCCAAATATGCCCCCGTTCATACAATTGATTTGATTGATTGATTGATTGATTGATTGATTGATTGATTGATTGATTGATTGATTAACTGATTTGATTGATTTGATTGATTGATTGATTGATTGATTGATTGATTAATTAATTGATTTGATTGATTAAATTGATTGATTGATTGATTGATTGATTGATTGATTGATTGATTGATTGATTGATTAACTGATTTCATTGATTTGATTGATTGATTGATTGATTAATTAATTGATTTGATTGATTAAATTGATTGATTGA
>BFEA01000189.1:1112702-1123883 GCA_003427395.1 Chara braunii
GGTGGTAAGAGAACCACCGGGATTGAGGCTTTGCCTGGCGGGCCGCTCCATCTATTGGTGGGGAGCATCACCTGCTGGAAACCGGGTCCAGCGTCCCTGTTGAATACAACAATACAAGATTTACATCATTGACTGAGACAGCACAGCACCGGAAACCGGGTCCAGCGTCACCATTTCCCAGCGATATCTCCCTTCCTATGCCTCGGTCAGGCTGAAGAAACGGGCCCAGCACATCTGCGTAAGCCTTCCATCCCACCGGTGGTGAGAGACCCGCCAGGATGGAAGGACTCTACTGCTCGGCTGTCAGCGTCTGTTTTACACATCTTTGCAATACAGGAGTTACTGTTTTCCCTTGGCCGTGGTCAAATTGGCATTTGAAACCCGAGACTCCTCTCCCCTTGGAGCTGCAAGTGTCACCCGTCCCATAATGGAGGAAGTTTATGTTGACCAGCCATAATCTGCAGCTCCCCAACTGAGAAGAACCCCTACAGTCAGTAAGCAGCATGCACCGGCTATGTACAAGGCGAGGGGAGACAGCTCCCAAAAAACCAAAACAAGAAGAACACAAAACGGGGGAGACAGTTCCCAGGGAAAGCATAAGAAACATAAAAAAGGAGCAACATACACTGTCAATTCTTTCAAATGTACAATGGCTCCCTGACGATGACGGAGGGAGGAACGAGGGAAGAGGAGGGAAGAGGAGTAGGGAGGACAAGGACTATGAGGATGACGGACGAGGATAGAGGATGGACGCTGGGGAGAAGAGAAGAGAGCGACAAGCATGGATGGAGGACGAGGGAGGAGGGCGATGAGCATGGATGGAGGAGGAGGGAGGAGGGCAATCTGCATGGATGGAGGAGGAGGGAGGAGGGCAATGCCCATGGATGGAGGAGGAGGGAGGAGGGCGATGAGCATGGATGAAGGAGGAGGGAGGAGGGCGATGAGCATGGATGGAGGAGGAGGGAGGAGGACGATGAGCATGGATGGAGGAGGAGGGAGGAGGGCGATGAGCATGGACACACACACACACACACACACACACACACACACACACACACACACACATGAAGACTGATTGCTGCACCATTATTCCGTGGTGGCGTGTGAAATACGTACCACTTCGAATTCGAATTCCTGCCGCCACTGCAGCAAGGGCATCACAGAAAGATGTGTGCCCCTCGTGAGGGCATTTCAAGGACGGACTGACGAAACGCCACCAGCGGTCCACTAAGGGCATATCGGAAAGTTACGCCCATGCTTTTTTTTTTTTTCAAAAACAAATCCCTCCAGTGTTAGTGATGCTGATAAGAGCAGACACCACTAGCACCTGGGGAAAGGCTCCATCTATGGGTGGGGAGCATCACCTGCCGGAAAGCGGGTCCAGCGTCCCATTATGAGTATGATACAATTGGAATACAACAAAAGGAATGTACGAGGAACCTGCCAGCATTGATTGCCCTGGCCACCAGGGGATTGACTGCGCAGGGGGGGGAACCTCTTCCCCCTCATTCCGGCACCAGATTCCTGCTGCTACATACTGGCTCTCTCTCACCTGCTGGAAAGCGGGTCCAGTGTCCCTTTTGAAATACATTGACTGAGCAAGATATAGGAAGTAAAAGGGGGCCTCTTCACCCTGCAGTCGGCGCCAGATATCCTCTGCCACTTACTAGCCCCCCTCTCCCTGTTCCTTGCTGTAGGTGCTGCTGTTAAGAATGAAAAGAGAGACCGGCCTCCCCGGGGGGCTCCGGGGAGGGGGTCCTCTTTAAGCAAAGGAGTAAAGATGCAAGGGGTATAAGAAGGGGGAAGTAAACATCAGGTCAGGGTTTCTGTCAAGGAGAGGGCATGGGGAGGGAAGGGGTCTGGAAAATCCTCAGGGGGGCGGAGGGGGAAAGAGGGTTCAATGTTGGTCCAATCATTGAAGATTAGGCGGTAATCCCTAATCTCTTCTATTTCCCTTGGCTCTCTTTGTTCTTCCCTCTTGTCTCCGCTCCATTCGACTTTTGCTATCCATCCTTCTCTCTCCCCGCCTACCCAGTCCGTGCAGAATGTTGTGATCCGTCTCATGATGTCACTTCGTTGTTTAAACTGGTCTAGCTGTACTTTTGTGTCTTGCCATCTTTGTGTAAGTTCGAAGTGTATCTGTTGCCGGATCTGTTCGATAATTTCTGGCTCCTCTACTCTCATATTTTCCTGGGCCAGCACACATCGCTGCCACCAAAGTGCCCACATTACTGCTCTCCTCCCAAGTCTAAACATGTTTTCCGTGAAGGTCGAGGCAGCTTCTGCCCATGTCCAATGGCCAGACAATATGGCTCGCCAAGACCAAGGCTACGGAATTACGGATCCCATCTTTCTCCAAATGCGATCTCACCATCGCCACATGAATTGAGCAATCGGGCATTGCATGAAGATGTGCTCGATAATTTCCGCTTTTTTATAAAAGGGGAAGAGGCTCTGGCATCTGCGGCACCATGGGAGTAGCAAACCCTTTTCTTCTAAATTTGTTCGGTCGATTAGCCAAGCGTTTGTCGGCAAGCAGCCGTGGGCAATCTGCCACTGTAGGGAAGTAATTTTCATAGGTTTGGTCTTTTGTGTTTGGAACCACTTGATTGGAGATAACAGAGAGCGGTCCACATTCAGATGTGTAGCCCAGCGGTCAATCACAACGTCTCTAAGTCGTCTTTTGGGTCTGAGCATTTTGTAAGCCGATTTGGTCGACAGCTGGTGAAGGCTGATACTTCTCCCTTTGGGGCCCTCTCTTCTTGGGGAGGGGTCCCATGACCATTCTGCGGGGTCCAAGGCCAGATCCTGTATTGATTTGGCAGGTTGGAAAACCTTCTTCTGGCCTTTCTCCTCAATAACTCTCACCCTGCAGACATCAGTTTTTTCCTTCCATTCGAAGGGGGCTTTGCTCTCTTGGAGGAAATCTGTTCTAGCGATTTCGTAGTATTCGATTAAAACGGTTTGGGGTGAGGTCATATGTATCAGTCCCACCCGTTGTGGGTGCTCTATGCTTGCTATCCAGTCTCCCTCTTTTAGGGAGGGGCCTTGTCTAAGAATTTGGTACCATGCGAGGGGGATGGTCTCGATCAAGTCATCGAGATGCTCCTCCAAATGGTGACAGTATCGCAGGGTTCCTCGCATCTGCTCCCTTGTTTTCCAATCCCTCATGTCCGCATCTCACAGATCTCCCACCTTGAGCATCCCTCTCTTGACCCAACTTTTCCATGGAGGGGAGGAGCTAACCATAACACAACCCCTTAAATCTGTCACCCATCTATTCCCAAAAAGTGGTTGTCTATACACTTCTTCCCAGCGGTCCGGGCGGGTTCTGTTGGGGAACGGGAGTCTGGGCCAAGTTTTCAGCAACGATGGCCATAATTGATCTAATGTCAGACCACCTCCCTCCAATCCCTCCCTTCCTCGGGGGAGCTTGCGTGGGATCGTCCAGTATCGGTCCTCGAGCCATGTGAGAGGGTGGATGGTTTGGGGGGCCTCGGGGGCCATTCGGGCCAAATGTTCCAAGGCCGAAATGCACAAGGGACACTGGGGGGCAAAAATAAGTTTCTTGATCCATCTTAAGCGTAGTGCCTGAACTTGCGAGGCTGGGTCAATTATTCCCAGCCCTCCCCCCGCCTTGGGTTGGGCCTGTGGAAAATTTCAGAGGCCCGAGGGACACAACATAGTAAGTCGGCCTTTTCAGGGGCATGCCATAAATAAATGCAAACTTTAGGGGCATTCCGAAAATCTCCCCAAAAAGAAAACATCTAAACCCAGTAATCGGCCAAGACTGCGGTTACTTCAACTGTCATTTGTACTCGCCTTAGGGCCAGATCCCACTGGCAAAGAGGATTGGAATGAGTATCTATAGCTGGACGTGCTCCCCACACAGATGCAGAAAAGTAGATCAAGGACAATTTTTCGCACCTGTCGTCAAACAAGTCCACATTCAGACACTTACTACTATCCTATTTGCCAGTGGGATCCCAAAGGTACCAGAGCTTTTGTTCCGGCAGACTGAGTCTGAAAATTGTCAGCGGGACCGCATTGTGTACTACCTATTCATCTATATCTACTACATCTGCCCTGATTTTTATTTATTTATTTATTTATTTATTTGGAAAACTGTCGATTTATATTGCCAAAATAGCTTTAAACAGAGGCCGGGGACCTCACAATTCAACCCGGAAAGCTCTCAGACTGGGGCCATTACCCAAATTAGGCTGAGCTTGGAAACCGGGTCCTGTGTCCCTCCAATAAATTCTATGCAAAATTTAACCAATAAAATGCTACATACTCCCTTTGTAGTATACGAAGCCTGCAGGAGTCTCCATCCGGACACATGTTGTTTGTTGAAATACATAAGCACAATGTTCAGGGACGCTGAACCCGATTTCCAGCAGGTGTTGCTCCCCACCAGTAGATGGAGCCTCCCCGGGAGTGCTAGCGGTGCCTGCTCTTATCARCACCCCTAGCACCAACTCGGGCAGTATTACAAAAAAAAAAAAAAAAAAAACTACATTCCGCTCAAAATAGCCCTACCATCTTCCCCCGAATACAACGCGCCCTTATTTTGGCTGTATCTCGCCACAAAATATAGCTTGTATACATTAATTTTTAGGGTGCGTTATGTTCGGGGGAAGACGGTAGGGACTCTTTTGGCTAAGCTTGAAACCGGGTCCACCATCCCCTAGACCCAAGTTTTCCAAAGACAAATTATCATTTTACTTAAACCACCAGTACTTGGCCCATATATCGGTCGCAGGCCTTAGCGTTAACGCTACGCGAAGTTCGTGCTTCGGGCAACCGGACCTGGAAGGCTGGCGCCGCCAGCCTTTCCGAAAACCAAAATCGAAATGGCGCTTCGGCGGGAAACGGCGCGCAGGGCACTTCTAGGCACGGCTGCGATAGCTGGGCCAAGTAATGGTGGTTTAAGGCCCTTATCCTGCTCAATCGCCCTGTGAGACCCGCTGTTCTCTGGTTCCATGCTTTTTTTTTTTTTTTTTTTTTTAAACACCCCTACCGGTGATAGTGGTGCTGATAAGAGCAGACACGACTACCACCCGTGGAGAAGCTCATGGTTACAGTTTTGTAATTCACAATTTTCCTGATTGTCTGGAAGCACCAAAAAGTGGATTGGCTTCGGGGATAACTCCCCTTGATATACCATTTGTAGGGTACCTTTCCTTGCACATCTCATTATTGTAACAACCATTGCGGCAGCTCCAGTCTGCTATCAGGCACAAATTTTGCAAATGTGCCCTTGATCCAGGTCTTTGTGAGCCACATGTGTTTTTTCCTTCTCCAGTCTGCATAAAGTGTCAGTCAGATCCCCGCCATGATCTGCTTCTGCGTTTATTGGAGCGCGATGTCCTCCTTCCAAAAAACTTTTGAGTTGCGTGCCTTCCAAATGACCTCCATCACTATTCCCCTACAGCAAAAGGCCATCTACTCCACACCCGTCATGCCCCTCCCGTTTGATGGCAATTTCCCATAGTATTATAATATGAACTCGTCTGACCACTAAAATTCCCAAGAATCGTTCTTCCAGAAACTTTTCGACCATTCCCATATCCCAGCTGACAGTGGACAATATCGCCACAAGTGGGCTGTCGTTTCCCAACCCCAACTGCACCTTGCACATCTTGTTGGAAAATTCATTCCTTTCGTATTTAGCCAGGTTGCCGATGCCGGTATCTGCAATGATTGGAGCCACTGCAGAGTAGCCTGTCTTTTGGATGAAAGTTTCTTCAGCGTTTTCCAGAGTCTGAGAAGATCGACTTTCCCTACTGCACACACTTGTCATCTCATTCTACTCACCTTAGGGCTACCTTCAATGGAGATTAGTCAGTCTAGATCTGGCCACCTTCAATGGCTTTTTATTATTCCTGTCTTGCAGGATTTGCACGCCTATCCTCGCTTTATATTGGAATATTGGTACAGGCGGGGACTGGGGATCTTGGATCCATCCAACCACTAACGGTTCTATTAATGGTTATTTTGTCAATGAGATACCATTACCATTTGGCATTTGACATACCGAGGACCCATAGTTGTTCGGTTCGGATAGCCTTGCTTCCTCGAGTCCTACAGTAGTGTTGACTGTCTCCATAACATCAAATGTTAGCGCTGTGTGGTCTCTCCCCAACTTTTTCCTCCAAACCTGTACTTTTATTCGTGATCCTAGATCCGGACTGAGTACTTTCCATAAATTTCTTCCATTCTCTAGATCTATTCGCTCGCTACCATTTTACAGAGCTGACCCAGAGGGAGGGTATAGCCTTCCTTATTCGTTCGTAGTTTTGTTCTACTCGGCGAAGTCTAGGTAACACCTCTCGTATCTTGTCTACCGGGAGTCAGTCTGATTCTGCCTCATTCCATAGATCTTTTAGTTGCATGATCATGCAGTGTTCAATCCAAGCTTGTCCAAAAGAGTTTGTACTGCCATTCACTAGGATCTGATCCGACCCGTTCTCTAGGATGTATCTGTTTTCAAACAAGATTTGCCCTTAGAATATGGTTCCTCTACCAACAGCGGATGCTCCTTCTCCCACGCATTTAGGATACTTCGCCAAATCCTTAATTTTGGTGTCTTCTGACAACATGACTTGATCATAAAACAGAGCCAGACATGAGTGCCCTTTTTCAGTGAACATTCCAGAGACAATATAAATTCGGTCACTTTAATCCATATTTTATCAGCGCCCCCAAACATTGCAGCTACGGGCTATTTGGCCAGTAGGGCTATGTTTTGTTTTATTGGGTCCAACATACACAGCCCACCCTTATCCCTAGTATTACTGATTAGTTTCCAAGTTGAACCCTTGCTGTTCGGTTGCTACTGGTTTCCATAGATACTTGGCGACAACTTTTTTAATTCCTTTATAAGCTATATCAACGACCATTTCTTCGAAATCCTTCGAAATGGACATTTTTTATTTTTTGAACGAAAATGGAACTGAGTTTTTTTGCCGACACCTCGTCAAAATTTGTTGTTCCTGAGGGTCCAGCGTTTTACAAACGCCTGACCCTCAGGAACAACAAATTTTGACGAGTTTTCGGCCAAAAAACTCGGTTTCAATTTCGTTCAAAAAATAAACGATGTCCATTTTGACGAAATGACTGTTCATCTCCCAAAAAATGGACAGTCAGTGGGAACCAAAGGATCGAGAATGCAGCTGAGGTTAGAACTAATGCTCTGCCAAACAAGGACAGTTGGTGATTGCGCACCTAGTTGTTGATTCTGCCTACCACCTTGTCCTTCAACATTGTGTATTGCGTTTCTGAAGCATTTGACAATGAAACTTGAACCCCCAGGAAACGGTCTGACGTGTTGGTCGGGATCTGGCGTAGCCCCCAATCCACCACTAGTGTGGACAAATGGGGCATTGCCAAGAAGAACACCGATTTTTCCCAGTTGATCGAAGCTTCCGATAGCTCACAGTACTCGTAAAAAACACTCCTCGGTTCCAACATAGTCTCAACTTTATTCTCGCATGCAATTGTAAGGTCATCTGCTAGCGCACCCCCTTTCCAATGGATATGAGGCAGGAGGTGTAACCGTATGATCCTCTCGTTCGATCTGATGTTATGCAATAATACTCCTAGCTGAGTGACAAAGAGTAGGGGGGCTAAAGGGCACCCCTGTCTTAATGACTGGGTAAGAGGAAAATCTGAAGAGATTCGACTGTTCACAATTACCACTGAAGAAACTTTCATGTTCATTGCTCTTACCCAAGTGCAAAAGCCGTTTCCAAACCCCATTTTCCCCAGGGTCATAAAAACAAAGGTCCAACCGACCTTGTCGTATGCCTTTTCCATATCAGGCAATAATAGCGCGACTTCCCTTTTCTCTTTCCCTATTACTTCTAGAGCTTGAATGGTGGTCATAATATTGTCAAAGATTTGTCCGCCCTTCGCAAAGGCCCCTTGCTCCTTGCCTACTAGACCCGGAAGGTAGTCGGCTAAACGAACGGCCAGTGCCTTAGCTAGAACCTTGTAAGCCAGTTAAAGCCACGTTTAATACCGAGATCGGTCCATAATTCACAACTGCCCTGATTTTTATGCTTAGTCCCACTCGTCAGACTGTTAACTACCTTTTTCCCCTGAATACAACGTACGGTCATTATAGCTGTATTTAGACTAAAATGTACCTCAAATACGTCTATAATGTCCGTACGTTGTATTCGGGGGAAGAAGGTAGCTAACCAAGCGAAGGGTATCTACAGTCTTTCAAAATCTAGAACTATCCAACGAAGCCGCAAAGTTTAGAAAACCATGAAATGACCAAAGACGCGAAAAACAATAATTTAAATATAAAAATCGTAGAAATTCAATGTTGAAAACCGCTAAATGCCATAAATAGAAAACACAAAATAACATCCAGGAAAACATACTCTTAGTCAATGAGATGATCCATCTGGCTCAGCAATCCAAACACAACGCGGCCTTCATCTTTATTGACTTCGAGAAGGCCTATGACCATGTGAATTGGACCTTCCTGGATGCATGGCTCCAGAAAATGAATTTTGGGCCCAATTTGAGAAGATGGGTTCATATCCTCCACCATAATGCAACGACACGTGTGCAAATAAATGAGAATTTAGCACCAGCAATTACGCTGCAGCGCTCGGTCAGACAAGGGGACCCCATCGCCCCCTTCCTTTTTGTTATAGTTATGAAAGCACTGTCGGCCAATTTACGGCATAACAAGGACATCAGGAAAATCAAGATTGCAAATATCCCAGAGGAAATCATTCCGGTATGCTCCCTCTTCGTCGACGACCTCACAATAATGACCGATGCCTGGGAGGGTAACATGGAAGAGATACAGAGGCTGATGGATCGATTATGCAAACTGTCAGACATGACTGTCAACTGGGGAATCAAAATTGTGGGGTGGTGCATGCACCATCAAGGGGGGCGCCCGCCTGAAGCTCCCCGCATTAAATGGCTCCCCTTGGAAGCCACGGTGAGAGTGTTGGGCTTCCAAATGACAGCAAACGGAAAGCCAACCACGAATGACGAACGGGTCCAGTCACCCGCTCAAGACAAGATGAAGGAATGGAATCAGAAGCCAACCTCGATTTTTGGGAGGGCACTAGTCATCAATAATATTGTCATGGCGTCACTTTGGTACAAATCACTTATCTGGCCGTTAAGCGCAGCAACGTTGAAGGCGTTCAAGAAGCAGGCAACAACCTTTTTGTGGAGAGGAGATAGTGAATGTGAGAACGCTATCAGCAGGGTGGTGTGGGACGCAGTAATCCAACCCAAGGCTAAAGGTGGCCTGGGGATTATTGACCCGACTCTCCAAGCCCAGACCCTCAGCACGCAATGGATTAAAAACCTCATCCTGAAAACTGCCCAACCCTGGCACCCGTTAGCCATGGAACAGATTGCCAGACTTGCACCAGAAGCACCGGCAGGGGTGGACCCGCTTTTATGGCTAGACGACAGGTATTGGAAACTCCTCCGCAGAGGGAGAGGAGATCAAAGGGAGGGCCCATTAAAAGAAGAATTCTGGCCACGTATGATCAAAATATGGCGGAAGCTCCCCCCCCCAGACCGTCTGGAACCAGAGAGATGAGAGGAAGTATATCGACAACCCCTCTTTGGTAATCGGCGCATCACGGACTCCCACAGGCAAGTAAGGTGCAGCTCCGTCCCTCCATGGAATGGATGGATCAAACATGGGATATGGAGGGTGGGGGACCTATGAGATATCAGAACGAGAACGTGGAGGAATCTAGAACAAATGAAGGAAAAACTGCGCTATTGCCATCATGTGCAGGAGGCTTTGGACGGAATAATAGAAACTCTTCCTCTCCAATGGTATAATATTCTAAGAACGGGCCCGGTTCACAAGGAAGGAGACTGGGTGATGCAGAAAGGAGACCTTGGTAGGGTCGGGATGGTCCACCTGATCAGACCCACGGATGTACTGATCGAGTTTTATACTATAACGAAGGGGAACATACTAATTGGCAGCACAGGCCCCTTTGTCTAGACAGACAAGGAAGAAGTTGACCAGGTTAGAGTGATGGGGGAAGGGGAAAACTGCTGGGTATATAAAACTGGAACCCTGATCACAGAATTGGGCCTGGACCCAGGAGCTACAGTTAATACGAATAAAACAAATAATTAACCCATCATGTCATCTAGGTAAAAAGAAAAGACTAAAAAGTTTAATTGAGTGGAGATGGAAACCGGTTGGCCTGACACGAGGAGGTATCCACAGAGACACAACACTTGAAAACCTCTCTGTTAAAACCACATATAGGATGATCAGGCCAAGATGGAATCTAAGAGACACAGTGAATGAGCGTTGGTACAGACACCTAAACGTTGATAGACATCTGCTAGCTCCAGTCAGATGGTTCCAAGAAAGCAAGAGGAGGCCGACCAAAATCACCTCCCTGCAATGGCAGATAACCCATAGGTGCCTACCTACCAATAACTGGCTGATTGACCACACTAGGCTGGAACAACAGGGTCGCGCTCTCCCCTGGTGCAGCAGATGCCTCCGAGGGTACCCGGCCAAAAAAGCGGCCGAAACCATTGAGCACATCTTTCTACAGTGCCCGAATGTGGCCCTCACCTGGCGTTGGTGGGACCGGGTCTGGCAGCACATAGTCCCTGGATCCCACTGGCCATGGGACTAGCGGGCCATCCTAAAAGGCTTTTGGCCAGGACGGCCCGAAGAGGAATTTGCGAATAATATGTTTGACCTGGGGAGACGAACAATCTTATGGACGCTGTGGTGGCAAAGATGTGTTATGACAATGGAAGAAGTACGATTGGAGGGGGAGGAGGTGCGCGAGCATATCAAAAACCAACTCCCGTTGGACATAACTGATAGATGGCAGACAGTAAAACGCAAGCTAGACCTCCTTCAGCAACCAAAGGATATTAAAGAAAGCATCACTAAATTCTGCCAAGAATGGTTGGGAGGGGAAAGGGAAGGCTGGATTGCGCAGGTGAAATGGTCAGAGGACGCGAATGAGGGCCCTCAGGGGGAGGGAGAGATGGTAAGAAGGGATTACTGCCTGAAATTTAAAGAATGGACTGACATYGACCCGAGCTTCCCAATGAGGCCAGCTTCCGATTTCCCGGACCCCTTCCCCCCACACCCTTTATCCCTAGTAGAAATGACTACGCCTTGAGTCTCTGTTTCGGATG
>BFEA01000189.1:1127112-1138646 GCA_003427395.1 Chara braunii
TTTTTTTTTTTAACAGGAGCGCCCAAGGCTGATATTATCCATGAAAATGTTGAGGCCGGGGTCCTCACAGTCTACCCGGAGTGAACACAAGACTTTGCTGAGAACTGGGCTCAGCGTCCCTCATCTGGAAAACAAGGAAAAACCATGAGGATGATCTGTGCAGGCTTTTCTAAGACAGGGAGAGAACCTCTTCGCCTTAACATCAGGCGCCAGGTCATTGCAGCTGAGCACTAGTTTCTTCCTCCCTCTTTGCGAACCTGCTGAGTAGAAAAAAGACAAGCTTTCTGCTGGACGCCGGGGCAGAGTCCCCTGAGGCATATCAAAGCTCTAGGCTGGGGCCCCACAGGGCCCAGTGGGGGGCACCAGTGGTCCCTGCCGTTCCCCAACCCATAATCTGCGCAACTGAACTTCTGTCATCTGCTTCAGATCAGGGTTTCCACCAGGCCAAGGGGTTGGGGTGGGAAAGGGTCCGGGAACTCTCTAGGTGTCTCATCGGAAAGGAAGGGTCGATATTAGTCCAGTCTTTGAAGACGAGTTTATAATCCCTCGCAATCCCTTGTCCGTTTATGCCTACCCTGTCCCCCGACCACTCAACCTGAGCCATCCATCCCTCCCTCTGCCCCCCAAGCCATTCCACGCAAAACCCAGTAATCCCTCTCCTTATATCCTGTTCTGTCTGAAAGAGGTCAAGCTGAGGTTTAAGATTTCTCCATCTTCGTGTCAGGTCCAGCTGGATCAGTTCTTTTATCTGCTCAGACAATTCGTTTCCTTCTATCCTTACTCCCTCCATGGCTAAGCTTCACCGTTGCCACCACAGGGCCCATAGGACCGATCGTCTCCCCAGGTTATATAGGTTGTTAACGTAGGGGGCGGCACCATCCATTCTTGGGCAGTGCCCAGTTAGTATGGCTTGCCATGACCATGGCCAGGGGACATTTGTTGCCATCCTCCAAATCCGGTTCCACCATCGCCATGTGAAGACTGCCACTGGGCATTGCATAAAAATGTGTTCAATGGTCTCGTTTCTTTTTCTCCCTGGAAATGCCGACAAGCACCGGTGGCACCATGGGAGTGCTATCCCCTTCTGTTCCAGCTGCGTATGATCAATCAACCAGGCATTTGTCGGCAGGCACCGGTGTGCGATCTGCCACTGGAGCGAATTAATCTTCTCTGGCCTAGATTTGGTTTCCTTAAACCATTTTATGGGAGTGAGGGTGGAACGGTCGACGTTCAGGTGCTGAGCCCACCTGTCGACTAAGCGGTCCTTTAGTACTCTTTTGGGTCTGAGCATTTTATACATAGATTTAACAGATATTGTATTGAGGCAGATTATTTTCTTTGCCGTTAGCCCTGATGTCAAACCTGTCTGCCATTGCCATTCGTCAGGATCGATGGCGAGCTCATGTATCGATGTTAGGGGGAGGAAAGCCTTGAAGTCCCGCTCCTCCTGTAGCACCTGTATCCGAAACATTTCCTCCTCCTCACGCCATTCAAGGGGGTTTTGAGAACCATCCAGCACTCCCCTAGGACCGATAGCGTAGTATTCCACCAAGGCATCAGTAGGGCGCGTCTGGTGAATTCGGCTCTCTCACATCGTTATAGAGGGATTCAATGTTCTTCGTGCTCCGTGTGTAGTGCAGAGACAACGTTGAGCTTTTGATAAGCATGTCTCCACCTATGAACTGCCAGATTAAATAGAGAATCGTCTTTCCTAACGACTTCCAAATGTCTATGATGATAATGATCATATAATATATATTGTCTTAAATGCTTGGAAATATGTTTTCATTATACTGCCTGTTCTGGATCTGTTCCGCCAACCGGGCAACGATTGTGATGTCATCCATTATGCACCAGTGGCCAGCCCCCGATGAGCCTCCTATCAGTACCGAGTGCACTGATGAATTGCAGTTCAGCCCTTGCACAGGTTATGGAAGCTAGTAGTATCGGGCTGGTGAACTTCCCCATTGGTATCCCGAAAACTTGCCTCACCACACTTGACAACAACTTATCGCAGATCGAATCTGACAGCTTCCATGATCAACCGAAGGGATATCCTGGCATATCCTTCCATCCTCCTCTTATTATTGCTGATCACACACAGTTTCCCCCCCAGTGAGGCCTGGACCTGCTTGCAACCTCCATCCTCATACCTTCGAAGCAATTGTCGTACCGATCAGATTACCGCCTCGTGAGGAATCCGGGAAAACATTTCCTTCTCGTTGTAACACCTCCCAATAGCTCGGCCACAACCTGCTGTTCAAAGACGCTGCGACGTCATAAGCGGTTAACAGGGACCCCCACTTTTCAGCCCTGGTTAACCCCCTCAACCCTGAAAAGTGCATTGGAGATCATTTTTTTTAGTTTTTTCTGTTTTTGAACTTTTTTTTTCTTTTGCCCTCAAAACCTATAAAACAGCAACTTCTTTTTTTTTTTTTTTTTTTTTTTTGGTGATCACAACTATCTATATTCTTCTCTCAACTTCTGTTTGTTTACCTTCCACTACCTACTCCCTGTCTCTTATACACATCTAGATGTGTATAAGAGACAGATCTAGAGGGGACCCCTGCAAGCATAGTTTTTCCTCTCTCTGTGAAGGGGAGATTTCATGTTGCCCCTTGCCCCTAATGGTTAGGGTATAGGGTTGGGGCCGCCAGTGGGGGTCTGGCTAACACAAAGACCGAGACCTGCGAGTAGTTGTGCCTCCCTTTCTCATTGTCCCCCACAGCAACTTCTCATGTTCCTTGCATTTTTCTCTTGAAAATAAAAAAATAAAAAAAGAAAGCCGGGTTGTATACATTGCCCGAACGGCAATTGCAAAGTGTATCTCGGCCCATACTGCAATTATAACTCGTTTTGTGACTCCCGCGTAGTTCTCCCCCCCCGCCCGAAAAAAAAAAAAAGAATTTCATGATGAAATTCCATACAGTTGGAGAGCAAACCCATCCAATCCATAGAAGAAAACTGGAAAAAACAAAAATCATTTCCACACAGAACAAAATCCTAAAAGGGTCACAAAATTAAAATGGATGGGTTGGGAGGTGGCCCCACTGTGTCAGGACAACCATTGGCAGCCCGCTGCCAGTAATCACCGTCGTGTGCCTGGTGCTTGGCCTCCACAAGAACCTGGACTTTATATTAAAAAAAGAAAAAAAACAACCATTGGCTGCCGGCTGCCAACAATCATCGCGTGTCCTGCCCTTGGCCTCCCCAACACCGTGAAAAAAAAAAAAAAAAAAAAAAGCACAGTATAAGACCTAGCGGCCATGCCTTTTTCTGAACACCCACATGGCTGTTGGAACAACACATGGGGTGCAAAAATGACACGACAGGTGGTTTTGGGGCCTCTCGCAGTTTTGCCCCACCTGGGGGCAAATGCATGGCCGCTAGGTTTCATCAGGGGGGGTGGTTATAATTTTCCCCCTTTTCTCCTCTGTTTTTTTTTTTAAACAGCGCCCAGTGCCCAAGGCTCAGAATATAAGAATGAAACACGACACAAACTTAACTCCCTCGCGCTCTGCTTGTCTAAAGCCGAATCTTCTGCTCTGCCCATTAGGACGAAGCCCTTCTCTGCTCCAGGTGATCACTGTGTACTCAGTGACTGGCCTCTACAACACCATGGACTAGAAGAAAAAAAAAAAAAGAGAAAACTACGGTGCAATCAGGGTTCGAGTTCGTAATTGCACTTGAGAGCCGGTAATGCTGAATGTATATGACCTACGTTTCCCGTCTGGTGGGGTTGCGTCGGGGTGTGTTGTATTCGTGGGATTGCCTGAAGTGCAATTACAAACTGTTTTCGTGACCGCGCCGAAGTTACCCCCCCCCCCAAAAAATGAAGCCCTTCTGCCAAATGGGGGAGACAACGTATGCTTGTGATCATAATTGCTGCCGTTTGTCGCAGAAGCCCCTTAGGGATGATCCACTCCCACCAAAGGTGAAGCAAATCCTCAAATGAAGCTGGCGGCCAGCGCTTTAATTGCACTCCCACTACACACCCGGGAAGAGCGGCGCCATTCCAACCCGGGAGACTCCCAATGGTACCCAGTGACCATCCCCTCCTCACCCCGCCCCCCTCAACTGTGTATTTCGTTAGCACAGCCAGCAGGACACTCAACGGGCAGAACCCCCCATACAACAACTAGACAGCTTTGCAGCCGTCCCCTCGTGGAGTACCCATTAACAGGGACCCCCACTTGAGGCCTCCTTTAACCGTCTCTCGGGGTACCCGGCCGGGAATCCGATGTGAATGTGCTGGAGTCCAGTATCGCAGATTCCCAGCGCCAGATTATAGTGAGTGCGGACGCACTCAATAGAGCCAACCAGGACTTGATCCTGCTCCCTCTGCAGTGTGCATGTGAAACAAGAACCTGTAGAGCACCGGCACCCGACCAACTGGGCTACAGCCATTCAATTAATCATTTTCTTTGTCTCTCTACCTGACATAGACCCTCTCAGTTTAATAAATTTAATTCTATTTTTGTTTTTCAATAACATGTAGAGCATAGTCTGTCTCAGGCTGTCAGAGCATGCTACCGTCTTCACCTGTATATGGGCCTTGTTAGACCCTCCCTGGAAACACGATCTTTAGGAAATCGGCGTCGTTACACCGCATCCTTTTTTTTTTATTTTTTTTTTAGAGGGCCCAGTGCCCAAGGCTGATATTATCCATAAGAAGATTGAGGCCGGGATTCACCAAATTCCTTGAATGAAAGTGAAAACGCTCCCGAGAGATTTCCTTGGATTCCTCAGGATCCCCAGCCAAAACGTCCTTGGATTCAAGGGGTCCTCGTGAGGTCCCTTGGGTTCAAGGAGCCACGATTGACGGATTGTTTTGGAGCGAGCGCCGACAGGAAAGCCATGGTGTCCAACGGACGAATTTTTTTATTTGTCTATAAGCGATGTTGAAGCACTGTTGGTCGATTGCAGGCATCTGCCTAGCATGTTTTGTCGGCTATTGTCGGGCGCATTGATGCAAGCTTTGTTTAGTACACACCTCACATGCTGGGATTCATGGCAGACGTCCTCCGACGGTTCCCGCTCATGCTGCTGGCAACTCTTCTCCTGCTCCTTGCCGTGTTGTTCCACGTGTGCGTCGTTGTGCGGGGTCCTAACAGCAGACAGAAACGACGAACGGTGAGGAAGACGGCGATGGACAGGCGGGAAACCTCCAGCAGACAGCCGACGGGCGCCATTGACTACGCCACTGTGCAGCTTCTCCTTGTAGTAGCCCCCCGCCACGTCGTCAACCAGTCGGAGATCCTCCCATGTCCCTCCCATCCTTCTCCTCATCCACCATCTCGAAGTCGCCTGTGGGATCACACCCGATGCCATGGCGCAGCAGAATTGCACAATGGGTTCCGATAACGACACACAATCCGGTGCATCCATCACTGGTTGCATCAGCTCCCTCTGCCTGCGAACGGACAATCTCATCCTCAGGTGAGTTGTCGTTCTCTCAATGTGATAATGCATAGCGACGACTGACACAGCTGAGACCACCGTGTTTCTCTCCAATGCTCTCCAATGCCGTTAATGCCTTCGCACCACTCGAGAGCTCTTGTTCCATCGCCAGGACTTGCAATGTGCAAGCACCCACCACTCGTTCGCCTGCCGACACCCTCATTGCACCTTCTGCACGTCAATGGGGACCACGCTCGCACTTTCCATGTTTCACGGAAGCGTTACGCTCGTGCTAAGCTGTGATGGCCCGAAGAGCATGCAGAACACGAAGGCGACGTCGCATACATGCTACATCCCCCAACATTCCAATGCCCTCCTCTTAAGTCATGGCCACCATCACTCCTCCGCACAGACGTTTTGCCCCAGTCTCCAATCCAGCCGCCAGGACACCTCACGCATGGATATGTCACAACGGAGGGTTTAAAATTTGAAATTGGAACGGGGATGTTGGCACCCTTTTTCTTCGTCAGCCCGATAGGCCTCCCCGGAGTCCCCGCCACTGCCACTGGACCACTGCACGCCCGAGGACGCACGGACATCCCAGCACGATGACAAACATCCACCCCCTCGGCCGCGTGTATGCGTATGAAATTGGCCGTTGGAGACCTCCAAGGGCTTTCCTTGAAACCCATTGAATTAGGACGCGGTATAACGACAACGCAGAAAACCGGAAATTTTTCCAAGGACTTCATCCTAATTCCTAATGATTTTCCAAGGAGGGTCTAACGAGGTCCTATAACGCCCGATCTTTATAGCTGTATTGGGCACAACTTTCAGTTCAGATACGACGATAATCATTACCGGGCGTTCTATTCGGGTGAAGACTGCGAACACAATGCACACTCATTATGGCCGCACCAGACTGGAAATATAGCTTGCATATATTAGTTAGCAGGGTTCGTTGTGTTCGGGAGAAGATGGTAGTTGATGCCGACTCCTCGCCACGTAGACCACTTATCGTTGTATCTGGACTGAAAGTTCGCCCAAACATAGCATCTATAATGACCATCTGTTCTTTCGGGGGGGATGAGGGTAGAATCTGTCTCTTTTTTTTTTTTTTTTTTTTTCCTGACTGCCGTCAATTTTTTTTGTTTTTTTTTCCCGAAATTGCACTTTTATTAACGGGGTCAGTGCCCAAGGCAAATTACATCATCAAGATAGTCAACAACAAGGTCGCAGGGTTGCCCTGCCCCTCCAGGAACTCAGAGCCCTGTCCCTGCGTGCACAGTCTTCACACTGGTTACCCAATAGCGGCACCAGCCCTGCCAAGAAGCCATGTCTACTCTCATCTACAACCTCCCTACCTACACTCTTAATGCAAACAAATAAAGAATACCAATTCCAAATAGACGAAATTCTAACAGGCCACATAAAAAAGCGAAAATATGAATCTTAACTTGGGTTGTACCCATTGAGATTTAGGGTGCCTGGAAGATGGCAGTTCCTACAGAGGTCCAAGGGTGCAAGGTGGGAAACCTTGTCACGACAACCCAGGCTCCCCTCGGCTACTAGGTGCTCTGTCGGACCTGTATTGGTGTTGTCTTCCTTCGGTGGAAATTACTTGATCTGCTCATTGGGCGAATTCTTTTCTGGAACTTTCCAGATTCCTCTCTAGTTCACAATCTGTTATTTCAACTTATTTGGCTTTGTTCATTAGGGTTTAGTCATACCAAGACTATTATAATTTCAAATGGCGGTTTGTCTTTTTCTGGCCACCTGCATGGGCTGGACTGTGACGCCCAACCTCACGCCCAGCGTGACTTCCTGATCGGAGTGGGATGGGGGTCCGCAAGTGCGAAAAGGGGTGTGCCAAGGATTTTTGGGAATTTGGGGTGGAGTCCCAGGTCGGAACTGAGATCTCCTGTAGCGAGTTTCAGGGGTAAGAGTGCAAGTGTCTTCGAGTTCAGAGTTGGGGCGATGACTGGTTGTGCCGCCCGAGCCGGGGTGGGGTACTACGGGTGTCTCTGTGGGAGTGCTCGTACCTCTGCCGACCGTCGCATGTCTCGGGGTCTGACGAAGACGAGTTGGATTCTCGTTGCTCGACCCGGGGATGGGCCCGTTGCGCGTCCCTCACTTGCCGACGCTCATCGGGCTGCCGACACTCTGAGCACGGCGGTCGGGGCCAGAACCGGGCTATGGAATCCCAGGGGACCACGAGTAACCTATGGTAAGGGAGGACGATATAGTAGGGAGGGAAGTCAGTGGTAATGGCAACGAAGCCTGGGGTTAAAAGATATTGCTGGTTCCGGCTGTTGGGATAATCTGGAATCCGCGAGTCCCGGTTGATTGCCAGCTGAAAATTGCCCCTGCACAGTCGCTCGTTTTTCGTCCGGCAGGGGTTCTCAAGATATCCCGGGTTCCGTAGGTGGCGCTGTTGTAAGGTTCACTGCCGTCGGATCTGTTCCCTTTCCCAATACGCTCGGTATTCTGGGTCCCTCAGGCTTCCGCGGTCGGTGATCCAGAAGGGAGACTTTATCGCCATATCTCGTTTACCTAAATTCCTGCATACACATCTTCCCACGGGGCGGGATTGTGGCCAGCTTTTGCAGACGCACGTGTAGATGGCGCGTCCGCGGACAGTCGTTCAAGTTGTCTTACACGTGCGTGCGCAAGGGTTGGCTGATCTGATCCTGACTTGCGCAGGTAACCAAGCGATCCACACCGGCTTAGTTATTGCAGTTAATCCCACTAAGCATACACACTCAACAATCCCGTTTGTCCTGACCCGTATCGCAGATAAGAACTTCATCATTTTTGTCGAGATCTGTCGGGCTAAATTCGTTCGAGAATCGGCGGACCGTCCTCGTGGGTGCGCGTGTAAGATGCGCTCGTCAGATCGCACTCATACGGGGACCCGCGGGGTTGGTCCACTATGGATCGGTCTATCAGCCAATCAACGGTGCAAAATGAGGTTCATGCAACAATCCTTCAGATAAATTTCGTTCGGGCAGGAAGCAGTTACGTGGCCATCAAGGGAATATCTCATTACCACTCAGACATACATCGAAGCATCGTAACAATACCAATTCCTTTCACCTACCAATCATCTGGGTGAGAATAGACCGGCGTCGCGAGCGCTGGATGATTCAAAGTTACATGCAAAACATTGGTTATCCAACATTACAAGATCATCATGCCCATCTCATCAAGCGAATGCAAAAGTGAAAGAGGGAGAACATATCACACAAAGCCGAAAGATTTGTCAAAATACCGAACAAGGGCGCCTCGCCCAGAGCCAAAATTTTATACACAAGGACTGAGGAAAGACAAAGAAGATTGCAATCCCATATCCGCCCGTTTTTCCTCTCTCTCTCTCCCTTTCTCCGATGCGGACAGTCGGTCGTCTCGCACCCACCACCGAAGTTGTCACCCCTCTTAGTCTGCGTGCGCCCGTCAGGTTCGCCCGTGCGCCACAGTCCGTCGTGGCCTACACGTCAACCCCGTGCACTTGGCACCAGCTCGTCGGGTCGCCCAACTCCCACATCAACTCACCTCTTACTTCGCTTGTTAGCCGACCCTCACTGATCGCACTGACTTCGAGCTTCCAAAATTTTTAAGGGAGCCATCTAACCACGCCAACGAAATTTATAGCTTGCATACGTGCGTGAAGATGCGAGATTGCACGGATTGGAAAGAGGAGCGGAGAGAGGAAGTGCCTACGCTTGGCATGGCCAGCTCGCGGCGTGCAAGACGTAGCCACTCTCCACTCATCGATCTAGGCATGCAGCGCTCAGGCCAATCAGTTGCAGCAAAGGGAAGGGACAAAGGGCGGGAAGAGGACGAGGGAACAAAAAATAAGATACAGTAACAGTGGCGCCCGCCCAACGATTACAGTTGTATGCAAGATTAAGGGCGCCGCTTAGTCAGAACTTCGTTCCTGCCGCAGAAGAACGCGCGAAAGAAAGGGGCGCCGCTCGGCAAGAATTTCAAAAAGTCCTAAATTCCTAGCTGAACTCAAAATTGCAATAGAAAAATTTCAACGAGACAGAAGGAAAGCAAAAAAGAAATCAAAATCCCGAGAGTCCTCGGGGCTCTTCCATTGTTAAGAGGAAAATTTAAACAGAAAAGGAAAAAGCTCATCGCGCCAAAAATCTGAGTTTCCCCCCTTTTTAATCCCAGCAGAGCAAGAAAGACCATCGCCAACCGTTATTGATCGCGCCCAACAGGGCGCGCACACTCAACTGTCTGTCCCGGGCCTGTCCTATTACCGCCGACGAGGAAGGAGCGAAGCGAAGGAAAAGAAAGAAACGAGGACACCGTCGCAATTTTACCCGCCGATCCCACCTTTTGTAAGTTGCCCAACCTTCCCATCTAAGGACCCCTCATCATCATCGCGCAGAAAGTCGCGCGACATAGAAAGCGGCTCGTCAAATGACTACTTTTTTTTTTTTTTTTTTTTTTTTTTGGAMAAATGCTCCAGTCTATTCGTGGGGAGCAGCACGTGCTGGGAACCGSGCCCAGCGTCCCATATAGAGTTGCACAAGTCATTTGAGATGCCGGGGCCATTACCTGGCTTCGGCTGAGAATCAATCTGAGAACTATTGAAGAAATTCAAGAGAATTGAAGGAGAGGTTAAAAAACTATGAATGACTACTCACCTCTTTTCGAATGCTCAGAACCCCTAGACTCCCAAACAAAACTCTCTAAAACTGTCCAACACTGTCTTATTCCCTGTCGATCTCTCCCAGGCCTTACACCCTCACCTCGCTAGGTTACAGAGCAACACGACTCGCGCCAGCTCCGCCCAGCGTTGTCTCAACAGCCACCCTTGGTTGTCCCTTCGAATGCCGACCCCAAAGCATCCCCAAATCTCTCTACCAGGCCTCACGCTCCTGCAATCAGCAGGTTACAGGGCAACACCCCAGCACCGGCCAGCATCGTTCTGGCATCGAACAACCGCAGATCCATGAACGTATCAGTATCAAACAGCCTAAAGCGAGTTGCTAGAAGTCCCCAGAATCCTAAAACATTCTCTCTTTTTTTTTTATAACAAAAATCAATGCTTTTTTAGGTAAATTTGGGAGACTATCCACCAGCGAAAATCCCAGCAATTGTCGTCAAACACTCTAAAGCGCCACAGGGTCCTAACACCCTCGAAGTCCTCAGACGCTGTCTTATTCCCTACCAAGCTCTACCAAGCCTCTCACCCCAGCATAGCTTACAGGGCGAGGCAACTCACCCCAACTCCGGCCAGCATCGTCTTCGATAGGAACCCTTGATTGTCCCGTGAAATGACCCCCTAGGCATTCCCAGATCTCCCTACCAGGCCTCAAGCTCCTGCTGTCAACAAGTTACAGTGTCAACCCCCCAGCACCGGCCAGCGTCGTTCTGGCATCGAACAACCGCAGGTCCATGAATAAAACAACATAAAAAATCGCCTCAAGGAAATTGCAAGGAGTCCCAAGAGCCTGAAAGCGTTCTACCACAACGACCGAGAACAATCACAACCTGTAGAGGATAGCCATATCCAAACACATCGCCCGTTTTCTTTTTTTTGGGGGGCAACGGCTCGTGGGTCACAGCCCACGTTTTGAATGGGAAAAAAAAACAGTCGTCCGCAGGTCCGTCCCGACCGTAGGTCAAAACGGCAATGATAACAGTGGCCCACATTATACACATGGTGCCTGTTCGAAACAAGCACTTTTGTCTTCTTTTTTTTTTTTTTTTTTTAATCCCTCGTGTGGTCGCATTGTATGGTCACGCCAGGCCGCGCCATGTGGTGGCTGGAACGAAAAAAAAAAGAAAAAAAAAAGACCAAATCATGGTCGGGCCACGCCGGGGTTTGGCCGATATATCTGGGCCATGGCCAATCTGGGGTGTGGCCGAGACATCTCGGCCGTGGCGAATCTGGGGTGTGGCCGAGACATCTCGGCCGTGGCCCAACCATGGGGCCGAAACACCTTCTTTTTTTTATAATTTGGACCATTTCTTGATTTATGCGTGTCATCCTTGTGCAGGGGCCATGTTAAACCACCACTACCCCCGCCGTCCAAAATTCGGGGGGACCGGTAGGCCAAATTGTGGATTCTGCTTTTGGCCTACCGGTAGCTGTGTGGTGGTCCCGCCACCGTCTC
>BFEA01000189.1:1193136-1209073 GCA_003427395.1 Chara braunii
TTTTTTTTTTTTTTTTTTTTTTTTTTTTTTTGGAAGAGAAGTAACATTATATTGCAAAATTTAGAAACCGAGGCCGGGAAACCTCGCAAACAACCCGGAGAGTAGGCGATAGCCCAGAGTGCACTGGTGTTGGAAACTGGGTCCAGCGTTCCCCATTGCCCACTACCTCAGTCCTACGTAAGAGAAATTCTTCCAAATACACATGAAGCACAACAAAAACGAAGTCCTAGGCAGAAAAGCTATACTCTCCCAGAACTCTTAGAATCTACATGTAAATCAGGTAGCCACCGCTGCTTGTTTGAAACCAAACCATATTAACCATGGAGCAAGAAATTACAGTAGAGAGGAGGTTGGGGCAGGACAGAAGCCCAACCCCCGTACTCCCTAATAAAGACTTGCCACATCAGTTAACCCCGCTATACGTCGAAGGAGAAAATTCAATACAAAGTACAATAGCGAACACTGCTTTTCAATACCCAACCCGAGCTGAAATCGAACATCGGGGTATCTTATGCGACCCCCTACAGCCAGAGCTATCTCGAACAGTACAACTGAGGTTAGAGTTTTAGCGTCTCATCCGAGGAAAAGGGCGCCAAGCCGCGTTCTCTTGCCCAGGGCCTAAGAAACCAAGGCTTGCTTGAACCCCCTCTATTAGTGGAACGTTTCTAATCAGCTTTAATCACCAGTCTCACGGATAAGAGGACTTGAGCCTATTGCTGGGAGAACGAACGCTTCTCATTCTTGAGGAGTGCTCTATTCCTTGCTCCCCATAGTACCTGCATTATAAACCCTCTACAGACCAATGTCACATATCCCCAACCCTCTGAGTAGTTGAGTCCTAGGGATGGAAACAAGCCGAACGAACCCAATCGTCGGTCCATAAGAAGGAATCAGGCCCATGGTGGAATTCACCACCTTCTCTTGCACAAAGACCAGTGGCGTGCCTTTTGTTGAATTGGGGCTCATCCTCCATTCTTCCACCCTCCACCCTCCACCCATCCTCCGTTCTTCCACCCTCCACCATGTTAACAAATCTAGTCCTACCACCTTCCACACCAACGCAGTCCTGTCCTCCGCTTTAACCCAAGTACCATATCCATTCTCCATTGTTGATTTCAGAACCAAAGTCTAAGACCAGTGTTGAGGACATGCATTGATCAACTTGGGCCTGTTGGTTGCAACCCCTCGCAAGCGAGGGAACTTTCGCTTTAGATCCTCTTTTGAAATTTAGTCATCCATGGTTTCGTCCCAGAGGTGCTTGATCAGAAAGATCCCTTTCTGAACCCAGGCCTTACCAAAGTTTCCCAGTTCATCGCCTGCTTTAGACATTGAACCCTCAGGCTGACAGATCAGGGAGTTTTCAAAAATGCATTGATTTTGCACCTCAACTCTCGAGATTGGAGGGCGGATGGCCTATGGGAACAACCTGTTCCACACCAGCAATATGCCTCGCCAAACTCTTGATTTAATACGACTGTTGAGGAAAGATCATAACAAGAGGCAATGCGAGGTACCCTCGAGGTTAGACAAGGACCATTCTTTGCCCAGGAAATACTCTGCAAGTCTGACCCATATTTTGAAAGAGTCTTCAAAAAATGCCTTGAAGACCCACTTAGCCAATAAAACCATATTTTGCGTCTGTGTGTCTAAGACGCCCAAACCTCATTGGGTCTGAGGCATACAAATAGCATCCCAGACCACCTTGGTGATGAACGCCTGATTGTCCTCCGCAGTTGGCTTCCAGATATATCTGGTAGCCACGTTCTTTGTAGTAGCGTAGGCCTCCTTCCCTAATAAACAGATAGACAGGGGGAACCACAAGATGGAGAAGGCCGCGGATGAAAGCATCAACGCTCTACCAAAGGTAGAAAGACGATAATTCTTGACCCATCCGTGAATTCTGGCTGAGACTCTATCATTCAAGAGTTGGTCTTGCGCCCTGGAGCAGTCGAAAGTGAAACTTGGACCCCCAAAAATCTTTCAGGATTTTATGTGGGGATAAATCGCAGCCCCCAGTCAACTTTCAACACAAACTGTGGGTGGAGGAAGTAAACAAACTTATTCTAATTGATTGATGTCTCAGAAAACTGACAGTACTCATCTATCACTAATGTTAGCTTCTGAAGAGAAGAGACGGAGTTTTCGCAGACGACTGTTAGATCGTCTACTAAAGCTACCCCCTTCTAGTGTAGAGTAGGTCTAAGTTGAAGTCTTTCCTCTAATATTGTTCATCAAGGCTTCAGGTTGTAGCACAAAGAGCAGGGGTGGCAAATGACATCCTTGTCTTAAGGAGCGCGTCAAGGGGAACTCATCAGACTGTTGGCCTTAATCATGACCGTAGATATAGAATTAGCATACATGGCATGGACCAGCTCCAAGAAGTCGGAACCAAAGCCCATACAGATGAAAGTGGAGGACACAAAGGCCCACCCCACTTTGTCATAAGTTTTTTCCATGTCTAGCAGTAGGACTGCTACTTCCCTTCTTTCTGAGCTTACGATTTCCAAAGCCTGAATTGTAGATATAATTATGTTTTCAAATATAGACCGAGCCCTAACAAAGGTTCCTTATTCCCAGCCTTCTAGAGAAGGGAGCTCATAGGCTAATCTAATAGTTAATGCTTTAGCTAATATTTTGTATGTCACATTTAAAACAGAAATAGGACAATAGTTTCGAACTTCCCTTTCTGTCCTCTTTTTTGTAGAGAAGGGATATCACCCCTTTGACCAAATTAGGGGGAAGGGTATTGGTGTCCAATGCCTTGTTGTAGATCTGGCATATAAAAGGGTCGAAATCGGACCAACACGCTAGGAACAGTTCTACCGGCATACCATCGACACCCAGACACTTCCCTAGGGTCATTTGCTTGACCACTTTGTGTAGCTTTAGGACTGTGAAGGGAGTATCCAAATAAGTTCTGGTGTTTGTAGAAATGTTCACCTTAGTTATGTCCCAGAAACCAGAGTTTTTTGACAAGTTAGAGTATAAGTGGTCAAATGGTCTTCTCGTGGAAACGATATCTCGGGAGTAGTCAAGAGCATAAGCGCACATGTCCGTTGTCTCCGAGGCTATTGTTGCTTGGACATCAAAGGAATGGATAAGTTCCCTAACTAAGGGTTTGGTTTGTTTTAAAATTAGGGAATGAAATGTAAGCTTAGTCATTCTATCATATCCCACTATACCCCTTAGAGAGAGTCACTCCAACCATTCAGCCTGTTTCTGAAGGTCCAGGGATTCCAGTTGGCAGAGAGTTTTTTTCCTCTTTTCAGACTAGTAATAGTCTGCAAAGGGGTCCTGGCCCATTTGTGACTCGGCCATTTGCACTGCTTTCTGGAGTTGTAGCTCCTTCCATTGCCTCTTCGTTGCCTTCATACGAGAAAAAACAATTAAGGCTTCACGAATAATTCCTAGGCCGACTTCCGCCCAGTGGTCATCTGAGAGGAAAAATATCTTAGCTTCCTCCCACAAGGCTATTTGTGAATTGACCCATGCCATTATACCGTTATCCTTAAGATTAGCAGTATTCAGGCGAAAGGGGGGGTGGACCTTTTGTATCAATTCTTTGGCCAATATATCCCCCATCACTGGGTAATGGTCTGATATGGAGGAAATAGCATAATTAGCAAATACACAGCGATCCCAAAGGCCGCCCCTCAAGGCTATGAAGTCTAGCCTTCGTCTTCGTTGAGGCGATGTATCGGAAGGTCTCAACCCATACCAAGTAAAACCATGATCATCCAGATGCATCACCCTGTAAATGTGAACTAGCGATTGTGAGTCCAACAAGGAAAGAAGCAATGTGCTGTCGTGTCTCAAGGGGGAGGGGGATGGCGAGTCTTAAGAGTGATATTCCAATCCCCCTGAATCGCCATGTAAACATGCAGGCAGATTAGCTAGAAATTTTGTTCTCTCTAGATATACAGTCGTGGCGTAGACAGATATCACAGCCCATTCCTAAGAGCCAGTTAACAATTTGACCCAGGCCCAACGCCCTCCTGGGTTTGCATAAAGATCTAAGATTTCGCATTCGAGGTCCTTATGAAGTGGTGCACATCCCCGGGATTTTGGATAAGGGACACGTTGAATGGGATACTGTCTCTGTCCTCGCTCAACGGATTACCAGGTTGTCCTAAGGGGAGGCCCCCCAGCTAGACTTGTCCATAAAACATCTCTGACAACAATAGTGACGAGGCCTCAATTCTCGCAATCCAATCAACGATCTCTGTGGCCGAAAGACCCTCCTGGAGTCGGATTGAGGAAAGCGAGTTGCTTCGGAATTGAACTACATCATGCAGAGGAATCCAGTCTACTTGTGTTGTGCACCAATTTTTGAAAGAGGTTGATATCTCTTGGATGGTCATAAAGGATATGTGCAGCAAGGATTTTCTTTCGTTTGGCAAGGTAACCACGTGTCTGCCCATTTTGGGTTCAGAGAGAAGTGCACACGAACCCAAATAGTGAAGGACCAGTTCGTTTAACTAATTTAACCACTAGGTAGTCTAATGGTAGCCCTGTAACTTTTATCTAAGGGAGGGCTACAAAATTATATGTCGCTCGTTTAGTTAGGAGCATCGTCCCCTGGGTAGAGTTAGAACAGATTAATGGAATCAGAAAATTTTTTACTTTCCCTTTCGATCTGTTCGTTTTACTCAGTGTTGCCATGGGACCTGCCCGCACCAAAGATTTTTTGGTTGCCCTCACTTTGTGACCTCACTTCTTCGAGGATGGCTTATCGGTCAACATAGAGCCAGATGGTTTTCCGAGATATTGTTCCTGTACCGTCGGAATAGGAATATTGTCATTAGTACGGGAACATTTACTCAGGGTGCACATCACTAGGGCCTTCGAGTCCTTTCGAGGGTCAAAGTGGATATCCCCTTCTTCGAATAGACCAGCCATTGCAAAGTCCAGAGTCTCGACTAGGGGGTCAGAATGAGTTCCACCCATTCCTTTCTCCTCTTCGAGGTACCTCATGTAGTTCGCATCCTTCAACTTCTGAGCCCGATTACTGCAATTATCCTTTGAATCCGAAAAGTCATAGGAAGTGCAGTGATCTAGGTCCGTCACCTCATACGGGGAGGGATTAGCTTCCAAGACATCTAAGTCTAAGTTCAATTTGTTGTGTTCCACGTGTTTATTTCCCGCTTTTCTCCCCCAAAAAACATAGTGAGAGGAGGGAGAAAACGAGGGCAGACCCAGTTGAAGCTTGCCGTTAGGAATGAGAAGAACTTCATTAGCATCGGGTTGAAATAGATTCCCCTTACTCGGGGGACCTATATTCTGTCCCTGGGGGACCAGGCCTTCGAATGGCTACGAGTCTCAATAGACGCCACAAAATCATTCTTCGGCTTAGTCCCTTCGCGTTCATGGCATCCTCGGATGGAGGGGGGGGAGAAGGGGGAGGGGGTGGGGGGGGAGGGGAGGGGGAGGGAGAGGGAGCAGGTGTGGGGGGGGAAGGGGAAGGGGGGCGGAGGGGGTCTTTTCCCTCGCTGTCCTACTACCCGCCACCTCTTCTCCCTTCTCACCCTCAAGCATCCTATTTTCCACCAAACCTTCATCCCCTTTCTCAACTCCTACCTCCTTGCTCTTCCATTTCCCTTTGCCCTTGCGTTTCCCTTTCCCTTTCTCTCCCGCTCTTGCCGTTTCCATCCTTTTACCTCCTTGCTTTCCAGAATTTTTTCTTGACACTCCTTCCTTCACTGCTCTCCCACCCTTCTCTTTCCTTTTCCCGTTCCCTCCATCCAACTCCTCCTTTTTTTTTCCAAAAATTCGAATTATCTTATTCCCCACCTTTTTTTTTCTGATTTATTTTATTGTTTATTCTGAAAATTCGAATTTATTTGCGGCACCCTCAAATCTGATTAGGGCTTAATCATTCTTACTTTCGGCACACATTTTGACCCCATGGGGGTAACGAAGTGCTGCCAATTTTTTTATTTTATTTTTTTCGTACTTGGTCTTTTTCAACACATTTTGACCCCTTCAAGTTGGGGGTAGCGGAGTGCTGGCAAAATCTTCTTATTTTAATTAGCCTTTCTTCTTGACAACACACTTCGACCCCATGGGGGTAACGAACTGCTGCCGAAATTTTTTTAAAATCCAACACTTCTTTTCTTTTCACCTCCTCATCGACTTATTTATTTATTTATTTATTTATTTGAAAATGATAATTTGCGGCATTGTAAGACTTAGTGTGCTTCTTTTAATCTCTCCTTCCTCTTTGCACCTTTGTAACCCCATTGGGGTAGGAAAATGCTGCCAAAAATAAAAAAATATATATATATTATTTCTCTTCTCACCTTTTGCTTATTTGTTTTTTTCTTTATTTTTATTATTTATTTTATTTTATTTTTCTCTCGAAATTTCACTATTTATTTTATTTTTTCTCCCTCTCCCCTCCATGGCTACTATCTTCTTTTCTTGATTAGGTCGTCGCTACCCTACCCTAACCACCCAAAACCCGGTTAGGGTTTTCTTAGGGTTTTCTAGGGTTTATGGTTCTCCTAACCTCCCTCCTCTCTCGCTTCCTCCCATCGGGCACCCTGAACCCGAACGACTCCTCTCCCTTCTAGCGGATTCGCGCCACCATCTCACGCACGACCTGCTGGTCACGAAGTGAGCCGACTTAAGATTACCCACTCCGCTCCCACGGTCCCCTCCCTCTCACCGTCGAGTCATCGGTGGTCCCCTATCCCTACGCCATAACCCATCTCCTTCCCCACATTTTTCTCCACCTCCCGCCATGTCTAACCCCATGCGTTACCACCTACGACGAGACTATAGCTGAGGAGATCGTCTCGGCGCCCTCCGTCTCTCATGCGCCCACCCACTCGACGGTCTAGGGTCCGCACTCTGTGGACCCCACTGACCTTCGCGTTGTTCTTGCATCTCTCATTGCATCTCGGCAAGCTCGAATCGATGCACTTGCACCCCTAGAGAGGCAAGTCAATGCGCTCACTCTTGAAGTTTACCGCCTCAAGGGTTCCCCTCATCGCTCTCCCCACCGCTCTTAAACCCCATCCCTTACCGGCTTAGAGTCCGGCTCTCCACGACTCCAAGGACAGAGACGTGGTGGTTCGTCCTTCTCCGCAGGCCAGGTCCAGCACTCCCCCTCCGCAGTGGTGAGTGTTGCTGCCGCTCAGACCATACCGTTTGTTGCAGCACATTCATCGGCCCCCGCCGCTCCCGCCGCCCCTGCCGCTTCGGCCACTGCCGCATGTGCTGTCGGCCAGATACCGGTATCTGGCCAGGCAGTTTAATCTACCTACCCGGGTGCTGCTTCCCAGCTTCCTGCACCGGTCGTGGCACTACGGTCCGGAGTTCCTCCTCCCACTAGAATACTCTCTCTGCCTCCTCCACCTCCAAACCTGCGCACCTAGCGGGTGACTACCATACAGGCCACCGTGGCGCAGCTACAGGCGGAGATTTTTTTCATGAGACAGCCTCACCATCCACAGGCTGCTCACCCTTCTTCTTCGTATACCACCCCTCTCACCTCTGTCTTGCGGGCTCGTTTCCCTCTACCGGTTCCCTCCCTCTACCCTCCTTCATCGCTACTCCGTCACAGTTGAGGCCGTTGCCTCCACGTCTGTTGGACCTTCGACCAGCATCCCCGGCTCTCAGCCTGCTACCACTTCTACCTCTGTACCGACATCGACATTTGCCGTTGCAGTGCAGGCCCATCAACCTCTCTCCCCTCGCCGTCAACATAGCGGTCCCACCTTTGTGCGTTTGTCGGACATACCCAACTACGATGGTACCGTGCGTGTGTCTCACTGGTTGCAGGCTGACACATGTGTACTGACACTGACTAACACTGGTCAAGAGTTGTGGTGCTCCACGCTCGCAACTAAATTGCGAGGCAGCGCATTCTCTACATGGGAGAACTATTATTCCCATCGTACTCGCTCAGGTGAGGCTCCTACTCTCGCGGATTTCACTGCGTTCCTCCATGACTGCTACGGCACTCTCCACAATACGACCGGTGTCATAGATCGGGTCACCCAGACGCAGTGGCGCGGGTCCCCCGCACCAGTCGATCTTGAGCGTCACATCGAAGTGTTTCAAGACGCCCGCCTCATTTGCGATGAGGCACTCCTACCTAAGGTCCTTTTGACCAACAGGTTCGTAGTCAGTCTTTCGACTGACTAACGCATCAAGCTCTGGCGATAGAGCTTCGTCTCCCCAGAGCAGGCCTACGAGGCTGCTCGACAGTACCGGAAAATGCGGAGTCGTTTCTCCGACGCCCCATCTTCTTCGCGATCCACCGTCGTCGCCACGCAGTCACGCTGTGCTACTTGCGGTCGATCCTCCTTGGCCGACCGCTTTCGTCGACCAGCTCGACCTGGAGCGCCATTCTCTCGGCGCTACAGTTCTCTGGAGTACGGCGAGGACGCCTCGGCCGAGCTTGACACTACGCTCAGGGACGCCCCCGAGGACATTGAGCTCCGAGACGTCATCCACTTGCAATGGATGACGACACTTTCCTGGTGGCCGAGCACCTAGGGATGGCCATGTTTGCCGTGGGTCATGGGCGCAGTCGGGTTGCACAGGTTGGCGCCTTCACGTTCACGGTTCCTCATATAGACCTCCCACAGGGTTTTGTCCCTCCTCGCCGAGCTGTATCCCCTGAGGAGCGTGCCGCCCTCGAGGCCCGTCGCGACTGCCTTCATTGTCGCCACGATCATGGACACACCTCATCACGGTGTCTATACCATGCCGCCCTCAATCGACACTATGCTGACATCTCTCGTCAGCGCCGCTCTCAGTCTCCCCCCGACCCAGCCAGCCACGGTGAAGTGTACCGCTGAGGCCTCGCACGTAGCCGGCTTCCCGACCACCGAGTCATGGTTCGCCCTCTTGGCTACCCCACCAGAGGATCCTCAGGACACGACAGACGCAATTCCCTCTGCCCCGCCGTCTGTCGAGGTACCGTCTGCCTCACAGTACATAGCCGCATCTAGTCCTTCCCCTCCGAGACTTCTGACGCGTCGTGTCATTCGCACAACTCGTTGTAGTGCTCCGTTAGCGACTAGCGATGACGTCATGTCATCTCTCCTAGATTTGATCATTCTTCAGGCTCGTCAGGAGCGACTCACGAGACATGTAAACGTCCTGCGTCATCTTCTCGCTATGCTTGTTGACCCTGATCGCACCCTCTCCATCATTCCTATTCGCTTGGGGACATCTATGAGGGTGTATCACACTTTATGGGACTCTGGCTCACAAGGAGACTTCGTTCAACCTCGCGTGGTTGAGGAAACTCGCCTAGCTACCTCCGGGTCTCGCTCTCCTATCTCCGTTACCCTCAGAGATAACAAGATGCAATGCTTCTTCGATCAAACGGTCCCCGACCTCCACTTCTGCCTCACCCTTCAGCCATCGGATGGTACTCAGGCTCCTCAACGCGTCCTCCGCATACTTCGACGTGCTGGAGACTGGGTATAACTTTATCCATGACACTTCCTGGTCTCGCCGGTTCCGTGGCACAGAGGCCGAACGGACGACCGAGACACTCATTCTCAAAACAAAGTGTGGTTAGACCCATCGAGTCCCCTTCATTGGAACCACAGGCGACACCCCTCCCGACCGACCTCCCAGGACCCCCGTTCCTCTGGGTCTCACCCAGATATCGCCTTCACTTCTCTTCGTCAGTTTGCTCACTTCATACGACAAGAGGACGTCACGTTCTACTCGGTCAGTCTCAGTGAACGTCATTGATCTTCTTCGCTACAATCCACTCTGTCCCGAGGGTGAGCTCATCTCATTGGAGTCCGACCCCCCCGAACCTTTCTCCATCTTCGCGGCTCCGATCTCTACATCCACCCCTCAGACTGTGGATACGCCCTCGCCATCCCAGGTTCCTACGCCGTTCACTGCTGATTCCACCCGTATGTCTCATGCTGACGCAGACGTTGAGGAACTCATGCGGTTCACAGCCGACTTAGAGCCCGTCGTTTGCAATTTGATTCGAGAGTACAGCGACGTTTTCCCGCCGTATTTCTCATATTAGAGCGAGATTCCTCTCATGCAAGGTGTTGAGTATTCTATTCAGCTCGTGCCTGACTATCGTGTCCACCATCAGGCACCCTACCAACTCTCGATTCCAAAGGCGACGGAACTCAAGTGTTAGCTTGAGGAGCTCCTTCGAGCGGGTTTCATTAAACCCAGTAACTCCCCTTGGGATGCACCCGTCCAATTGTGGTATGATGGACTAATGGCGGCGCTGCAGGAAGCCTATAGTACCTATTCACGGATGAAAAGCATAAAAACACATAAACAACTACAGGACCTAAGGGCTACCATATTGTTAGCGGAACGAAACTTGGGGAGTAACGCAGTTTCAGATCTTTATTGGTACCTTAAGAGGCAAGATGCCTTGGCATCCCTTGAGCTCCATGAGACCGAACTAGAAGAACAACGTAGGGAATGGCTAAGAATCAAGGGTATGATAAATTACGACCGTATGACTAAGGATATTTTTCAAACCCTCATGAAATTTCATACTAGACCCCAAATGAAGGAGCTGGAACACCCTTTCTTACTCACTGCCCTGCTAGCGGAAAGCACGATCCAAATGTGCGAATATGCCAAGGAATATTTCAGCGACATACTTACACGCCGCCCCTTTGACTCGTTTGACACAGATTTACGGGATTTCTCTGGGTTTTGGAATTTTCTAGACAAAAGGATCCCACTCCACATTTCGCTCAACTTGGACCGCCCCCTCTCAATAGAGGAACTTAACATAGCAGCGCAGGCCATGGCCACAGGCAAAGCCCCCGGACCAGATGAATTACCTATTGAGTTCATCATGGCCCTATGGAAAGCAAGTGTCCCTATCCTCACAGACTTATTTAATAACGTTTTCCTGGGCGAGGACCTCCCCCAGGTATGGTGGAATGAGTTATTTCTCTGCTCTTAAAAAAAGGTTCGGAAGAGGATATACGAAACTGGCGTCCTATTTCTTTGTTGAACGCAGCATATAAACTGTTAGTTAAAGCTCTAGCTTTAAGAATTGTTGCACACTTACCACAACTGACTGGCCAAGAGCAAGGTGTCTTTGTCAAAGGGCGATCTTTCCATGAGAATATCATTACTAGTAATTTACTACTATACAAGCAGTAAAGGTAATTGAAAAGGAAAATAGAGAGGTGGTCATCCTTCTCCTTGATATAGAGAAGGCATACGACAAAGTCAGGCTGTCCTTTGTTCAAACTACAATAAAACACATGAACATTGGTAGAAATATATGTACATGGGTGTGGGGGATGTACTCTCAAGCCACAACCTCTGTGATGATTAATGGTCACCGTTTAGACTCGTTTAAATTAACGAGGTTTATTGCAGCAGGACTTCCCGTTGACCCCGGTGCTGTTCGTAATTCATCTCGAAATCCTCCTTGACAATTCTAGGTTCAATCCACAAATCTCAGGCCTGAGAATTAAACCAAGCAAAGAATGGAAGGTAGGAGCGATCGCTGATGATTTAACCAAATCTCTCAGGTTCTTGACTCTTATTGTTCTCTATCCAAGGCTTCGATTAATTGGTCCAAGTCAGTCTATTTATTACCCTTCTCTCATCACATGTGCATGGATTGGGGGATGAAAGGAGTACCACTGGCAGGTGACTCGTCAGAGTGATTCTTGGGCGTTCAAGTGTCAATGGCAGATTGTGAAGACATACAAGACCAACTGCTAGAACAGAAAGTGTTGTCTCGCATCACTAGTTGGAACAGGCCATATCTCCACTGTATGTTTGGTTGTGCGCTCTTAATCTCAGTTTCAACCTTCTTTGTCTTATGGTACGTCCTGATTGTCCACCTCATGAGTGATGCAACACATACCCGTGTCAAAGCAAGAGCTAGGAAACTAATTTGGAAACCAGAAGCAGGTGAGGATCAGGGTTGCCTGAATAAGGTGGCTTAGGATATTATCGTTTTTCCGAGAAATGAAGGGGGCTTGGGACTACTAAACCCTAAACAGCAGAATATAGTATCTCTAGCTAAATGACCAATTAAAGCTACTTTAGACCCACATGATAGGTTCTTGATTCAGTTAAGGGAATACATCTTGGGAAATGAATGGAACTTGTCCAACCACCCAGACTCGGACATTTGGTCCTGTTTCCTTTGCGAATCTTTTGTGAATAGACAACCAAGATCTGCATGTTGGAGGTCAATCCTACTAGCATGGAAGCAGATGATACCGCCCTATATATCAGAGCCCCAGACACTTACACAGATCTTGAATGAGTTTTTTTTTCGATAACCCTTACATTGTGGACTCGAGTGGCCTACCGTTCTCTGCAGCAGAAGGACAGAGCCTCTTCGGAAGACGTTGGATGGAGAAGGGTATCTTCGGAGTGCGTGACATCAGGAACCCAGGCAACTCTGACTTGGTGACCGGGGAAGAATTAAGAAGGAGACATCCCTATCTACGAAGGGCACACGAGAATTTGCAATCGCTGATTGATACCATTCCACAACACTGGAAATCCCAGCTCTGTCGGGATGACCTGTTGCAAGAAGGAAGTTGATATACTTTCAAGGACCATTCACTGAACTTCAGGTCTGCAGATTTCTGAAGAAATATGACACAGGTAAGTCGGTCTTCCAACTTTGGATTCAAGAGTCATCTTGGGAGGAAGAAATTCGACTGAGATTTAAGAATGAAGGTCTCATTTCCTCAATACCATAACTTATTCAATGCGTAGTAGATGAGAATGTAGACCGTTACAATGTGGCCCACCCGCGACTGTGCACGGCAGGGCAGCCTGCGTCAGAGGTAAAGTTATACCCCTTCCGATGGAGTTGGACAGTGAAGACAGCTCAGACTACGGTTAATCTGCGGTTATACCAATAGACTCCTAAATGGGGGGTCCGAATACTTAGACAACATCTAAAAATAAAACCTTCTGATGAGGTCAAGAAAGCCAGGTCTGACCTGACACTGAACAGCTACTCTGAAGAGGATTACGGGGCACTATGGAAGTCGTTGCAGAAACTCCCGTCTCAGCGCCAGGCCAGCATCCTATGGACTCAATCGCTACTAGTGATTCCCTCTGCAGCCTTTTTGGCAGGCAGGGGTATGGATGTATCACTCAACAGTGCTCGATGCAAGTGGGCATGGGAAACATCTCGCCACTTGTGGATGGACTGTCCCTTCTCCAAACGTATCTGGTCCTGGTGGTGAAAGCACTGGAAAGACCTAAAGCTTTATAGTATGGAATGGTCAGATGACTATATTCTAGATGGTATTCCCGCAAGATCAACTACGACAGGAGCGACTGATATCTACTTAGCCCAAGTTTTCAGAGCGGTATTGCTTTTGGTAATCTGGGAAGAAAGGAACAGTCACGTCTTTCGTCAGGAACGGATCCCGGATACAGTTTTAATGTATCAGATCAAGGCCCAATTCAGGCAGTGCATCTGGGCTGACTGGCACAGAAAGGCATAGTCGGGTTCTTCTAGGGCAGGAACGAACTAGTTTTGGAGAACATGGGGTTACAAGGGAAGGTTGGTGTCGCAGGATGTGAAGGGAAAGTCGTCGGTTACCACTTGGTTAACTTTAGGGTCGTTGTAGGCCCAACAAAGTCGGATTGGTTTAAAATTGTATCCGGGAGGCTCGGTAAGTATGGTTGTTAGCTTTCAGATAGGGGTGTCATTGGAAATTTGATCCATTTTCTGTAATATCTTTAAGCAAAACTGGGTAAGGCTCCTAGACAGACTAAGAGAGTTGTTCTTTTGAGTAGTTGGTTTTAGTGTTCTTCCTCCTTGGTCTACATGATTACAGTCCAGTTTAACTTTCGTTGAAGTTGCTTAAATGGGACGTTGGACCCGGTTTCCAGCAGGATCACATGGTGCACTGTCCCCATGACTTCCGGGTTGAGATGTTTGGGGATTCCGGGCCTCATTTTGTTAATATATATAATGCAAATGGCAGCTTCATTTAAAAATAAAAATAAACTTTGTATCGGTCTTGGAATTCGAGGGGGCGTGGCGGTCGACGCATTAGCGCTCCAAGTTAGCGCTATCGGCCAGAGGTCCATTCGCAGTAGCGTTAGTGCCTACGGCCTTCAGCCGGTCCAGGCCTCCGAGATACAGGCACCATCATGACGCCATCGCGAGAGCTGAGTCGTCTCGCTCGGCACTTTCCGAGCAGCCAACCCGAGGGGAAGGGAGACTAGACGAAGCGCAGCCTGGCCTGCATAGGTTAGAGCAACTACTATCAACGTGTGAGGAAGATTTCACGAAGACGGGGTGTTGATGAGAGGAAGTCAGACTGGGTGTACGCCGACTAGGCGCCCGCCTTTGAGAGGTTCACGAAGAGCACAGTTAGGGAAGGGATAGAATGGCAAGGCAGGGGGAGAGGGTGATTTCGTAGAAACCGATAGGACAAAGAGAGGAGAGGAGCCCACCGGGTACGAAAGTGCAGATGTCGGACGAGGATCGCATCCGAATTCTCATAGCCAAGTGCTATGAGGATGGAATCTTTCCAGAACGATTAAGACACGGAGAATTCGTAGTGGAAAATGGCATCATGATATTTAAAGTCAACGCACAAATGAATCGCTTGACCACTGCATGGCTAAGGGAACGAACAGTCCCTATAATATTTCAAGGAGCAGCTCGAGACTTACCCCTGAAGGTAAGAAAGGACCTCGTTCGTGCATATGAAAATTGATGGTTTCGTTGTGACGCCCAACCTCACGGAGTAGGATGAGGGCCCGGAAGTGCGAAAAAGGGGTGTGCCAAGGATTTTAGGAAAGTGGGGGCGGAGTTCCAAGTCGGAACTGAAATCTCCTGTGTCGAGTTCCAGGGGTAGAAGTGCAAGTGTCTTCTGGCTCAGAGTTGGGGCGACTGTCGATCGTGCGACCTGGGTCGGGGTGGGGTGCTACGGGTGTCTCTGCAGGAGTGCTCGTACCGCTGCTGGTCGTCGCAAGTCTCGGGGTCCGACGAAGACGGGCTGGGTCCTCGTCGCTCTGTCCTGGTATGGGTTCGTTGAGTGACCCCCGCCCGCCGATACTCGTCGGGCTGCCGACACTCTGAGCACGGAGAGCGGGGCCAGAACTGGGCTATGGAATCCCAAGGGACCACTAGTAACCGGTGGTAGGGAAGTACGATATAGTACGGGGGGAAGTCAGTGGTGATGGCGACGAAGCCTTGGGTTAGAAGATACTGCTGGTTTCGGTTGTCGGGATAATCGAGAATCCGCGGGTCTCGGTTGATTGCCAGTTGGAAGTCGCCCCTGCACAGTCGTGCCCAGGGTTCCGGAAGTGGCGATGCTGTCGGATCTGCTGCCGACGGATTTGTTCCCTCTCCCAATACGTTCGGTATTCTGGGTCCCTCAGGCTTTCGCGATCGATAATCCAGAAGGGAGATTCTATCGCCATGTCTCGTTCAGCCAAGTTCGTGCACACACACCTTTCTACGGGGCGAGATCGTAGCTGACTGTTGCAGACGCGCGTGTAGATGGCAAGTCCGCAGACGGCTGCTGTCTTACACGTGCGTGCGCACCCGTCAGCTGATTAGATCATAAACTGCACGAATAAACAAGGAGCAATTCGTCAGCGTACCGGTTCAATTATGCAGCTAGTTCCCTTAGGCAATCAATCTCGTTCCCATAGGTGAAAAGGATTATTGATCAGTCACAAGCATACACACCCAGCAGTTTCCGTAACCACTGATCAAAAAGACAATTCAAAAGAAAGGATACGAGCTCATTCATCGTCATTCATGCATACATGCATACATGCATACATGCATACATGCATACAACAAAAGTCCGAGATGATTTACTCAAGAAATTCCAGAAATGCCGCAATAAAAATTGACCAATGTTGAAATCTCTCTCTCTCTCTCTCTCTCTCTCTCTCTCTCTCTCTCTCTCTCTCTCTCTCTCTCTCTCTCTCTCTCTCTCTCTCTCTCTATCTATCT
>BFEA01000189.1:1229785-1278454 GCA_003427395.1 Chara braunii
AGAACACATTCCTAGCGAACTAGGTTGTAATTAGAACTGGGTACAAAATCTCGTAGGCGTGACCCCTGAGCAGGACCGCCACCCTCCTCACATACAGTCCAAACGGAAACCCCATGTGCCCAAATATTACCCCTGTTGCGAGAGAATTTGGCCAGGTATCTCGAAAAGGCACCGTTCCGGAATTCTTTAAGGCGCAATTCTCTCTCTCTCTCTCTCTCTCTCTCTCTCTCTCTCTCTCTCTCTCTCTCTCTCTCTCTCTCTCTGCAGAATGGCGGCCGTGGTCGGTGCTTTATTGCACCACCGAAACAACGACCGGGGCCCGGAGGCCTCATCCCTCTCTCCGTGAAAATGGCCCCCCTTTTTTTATTATTATTTCTATTATTTTTTTATTTTTTTTCAAAAAAGAAAATATGAAAAATTCCGATAAAAAAAAATAAAATAGAAAGAATGGGCAGGTGCCCCTCGACAGTCCCCACACGTCTATAAAAAAAAAAAGTACCCCTACCAGGCAAAAAAAAAAAAAGACGGAGTTCCCGCTCACCGTGAACTCCGTGAACTACGGGCGTTCACGATTTTCGTGAACGGTGAACGGTCCCCGTTCACAACCCCCGTGAACGGGGAACGGGGGTACGGCACTGCCTGGCAGTTCCTACAGCTAAATGGCTGCAGGAAAGAGGAATGAATGTGAAACTGGAGTGCGACAGGTGGACATGGCCAAGAGAGACAATGAGGCACAAGGAAGTGGTGGCTCTGGTGGTTTGCACACTGGGAAAGGATGTCAGGGAAGAAGGTTGATCAGAAAATGGCGTGGGTGTTGCAAGGGTTCACAGAACAAGGGGAACCTCGCAGTAAGGGATGGGCGTACATTGCCCAGTCATCCCGGGCAATAACGATGTGGGTCATTTGGTTAGACAGGAATGGGAGAAGATTCAAAACCCAAGAATGGTCAGAAGAACAGGCGGTGTTCCGGAATCTGCTGAAATTGGAAATTCGGGCGGATTGGGTCGGCTTAGACCTTGGAAACTTAGAGAGTAGGATAGGATAGAGTAGAATAGAGCTATATAGGGGAGGGAATAGGAAGGGGAAGATAAAATTGAACCCAGAAGAGGTAATGGAGTAGAGGTGAGGAGAGACGAGACAGGGAAGGTTGACACGTAAGCTAAACCGGCTGGTGCTGCCGGGATAACTCCGGGGGTGGAATTTTGAGGACCCCGGCCTCAATTTGATTGATTTTTGTAATGAAATGTTGATGATGTCAAAAAAAAAAAAAAAAAAAAAAAACGTCCCCCAAAGTTTTCCTGGCCGGTGCCTGCGGCCTGTGGGGTCTGAAAAAACCCTCTGCGCCAATCCATACGTCTGTGGGGTCCAGACCTAATAACGATATCTCAAGGCCGTTGCCCTAGTAAACAAAAAAAGGGAAAAACGAAAGACCCACTAACGGTAGTGGGTGCTTGGCTTACGAGGTCATTTGTTGGTATCTCCGAGCAGTTCAGATCCCAACTAACGGTGGGGGCCACAGCTTCCGTTAAATTCAAAAAACGATGATAATTCGGAAAAGGAGTTTGTAAAAAAAAAGGAAAAGAAAAGAAAAAAAAAGAAAAGGAGTTTGTGAGCATAGAATGCGGAGATGAGCGGACAGAGAACGACATGTACTCCGGTGCCGCTGCCCGCCAAAGTCGGAGTCGGAGTCGGAGTCCGAGTCGGAGTCACCGTTTCAGAACAACAGAGATATTCGTTGCCAAACGGAGGAAAGGAAAAGGAAATTTCAACAAGAATATAGGGATTCTCCACACGTTTCGCTGGCGCATCAGCTGGTGCCTGCCCTTCTCATGCAACTCTCTCTCTCTCTCTCTCTCTCTCTCTCTCTCTCTCTCTCTCTCTGGGGCACGCGGAGACGCTCGTCATTGGACCCCCTTCCGTGCTACTTGCCGTCGTTCTACCTGGTGATTGCCTCTCTCTCTCTCTCTCTCTGTGTGTGTGTGTGTGTGTGTGTCAGGGAACGACAGGTGAGGAAGGAATCTGCAGATCAGGCAATTGCCTGTATGAGATATGCGTAGCCGCTGCTATATGTTCAATTTCAAATGAACGGCTAGATGGGAATCGACGTGTCATCTGTCCTGAACTCAGCTAAAGAAGAAAAAGCAGGAAAAGGAAAACAAATGGCGTCTCACCGGAGATCGAGGCTGCGAGATTCGCGGCGCTGATCGCGTCTAGGGGCGTCGCCGACTATTCTCGACATGAACAAAAGACAAAAATCATGGCGTTGTACCTTTCCATGTTCTAGCGGAAGATTCACTCTCGTTTTGCACATTTCGAAAGTAGTGGATCTTGGCCCTAGATGTCTGAGCGAAATAAAAAGAAAACAGCGTCCGATCGGGCTTTCGCTTCAGACCGGCATTTGAGTCATCGAACGAATTGCAACGGAGCCGTGTCTCTATGGGAAAGAGGGTCTCGATCCTCTGCAAAAATGCGAAAAATGTACTGTAGCGCGTCTTGGTCGGGATACATTCGAAATGCTGAACCTTTCTGAACGTATTCGGTCCATATTCCAATCCACATACAAGTCGAGTGTTGAGCAGCGGAGCGAGGCTCAGAAAGGATGGAAAAAATCCAAAAATGCTGGAGTCACCACCACTTTTTTCACTTCTTTTTTTTTTTTTTTTTTTTCTTTTTTGTGGGAAGTCACTTTTTTTTTTTTTTTTTTTTTTTTTTTTTTTTTTTTTTTTTTTTTTTTTTTGGAGAAACTCAAGTCGTTTTATTTCAGAAGAGGAAGAGATCTGTGTTTGGTATTCGCAGCCATTTTTTCAGAGTGGCGGGGTGTTTTCAGAGTAGAGGCGGCCGTCGCCCAAACTTTGGGCATCGCCTCACCACTCTTGAAATGTGCAAAATGAGAATGAACTTCCCGCTAGAACATGGCCAGATCCCTCTGCCACATTTTTGTCTTTCTCACATTTAGAGAGTGGTGTGGCCCCGTGTGGGCGATGCCCTTTCTTGTTGTATTTCCTTGTTTGTGCAACCTCCATGCTGTGTTGTATGGAGCCATGTCATTCACTTTCCCACATCTCTGTGCCCTGTAATTCATTTCACTTTCCCACATCTCTGTGCCCTGTAATTCATTTCACTTTCCCACATCTCTGTGCCCCGTAATTCAATTCACTTTCCCACATCTCTGTGCCCCGTAATTCAATCAATTCAATCACATTTGTTGTATGGGCTGGAGGAGCCAATATAGTATACTACTGTTGGTCTTGGGGCTCGCTGCACTACTCTAGACATGCACAAAAGACAAAAATCATGGCCGTGCATCTTTCCATATTCTAGCGGAAGATTCACTCTCGTTTTGCACATTTCTATAGTAGTGCAGTGAGGTCCCTTGTCTGGATCCTTCTGCTCTTAGGCTGCGTTGTGCTCTACTACTCCCGTTGCCCCCTTCTTAGTTGGGGCCTCGTTAGACCCTCCTTGGAAATCCTCAGGAATTAGGATGAAGTCCTTGGAAAATTTCCGGTTTTTGGCGTCATTGTTACACCGCCTTCTAATTCAATGGGTCCCAAGGAAAACCCTTGGAGGTCTCCAGCGGCCAATTTCATATGCACACACGCAGCCGCGGGGGTGGATGTCCGTCATCGTGCTGGGATGTCCGTGCATCCTAGGGTGTGGTCCAGTGGCGGCGGCAGGGAGGCCTACCGGGCTGACGGAAAAAAGGGCGCCAACATCCCCGTTCCAATTTCAAATTTCGAAACCTCCCTTGTGACAGATCCGTGTGTGAGGCGTCCTGGCGGCTGGACTGGAGACTGGAGCGAAATGTCTGTGCATAGGAGTGATGGCGGCCATGGCTTAAAAGGAGGGCATTGGAATGTTGGCTGACGTAGCGTGCATGCATAACGGTTCTCTACTGCGACGTTGCCTTCGTGTTCCGCATGCTCTTTGGGCCGTCACAGCTTAGCGCGAACGTAACACTTCCGTGAAAGGTAGAGAGTGCGAGCGCAATCCCCATCGACGTGCAGAAGGTGCAGCGAGGGTGTCAATCGTCATCTTCCTCACCATTCAGTGTTTCTGTTTCCTGTCAGGCTCCCACACAAAGACGCACACGTGGAACAACGCGACAAGGAGAGGAGAAGAGTGGCCAGCAGCAGGAGCGGGAACCGCCGGAGGACGTCTGCCATGAATCGCAGCATGCGAGGCATGTACCAAAGAAAGATTGCATCAATGCGCCCGACAATAGCTGACAAAACACGCTAGACTGCAATTGACCGACAGTGCTTCAACATCACTTGTAGAAAAATAAAAAAAAATTGACCGTTGGACACCACAGCTGGCGGCGCGCGCATGAAAACCCCTGCTTCGTGAAGCACCTTGCAGCTGAAGAACCACTCCCACGCATTTCCATGCCAACGCTAACGGTGGAAGGCCGTTAGGGCCTTGTTGGGTACTGGAAACCGGCGGTGTTCGCCCAATTGACCACGGACTACCTGTGCACCAACATCGACTTCAAATTTTCTTTGTTGGCGCTCGCTCCAGAACACTCCATCAATCACGGCTCCTTGAACCCAAGGGACCTCACGAGCACCCCTTGAATCCAAGGACGTTTTGGCTGGGGATTCTGAGGAATCCAAGGAAATCTCTCGGGAGCATTTTCACATTCATTCAAGGGATTTGGTGAATTAGGACGCTGTGTAACGATGCCAATTTCCTAAAATCGGATTTCCAAGGAGGGTCTAACGAGGCCCTTGGTCTGTCTATCACCCTCCATGGATCTAGAGGCTATTTCAAGGTATCTTTACTTTATCTGCTTGATCTGCTTGTTCGGAGAATCTCTTTCTCTGGAACTTTCCAGACTTCTTGCTAGTTCAAAATCTGTCTGTTGTTTGGCGTTGTTCGTTGGGGTTTAGGGCCTCGCCACTCCACTGTTGAAACATGGACATTATCAACGGCTGTCAACAAATTTTCAACAAAGGCCTTTTCAACAGTTTCCCCCCTCTTAGCCACACAGCGCATCCCAACTGGCCAACTGAAGAGAAAGCCACAAGTTCCGCAGCAAAGAGACCAGTCACAGGCTCATTTCTCGACCCCCCTGGCAAGGGGTGATTTGGGCTGAATTCTCGACAGCCCAAAGGAGAGCTGTTGAAAGTTGGCCCGCCACAGGCTGGTGAAATGACAACTGTTCCCTAAAAGTGGCCAGATGCATCTGGTGCTATTCATAGGAACGGATGCATCTTGCCACTTTCTTTGGGAACATGCATTTGAACGTTTTCGGTGAGGCCCTGAGAGAGGGTCCGCTGTGGAACTTCCTTTTCTAACACCTCTTGACAGGCTGTGTGGCGAGGGCACACTGTCGAAAATCCTGTTTTCGACAGTGGTGTGGAGAGCCCCTTAGTCGTACCAGTTCGATTATAATTTCAAAGAGAGGTTTTCCTTTTCTGACCACATGCATAGGCTGGACTCATAGGCTTGCTATAGGTTTGTTGGAACATGGATTGGTGACGGGTGCTGTCCATTTAGACATCTAAGATTACACTCCTATAGGGATATCTGGTTTGCCAGCTCTGTTGCTTCACGCGCTTTTGCCGAAAGCATGTGAAATCGTTTTAGGTTGCTGGACAGGTTTCCACATTAATTTACCTTTTTACTGTGCTTCAGGGGAAGTTTTTGAGGAGTTTCTTTGATATGTCAGAGACTCAGAGTGAGTAAATGTGACACTGGCCCGGTTTTTCCAGTTTTTGCCCAAGCTGGGTACTGCCCCCAGTATTTTCATCCACTGGCAGGTTGAATTGTGCTGTCCCCGGCCTCCTCTGAATTGCTGTTATTGGTAATAAAGGTGACCAGCTTCTCTCTCTCTCTCTCAAAAAAAAAAAAAAAGGAAAAAAAAAAAAAAGAGTAGAGGCGGTGTATTTTGAGAGTAGAGGCGTGACCCAACTTCTCAAGCCGACTCCAGCTCGTGTTCTTTGGCTCTTCATTCCACTGCTAATATTCGGGATGCCTTGGCCGCTGCATTAGAGAGACCTCCCACGAACTATGGAAAACTCCTGGTGCTTGTTCCATTGTTTGAGCAGATTTCCAAAACCGCCTCTTTCATAACTTGTGTCTCCAGAAGGGAGTTATTAACTTTGAAGAAGGCCCGACCCCGTTTAAGAACTGCATCCAGGACTAGATCGAGGTAAAGTTTAACCCGTTTGTGATCCAGTCCTGCAATATATGGCAAATGGCCTATGCCTGCGGATTGTACCGCCCCCACGAGAGTATCATATATAAGGAAATAATCAATTCTGGAGGCTGATACGTGCTGGCTGCTATTGCGTTCCACAGAAGTGAAGCATTTAGCTGTCTGCTGTAAAACCCTGAACGGGTCTTAGACTACCAGTTCTTTCTCATTCATAAGCCTTAGGTTAATATGGATTGGTACGGCCTCATCCCATACATTCAAGTTGGCCTCCAATGCCTCCATCCCTGTGGTCCATCCTGACATTCTATGCAGTCCAGAGTCATCTACTGCGTTCCAATCTCCAGCCAGTATCAAGTGCATCGGGGTTATGGGTTACGCCGCAGCAACAATTTGTTAATCAGCCCGGTTCTTTGTTGCGGCGGCGGCAGCAGCAGCGCATTTGGGCAATAAACTGTAATTAGCTGAAAATGTTCCTCTATATAGGTCAGTTCCAGCCGAACCCCCTAGCTGTGTTTTGTCTTGTGGGTTGGAGTTATAAATAAATAAAAAGTTCCAGCCGAACCCATCTCTCCCTTGTGAAGATCCTCCTGTCTTGCCACTTCCATTTTTAAGCAATTTGTGCGAAACGGAGATTTGGGCCATCGGGTCGGCCTGAAAATCAAATTACATGAGAAGAAGATTATACACAATGGACCCAAAATTTAGAAGAAGATGCCTTTGAGCTTTAATATCATGGCATACAACACCTTCCCCTCCGCCGTTCCATAACCTGAAGTTACGGAAACTCAATCCTTCCACTCAATACACCACTCAGATTGAGGATTCCTACAGTACTCAAATCTACTTAAATATTCTATTACCTACGTGCTCGACTCTCGGTCGGGTATGCAAAAATCCACAGCGGAAAAAAGGAAATAACAAAAAGATTATGCGATGAATGTATGGTGCCGAAAACCCAGTCGGGATGCTTATGGAAAACCTCCACAGTCGAGGGACCCGGTCCGCTTGTCCGCCGTGTATCCATCGGGTCCTTCGTGCCTAGTAGAAAGGCGCCGTACCGAAAAATGAGTTTACTTGAGAATTACCTGAAGGAGTTCGTCCGTGAATAGTTGTAGATCATCTGATCCGAATCAAGAGTCCTTGGTTCCGCCGAATTGGAACCAGATAGTGAGGTACGTACATTTTGGCAGATTTTTGCGATTCGATTGGGCGGCTTGGATACTCAATTGTACATACTGGCGACGAACTTCTAAAAAAATGTCCGCCGAGTATCCATCGGGTCCTTCGTACCTAGTAGAAAGGCGCCATATTGTCGTTACCTGAAGGAGTTCGTCCGTGAATAGTCGTAGATCATCTGATCCGAATCAAGAGTCCTTGGTTCCGCCGAATTGGAACCAGATAGTGAGGTACGTACATTCAGGCAAATTTGCGATTCGACTGAGCAGCTTGGATACTCAATTGCACAGTGCTGATATACTGGCGACAAACTTCCTAAAAGCATTCGTAAATAGAGTGCTGCCAGTGCGGCGAGCAGTCCTGTTACTAGGTGTTTCAAAACCATGCATAAAGCCGTACAATCGGGTAGGTAACGTCCGTAATATACTTCTTGAGGCCAAAAAAGTCTGCGGTTTTGAAAAAACGAGTTGCTGAGATCGAGGAAACGTGTAAGCCTCATTCTCCTTCTTAATGCTGAGACAGAAAAACATGCCTCCTTATGCGTGGCCTAAGTCATGGGGGTACATCCGAAACTAAATACTTGACGATCTCCTGGATCTGGCTCCAGAAGAGGTTGTCACACTCTCCTCGTTGCATCCATCTGAGAACAGCTAAGATAATATTGCTGGCGTACCCAAGTTTCTTGATTTTAACTTCCAATGTGAGAACACCAAGGCAGATGGTGCCCCTATCATTGCAGTTCTCAGCGAGACGAAGAATATTATTTGCTATAGTGGCAAATTTGGTCGTCTTAGGCCCAAATGAAGCTGGGTTCTTGTAAGTCTGAAAATGCAAGTCCCCGGGTCCCCATATTGATTCGCGGTTCTTAAATTTGTGAGCGACAATAACTATTTTTTCTACTTCGGAGACGATTATCCTTGTTTCCAAAAAATCAAGAATTTTAATTCTTGTGTCGGTCTTTTCCAAACCGAGTTCCTTGGGATAGGACTGTTTAATATTATCCAGGCGGTCATTAGCTCTGGTGTACCTTGTTGGGTCATTTTTATCAAAAAAGGAAAAGAGTAATAGATCATTTATGTATCTTTTCCCAGAGATGAATTTTGCATCGGTGCCAAGTGATATGATGAAGTTATACTCAGAGTACATACACATCACACATGCAAGCGAGGGACTGGCTCTCCCTCCCATTGAGATACCTTTCTTCTGGAGTAGAATAGCATCAGAGACTAAAAACACAGTGTGTTTTAGTTGGAACTGGGTTAGGGAGATCAAAGCAATAAGCTAGAAGGATTTCCAACCAGCTTCTCCATTGGATTTCCCGAACGTTTTCGAGTATTAAGTCGGATCCACCGCACACCTTTCTGAACAAACCACTCAAATAATCCATTGGATTGCCCGATAAATAATCTCATGTGGAAGTTGGGTAAACATGTCTTTTATATCGTAGGTTCACGCGACCACACTATATTTAGACATAGGGACATCATTCTTATTGACAAACGAAATCACGTGTTGAAGGTCTCCCAATGTCCTGAGATTAAAATGAGGTACATTAACCTTTCGAATAAGCGAGTTTAAGGCAAGGGACAAAACTCCTGAGGAAGCGCGAAATGAACTTTGAAAAGAAGGAACGATGGGTCTTCTTTTCTCTTTGTCTTTTTCCTTAGCCATCACATAGGCATACTGCAGTTCTCCATGCCCATCCCATCTCGCGATTCGTCCCAAGTTCTTTTCATTATATTATGTGTGGATCTCTCGCAAAATCGCACTTCTCTCAGAATCAACGCGTTCGTAATTCTCGTTTTCAAGAAACATAGTTTTTAGTCTTATCTCATAACGTTTTGGACACAACCCATGTTTCACTGGTATTACGGTCCAGCGGGCCCAGGACCTGTCCTGCAAACGTGTGCTTCACTCCGATGACATATTCACTCAAGATACATCCTGCGGGCATCGTCTCACTTTTCTTGGTATTAAAACTGAAAGGAACTCGGATTTGGTCAGATACCACTCCACTTTTTCGAATTACATCCAGGGTGTCATTACAGGCTCGATTCAAGCTATCTCGTGATGCTATAATCCCAGGGAACGGGACATTCTTTGCATTAGATAGGAATGGGTCCATGCCACTAACTTTGCTAATCTTGACTCCGACATGCCCATTGATTTCGGGCAGATCGAAGTTTTCGCGCACGCACTCGAAAGTGCATTGTTGTGCAATTTTTTTTTTGATTATGCATCAGATCTCCAACTGATTTGTCCTTTAACCAAACAGGCGAGTTTTCTTCGCATACGAGTCAGCTAGCGGAGTAGGCAGGACATTATCTTTGATCCAGTCCTTTAAGCAGCTTTCAACTTTCTTTTTATCCACAGTGGTACAAAAGGGAATTTTCGCAACTATCTTAGCTCGGGGGTTCATACCGAACTTCTTTTCACACACATTCGTTAAAATGCCTCCAATAATTTGTCTACCACGTGGTTGATTAATATTCTTCACATTCTTCACAGGAACATCCAATTTCAAGAGTTCACTAAGGCTTCGCTTAACAAGTTCCTTCCTCTTCCAAGGGGCGCGAAGGAGCGATATGACTTCTGATTTATTTATGTCCGTTTTTGTTTGGGTGCGGATGAACAGAGTGATCGACCAAACACCACCTTGTTCAATGGCATACTTGGCATCTTTAAGCAGGAAGTTAGTATGCCCAATTATTAACTTATTGTGCCCAAACAATAAAGATACCAAGCGTCATGCTCTCATCCACCGTCCACCGGTGTTGTTGGTCACTGTTGCGGGTTTAAACTTATTTTTAAACAAGATCTTTAACACACGGAGCAAGTCTGGTTCCTTTTCCACATTAATATTCGAACAGGAGAACAATAGTGGTTTCAACACATCAACAACGGACAAGACCGTGGGCGGATGATTCCCACAAAACCTGCGTGCCTTCCGGGGTTTCGCAGTTCCTCAAACTCTTGATAATATCTTGTTCCATGCATTCAATTTCTGAATCGTTCCCGAACCAGATTGGAATAGGGACGTACGAGTCGATACCAATTTTTCGGAACCACGAATGAACATTTTGTTTACTATGCCCACGTACGGCACGACAGTGTTCAGACCAACGCTTACGAAGGGATCTAGCCGTCTTACCAACATACACAAGTTTATGATTAATTGACAATAATGCATAGACGCAACTGTGTGCGTCAATTAGTCTACTCCATTCATCATGGTTAAGGCGAAGCCAAAAGCGAACGTAAGTTCGCGCCCAACGCACATAGCCTTCTAAACATGCTAAGATAGTTAAGAGCACCTTAATGCGTTCGAGCAGGTTAGACATCGTTGGATCGAAAATCCTTTTTGCACTGATAATTCGAGAGACAGCGCAACGAGTCGATCTGATACTACCATTGAAGTATTAGTTTCCTTTCACAGTGTCTTGATCGTCACCGCCATCATCATGGTCGGCTTCCAAAGGAGTTTCCTTTTTTCGAGATTTCTCACCCTCTCGAGTTCCCCGTTCCCCTCGCAGTGAATCGACATACTCTTGCAAGTCTTGTCTCGCAAGTTCCCAGACTGCAACATCCTTCTTGAAGTGCTCAACGTTGCATTCTCTGCACAGCTCTTGTACGCGTGTGTAGTGTAGGGACCCATAGTACTCTGCGCACACTTTCATGTATGCAGCAAATCCATCCTCGTCGGGATCTTCCTCATCCCTGTTAACTTGAGCATTCCAAGCTTCGTCCCCATCTTCGAGATCGTCTTCCTCTTGCCGTTCTTTCCCTTCTCACAAAACCACTTTTGCCTTCCCTTTCAGATCAGCTAGGCCGCACATAAGTGCTGCAAGCATCCGCTTAATGTCAAATAGTCCGCTGCTTGTGCTTTCGAGCTTGGATTGCAGGTTCTGCTTAGTGCTTGATGGTCCTTCGTCATCGGAAAGCTCGATGCGCTTAGGCTTGGTTTTCGAACTGCCCTTAGACTTTGGCTTGGCGCGTGCTGCAGATGGAGAGTTCTCCATCGGAGTGCGGACGCCACTTCTCTTGCGTTTCTCATTACTCGAAAGTTCCTTATTCCCGCCTTGCACTTCCCGTCGGAGGCGTTCCAACTCCTCTCGCTCCATAGCGTCCAGCTTAGACTTCTTGTCCATATCATCGAGTTTCGAGCTAATGAGTTTCAAAGAGTACCCCAACGTGGCAGTAACCCACGCTTTCATCTCATCGTTTTTTTTTAGAGCGAGCACCGTCTCTGTTGCCTTCATCAGGAGGTTCGATGCTCCGGGTACCGCTCCGCTTGACCACTCCAATTCTTGGTCTGACGAGTTTTTTCTTGGCTTCATCGATTGCTTTGTTGGACTTGATGTTCTCCAATATCTCCATGTACTCTTTGGTGAAGTACGCCCGATTACCAGGTCCGGGAAAATTGTTCGCGGTCGGGCCTTTGCCCCCTCCACCTGACGCCGAGCTACCACCATGTCCACTGTGAAAGCCGTGTGGGTTTGGTTGAACTGCAGGAGGCTGCTGCGGCTGAATCGCCATCTGAGCAGGCTGTTGAACAGGTTGTACTACTGCAAACATCTGTGGGAATGGTACGCTCCCCATCCATGGGGCGTTGCCTAGCCAAGGGGCAGGCTGCTGCTGGGGTAGACCCCAGGGTTGCGGCCTCCACTGGTTGAGTACTGCTTGGTACTGCATAGGAGCAGGAGTTGTCGTCGGAACAGGAGCAGGAGCTGGTGGCACATGAGTTCCTGGTGGCGCATGCACCTGCCTACCAACGTAGTATAGAGGAGGCACGCTCGGTGGTGCCGGGTGCGCAGCCGGGCCCACAACAACCGGATATGGTACACTGGGTCCTGCATGTTGCGCGTACTGGTTTCCGCTCGTACCCTCCATCTAGTAGCGACCACAATTAGACCACTTGCCACGTCGACTGTCGGCCTTCCCACTCCGATTTCTCGAGTACATGCGCCCCGCAACGAAAGAGATGATACACAAACTTACGCCGACGCTGAATGCGATCTCAGTGACGCGTTGATGCTCGAACCAGCTCCAGGTTTCGACATAGGCAGTGACCTTCACCACCATTTCCCTCCTACCATGTGTGTCGCAAGCCGAGAGGGCGTATCAACGACGCCGATGGCTAGCCCAACTTGATGCTAATTAGGAAGGAAGGATAGTAGGAATATTGAAAATCATATGTGTTAAATCAAAAATTGGATATAAAATTTTAAACGTAAAACTCAAAGACTCCCAGTACGCCCATTATATACTGACGAAATAATAGGATCCATGCCAACATTCCCACATCGCGTCAAGAAGGGAACGAAAGGAAGCAATACACATGAAATCGATTAGGAATAATTAATTAATAATAATTCAAAATAATTGAACAGCAAAACGGAAGCACGACTTCACAGAGTATGCTCGATGACATCACATAGTATGCTCAATGAAGACTGCACCTCAGCATCGTTCCCAAGCTGCGACAAGGTCGATGCTGAGGCTCATGTCCATGAGAAGAAGATTATACATAATGGACCCAAAATTTAGAAGAAGATGCCTTGACCTTTAATATCATGGCGTACAACACCTTCCCCTCCCCCGTTCCATAACCAAAAGTTACGGAAACTCAATCCTTCCACTCAATACACCACTCAGATTGAGGATTCCTAGTACTCAACTCTACTTAAATATTTTAATACCTACCTGCTCGACTCTCGGTCGAGTATGCAAAAATCCACAGCGGAAAAAACGAAATAACAAAAAGATTATGCAATGAATGTATGCTGCCAAAAAACCAGTCCGGATGCTTATGGAAAACCTCCACAGTCGAGGGACCCGGTCCGCTTATCCGTCGTGTATCCATCGGGTCCTTCGTACCTAGTAGAAAGGCGTCGTACCGAAAAACGAGTTTACTTGAGAATTACTTGAAGGAGTTCGTCCATAAATAGCCGTAGATCATCTGATCCAAATCAAGAGTCCTTGGTTCCGCCAAATTGGAACCAGATAGTGAGGTACGTACATTCAGGCAAATTTTTGCGATTCGACTGGGCGGCTTGGATACTCAATTGTACATACTGGAGACAAACTTCCAAAAAAACATCCGCCGAGTATCCATCGGGTCCTTCGTGCCTAGTAGAAAGGCGCCGTAATGTCGTTACCTGAAGGAGTTCGTCCGTGAATAGCCGTAGATCATCTGATCCGAATCAAGAGTCCTTGGTTCCGCCGAATTGGAACCAAATAGTGAGGTACGTACATTCAGGCAAATTTGCCATTCGACTCAGCGGCTTGGATACTCAATTGTACAGTGTTGATATACTGGCGACAAACTTCCAAAAAACATTCGTAAATAGAGTGTTGCCAGTGCGGCCAGCAGTCCTGTTACTAGGTGCTTCAAAACCATGCATAAAGTTGTACAGTCGGGTAGGTACAGTCCGTAATATACTTCCTGAGGCCCAAAAAAGTCTGCGGTTTTGAAAAAACGAGTTGCTGAGATCGAGGAAACGTGTAAGCCTCATTCTCCTTCTCAATGCTAAGACAGAAAAACAGGCCTCCTTATGCGTGGCCTAAGTCATGGGGGTACATCCGAAACTACATACTTGACGATCTCCTGGATCTGGCTCCAGAAGGGGTTGTCACACTCTCGTCGTTGCATCCATCTGAGACCAGCTAAGATAATATTGCTGGGTACCCAAGTTCTTGATTTCAACTGCCAATGTGAGAACACCAAGGCAGATGGTGCCCCTATCATTGCAGTTCTCAACGATACGAAGAATAATATTTGCTATAGTGGCAAATTTGGTCGTTTTAGGCCCAAATGAAGTTGGGTTCTTGTAAGTCTGAAAACACAAGTCCCCGGGTCCCCATATTGATTCGCGGTTCTTAAATTTGTGAGCGACAACAACTATTTTTTCAACTTCGGAGATGACTATCCTTGTTTCCAAAAAATCAAGAATTTTAATTCCTGTGTCGGTCCTTTCCAAACTGATTTCCTTGGGATAACACTGTTTAATATTATCCAGGCGGTCATTAGCTCTGGTGTACCCTGTTGGGTTATTTTTATCAAAAAAGGAAAAGAGTAATAGATCATCTATGTATTTTTTCCCAGTTATGAATTTTGCATCGGTGCCAAGTGATGTGATGAAGTTATACTCAGAGTACATACACATCACACATGCAAGCGAGGGACTGGCTCTCCCTCCCATTGGGATACCTTTCTTCTGGCGTAGAATAGCATCAGAGACTAAAAACACAATGTGTTTTAGTTGGAACCGGGTTAGGGAGATCAGAGTAGTAAGCCGGAAGGATTTCCAACCAACTTCTCCGTGAGATTTCCTGAACGTTGTCAACTTTTTTCGAGTACTCAGTCGGATCCACCGCACACCTTTATGAACAAACCACTCAATAATCCATTGGAGTGCCCGATAAATAATCTCATGTGGAAGTTGGGTAAACATTTCTTTTATATCGTAGGTTCGCGCGACCACACCATATTTAGACATAGGGCCATCATTCCTCCTTCTGAACTTGCTTTGGTGGATTTACGATGGTATGGAATAAATAGGGAGGGATGGAGAGGACAACAATTGACTGTGCAGTTGGGTATGATGGTTTATCTGACGGTGTGCGGTGGACTGAAGAGGCTGTACACAACCAACAAACGGGATCATGGTATCATTGTTTTTCTCTTCTGTATCATGGACGCTGGACCTGGTTTCCAGCAGGTGCTACTCCCCCACCAACTGAATGGAGTCACTAGTTGAGAGGCTAGGACTCCTAGGAGTGACTGTTCTTATCACCACACCTAGCAGACTCTCAAAAAAAAAAAAAAAAAGAATGGCCGTCCCTACTGAGCCCCAGCCTTGGTTCCTGAGCCCAGTGGGCTTTTTTCAGCCGCCTGAGTTTTCTCATCACTACCGTCTTCAGCTGAATAGAACGCCCAGTCAATATCGCTGCATTTGGACTGAAAGTTGGGCCAAATGCAGCCACAAATACCGAGTGTTCTATTCGGGTGAAGACGGTAGCTCAATTTTTCTAAGGATGAAAGAATCTACTTGATGCCCTTGACAATGTCATTAACTGATAAGCTTCGAGTTGACTGAATAAGATACACTTGGAAAGGAGCTGCAGTGGGCCCAATCAATCAATCTTGAAGTTCTCCTTTTCTTGGGGAGGGGGGGGGGGGGGGGGGAAGGGGGGAATGGCAGCGGGCAACTGCGTTTCAGTTCTGAAACAAGTTCTGAGTGGCAAAGCAGTTAGCAGATTGAGTGCTGAGTTTTGGAAGCACAGAACCCAGGTCTGTTCTATTTTTTTCAGCCGTGCAGTTTGGTAAGCTTTTTGTTTTGGGCCCCTTTTCTACTTAAACCACCAGTACTTGGCCCATACATTGGCCGCGGGTGTTTCCCGGTAACGCCCGCGACTGATGGGCTTCGGGGGCTACCTGACCACAATGCCTGGGCGCGCCAGCCAAAAGGAAACCGAACTGACGCCAGCCAAAGGAAACCGAAACGACGCGGAGGCGGGTCGGCAAAACTTGGCGCGCAGGGCGTTTTCCAGCTCGGCGTCAATAGCTGGGCCAAGTACTGGTGGTTTAAGTTTATGTTTTGGGGAATTTCTTTTACGTCAAATTTGAGTTCCTAATGTGCGAAAAATTGTGCACCTGCAAAGAAAGCAACACCCCAGTTGGAAATGTGATGAAAGTACTGCAGTCGTGGTGTCAGGAGGGGTGTCATAACTACAGGCGTCGGTCGTGGTGTCAGACGGGGAAAGAAAAAAAAGAAAAAAGGGCCCGATGGATCCTTTTCTACGCGATTTGCAGTTTCAAACTCAGCAGCTGTTTCCTTCGCGGGCGTGTTGTATTTGCGAAGTCAAAACTTGCCGCATCCGTACTTGTTTCTTATGTTTCTTTTTCGGTTTCTGGGCCTGTGAATGAGATGGAGAAATGACCCAGCGATTTGCAGTTTCAAACTCAGCAGCTGTTTCCTTCGCGGGCGTGTTGTATTTGTGAACTTTGAACTTGCCGCGTCCGTACTTGTTTCTTATGTTTCTTTTTCGGTTTCTGGGCCTGTGAATGAGATGGAGAAATGACCCATCGACCCTGCCGATGAACACACACATGGCGCACACTCATGAGCGCTGACACACCTACCATACAGCATGCGTGTGCATGTTGCTCTCTCTCTCTCTCTCTCTCTCTCTCTCTCTCTCTCTCTCTCTCTATCTATCTATCTATCTATCTATCTATCTATCTATCTCTCTCCCTCTCTCTCTCTCTCTCTCTCTCTCTCTCTCACCCACACATAGTTCTATGCATAGTATGCATGCCTTTTGTCCTGTTTTTCTTAGTATTTTTTTGAAGTACTTTCTGGGTGCCTAATTGAGCACCCCCAAGGAGTGCTAAATAGTCGGTGTGGGTTGTTTGAAGTGCCCGCAGGACTAGTTGGGGGCCGCTGTGTTTGTGACGTCCGTGATGCATATGGTCTATGGGTGATTATACACGTCTGTGGGAGTGGCTTCCTGGCCCAGCAGGTGGTGGGAACCATCAGTCTGCGGGGTTCTTTTTGTGGTGTGAGTAGGTGCCGGATTGCTGTAATCTATGTTGGATGTGCAAACTGCTGTATATGCCTTGCTTTTCACCAGATTACCATGCCTTCCCTGCAGCTTTACTGTTTGTGGTGTGGTTTGGTTGCTGTGTTGGTATTGCTTTGCGCTGTGCTGCCTTGCTGCCTTGGTGCTGATCTCTGTGTCGTCTCCCCGTGCAGTTTGCTTGTATGCTTTGTAGTTTGGCTGTTGTGCCAGCGCTGCCTTCCGTGTTGCTTTGTTGTTCCCTAGCTGCCTGTCCGCTTGCCGCGTCGTTCCATGCAGGTAGCTTTCACAGTGGCATTATAATGTTGTTGGGCTGCCCCGTTAGCATTGCCTGGTGCTTCGCTGAGTTGTTGCCTTGCTGCCACGCTCCATTCGTGGTGTTGCCTGCCTGCAGCCCACTTTCAACAGAAGTCAAATGAGTCCACAATTCAATGCTTCAATATGGGGATTCTGCAGATCACCGAGGGTTCAGCCTCTGAAGATATCCGAGAAGCTCGATTCAGTCGACAAAATGTCCAAAGCAGCGGAAGCCGAGCGCGCGAAGATAGCCAAGAAGGTTGAAGAATTGGAATCGAAAGGCGTAATGAGCGAAGGAGTAATGAGAAGAGGAAGAGAGTAATGGGATTGAATTTGCCAGCACAAGACCGGCAAAAATCGAGATCAAGGTCTAGGAGCGGTGGAATCAAGATTCGCCAACCTCAGATCGAAGTGTCCTCAAACGAGGAGGATAAGAAGACGGGAGTCCACAAGGGTGTTCCGGAGGACAAGCCCAATGTGAATTCGGAAGACGTTATGAAAATGCTATCAATGATAGCTGGGAAAGTACAAGGGGGGCAAAGCGGCCCTGCTATGGAGATCGTGGAGAACACGAAGACCAACGCGAACGCGGATAAGGAGGAGGACGACAGCGACGAATCCGAAGATGAAGAGAAGGGCAAACTGAAGTTGAACCGGGGTAGCTGCACGAAGAGCGATAAGACGGAGGTCGGGATCGTTGAATGCATGAGACAGAGGCTCGATCACTATATGGAGATGAATGGGAAGAAGATCAAGAGCCTCTGCCTGGCGAGGGGAGTGAAATGGGAACGGAAAGACAAGAGCGCATGGGAGCTCGCGAAACAAGACACTGACGAGTTCACCAGACTTGTAAATGGAGAAGACGAGCATGAAACGGATGTCAAAGAAGAAGGTGGCGAGGAAGATTCTGAAGAAGAAGACGACGATGGAGGTGTTCCTGGGAATTAGATTTCCCAGAGAGGCCTCAGGCGTCTTCTGATCCGGATTAGCAACGCTATCGGGAACGAACAAGAAGGGTTAAGGGATGACTTAGAAGGAGCGTTCAGACTGGGAACTATCCTCTCATTTATCCTCGGACGCGTGACATGGGGCGCCACTTTTTTGAAGTACCTAACGCGTATCGATCCGAATGTTCTAGTAGAACCAAAGCAATGCACCTCATGTGTGTATCTGCTAGCCTTGCCGTTCTGCAAGAAGACATATATCGGGCAGACATGTAGGACACTGGCATGATGTAGATGGCGAGAACACACGCGTGCCTCTGCAGTGGACCGGATCTTCAAAGTTCACAAATGGTTGAGTAAATTCGGTTTTTGGAAATATACAACTATTCCGTTATTTTTTTGCGATAAAAACGATCTCCGGAATATAGAGACTAAAATTATTAACTATGAAAACCCATGTCTTAATTGCAGAAAGAATAAACCAAGGACTAGACCAAGAAGAGCAAGGGTGAAGTCAAAGAATAAAAAGGGTGGTAAGAAATGGGAACCACTCACCTTTGCGTGTGTGAATTTTCGTCGGACCACTAATTTGCTTGATATACTAAAATCATTGAAGGGTATAGCGAGACCTGGATCGATCAAGTGCTCTGGAGGATCCAGATGGGTCACTCCTTGGCGAGTGATCAGATTGGCCTACGGGGAATCTAAGTTCAAATTTGAGGGATCGTGCATGTTGCTGAGGGATATGAAGTCTGTTTTTGAGGATGGAGGGACGTTTGAACAAACTTGCCTGATTCGGACCGAAACTGAGGCAGATAGGAGGAAAGCAGAGTTGTTCTCCCTCCTAAGAGCACCGTGGAAAAGGAGAAGTGTTTTTTACCAGAAAGATCCGGATGATCTCATTAAGATGCCGCGAGGATTGAAATGTATTAATAATAAAAGAGGACGCCAAATTATTCGTGGTTTGATTTCGACTGAGTTAAAGAAAAAACTCGGATATAACCGAAGGCTACAGATTGTGATTGAGATTCTTTTTAGCCCATGTGTTAACAAAAACACGGTCAGAAAGGAAGTGTGTGAATGGATCAAAAGTAGGATTGCATCTCAAGAGCAGTCTAACCTTGTACGGAAGAAGCTCAGGACGGTCTGTACAAAAACCAAGTCCGTAGCTGATCTTCTACATAACCACGAGGCATGCGCAACCGATGACTCACCGGTTTGCATATGCGAGAGGTTTCAACTGCCCAAACCGAACGGGCATGTTCAGGTGAGACTCAACGAGATTCCTGAGATCCATTCCTTTTTGCATAACTCACGAAACGTACCATACCCTGGGAGAATGGCGTACATCGAAGAGATCAATCGCAACTGTCAAACAACGCTCAAAGTTATAGAGAAAGCTGGGGTCAAGGACGTTTTTCGGGTTTCTCCTCTGAAACTCGGGAGGGTCAGACCTGCAAAACCTGCTCGAACGGTCCTCTGCGAGTATGTCAAAGGAGTAAAAGCGGCCCTGGATGGTCTCGTACTATCACCATTACATAGGAATCTGGGTGCTACACTGGTTGAAGGCCCGGTTTCATATCATGCTGGAATGAGGAAAACCTTCAACGATAACACTGATTTCGAAAGAATTAAAAAATCTGAAACCGATGTGCTTAGGAGTATGCGGAAACAGTACAAAGAGTTGAAACTTGAAAGGATCGTGAAATGAGATGGAAAAGGCAAACTGCAGAACTCGTTCATAATGAGTAAAGACAACTATGATATAAAGGAAATGTTCTCCAAAATCCCACACGCAGAGATCCGAGACGCTGTGTCTTAGATCTTCAGTGAGATAAGGAGCAAAGACAGATATTGGGTCCGTGCAAAGATAAGAGGAAAAAGAGTTGTGCTAAGAAAATCAGCTGGAGAAGGAGGATGGAAATCAGTACGGTTGCCGGATCTAAAAAAATTGGTGGATTTCGCTCTCGATAATGTATATTTTAAATCAACAGGTGAGATACTAAAACAAAACAAAGGCATTTCGATGGGGGGTCTGACTAGCCCTCCTCTGGCGTGCCTTGTATGTATATACGCCGAGGAAAAGTTTTTGAGCCTGGGACGTGATTCATGTTCCCTCTTTGGTAAAAGGTATGTAGATGATCTCCTACTGATTGGACTGTACCACCATGGGGACGACACACGGATTATCTAGATCATGGATAAGATCGTATCTTACTACCAACCGGAATTGAGGCTCGAGAGGACCAACACTGGAAATAATATTGTGGAATTTTTGGAGACTAAACTTTTTTCAGTGAACGATTCGACTGTCGTTGTATCCATGCATAAATTCAAGAATATGGATAGTATCTAGGAGGACCCTAGGAGGCCAAAATATATGGTAACTTGGCACTTCTTGTCTTTTGGGGCAATGGAACAGAAAGTGGCTAATATTATCGGGACCATTTTTCGCATTAACGCCAATACAAGTGATGAAGCTCTGCTAACTCTTGGGTTGGTGACATTGCACAGGGAATTAAAATGGGGGGATTTTCTGACAAAAGTGTTTCTTACAGCTTTGAGGAAAGCCGCCGCGAAGTTAGGAGGGATATGACCCATAATGAGTGAGAAAATCGTCGGATGCTATAACGGCTGGACATAACTCTTCGTCGACCGAAGAGACACGTTGGCATAAGACAAACTTAAGTGGCAAGCAGGCTACGACGACTCAGAGGTTCGACCCGTGTTGCAGAGACTCCTCTGAAAATTTTCCGAAATATTTGAAATCCACAGGAACGTGGGATACACTAGTGAATCTGACTATAATTAGGACCAGGAACGGCCCGTGCCCGGAAGCTTCTCGGTGTATCCGGCCGAGCCGGAGGTGTGCAAGTAATCTCTATAGGAAACTTTGAAGTATGCAAGAACGTGGTGAGACACCAATTAATCCGACCAAAACCGGGGCCAGGTACGACCTGTATTTGAATCTCTCGGCGTATTCGGTCGAGCCGGAGGTGCATCAAGAGGTTATCATACTTGGAATCCGACTAAAATCGGGGTCAGGTACAACCTGTACCTGTAAGTCTCTTGGCGTATTCGACTGAACCAGAGGTGCGCAAGTAATCTCAGCAGGATATCGTACTACGTTGAACTCTACGGATCTCATACCAAGTGACCAGGCATGACGTCTACACGTTTCTTAGTTCTCTAGCTGTTCATTTGTCTTTTTGGCTTGCGTAAAAGTTTTCCTTTTTTAAAAAAAATATATATATATATATATTATTATGGTTTTTGGAACTGGTCCGGTACCTGTCCCGAAAGGAACAGTACTCGAGGCCAGTTTTCGTAGTATAAAATAGGAACACGGAGCGACGCTTCGATCAGACTAAGCAGTATGAGGAGAAGGTCTGTGTGCGGGTTATACCCGTACTCGATACAATGTGGTTGTATTGTGAGATGTAAACCTCAAGCTGCATTGTTCATGGTTTCAAGTCTTTCAAGTCCATTCGTGGTGTTGCCTGCCTGCAGTCCACTTTCAACAGAAGTCAAATGAGTCCATGATTCAATGCTTCAATATGGGATTCTGCAGATCACTGAGGGCTCAGCCTCCTGACAAGCTGGTGCAGGTCCGATGCTTGTCTGTTTTTGGTAGTTCTATTGTCTGCTCTTCGTTATGTCTCCTTTGCCTTGTGTGTTTGTGCCGCGTGCCCCCCAGCCTATGTGTTGCCTCACTGTTTCTGCCTTGCTCTGCTGTCATCTGCGTTTGTTCGGGTCTATTACATTGAGAATTGTCCTAAGCTTGCACTTGCCTCACTCAGGTGCTTGCTTCTTCACAAGGTGTTGGAATGTCTGTTGGGAGAGCACTAGTGACGAAGATTGCATGGCTCGGTTACAGAGCGAACTGAACTGAAGAGTGAGCTCAGGGAGTGATGCAAGTTAGTACGAGTAATCTCTAGATCCATTCCTTTGTCTGGTACGGGGAATATCCTCCCCTTTGCAATTCGCAATAACACATTAAGGAGTGTTCCAAATGAGATTTCAGCAAAGACGCACAATACACAAAGCCAGAAATCGAGAGCATAGAAAACCCACGGAACTATTCGCAGTTATTCCGGCTACCTTTTTCCCCCCAATACAACATACGGTCAATATATCTGTATCTAGATTGAAAGATGCCTCGAATACAGCTATAAGGACCGTACGTTGTATTCGGGGGAAGAAGGTAGTACATGCAATATCAAAAAATATCCAACGATAAGTGCTACGGACAAACCATCCATAAAATCCGCGAACAAGCATCCAACACGAACCGGAGGGAAAGGGGAGAAGGGGATGCCAAGGGAAAGAAGAAGAAGAAGAAGAAGAAGAAGGGGAGGGAGAAGAAGGAGAAGAGGAAAAAAGAAGGGGAAGAGGACGAAGGGGAAGAGCAGGACATGTGGACTCCCGGACGGAAGGGAGGGAGCAAAAGAAGGAGGGGGTCAACCACTGGACAACTTTTGGCCATCCCTGCTGCAAACATGGCGTAGTCTCCCGCTTCCAGACAGGACCCTACTTGGCTGGTGGGAGGAAGTATACTGTCAACCCCTCTTTGGCAACAGATGAATAACAGATACGGAGGGCCGTGTGAGGATAAGTTCAGCCCCGCCATGGAAAAACTGGGTCAAACATGATATTCTTAGGGTTGGGGATCCCTGGGACAATGACAAACAAACATGGAAGACGGGGGACCAGATGCGGGCATCTTATGGTATTGGCATCGGGGCGAGGAGTCCTTGGAAAACCTCATTGAAGCCATCCCGCTGGAATGGTACCGGATCCTCAGGAGAGGGCCCAATTTGATAGAGGGTGACTGGGTGACGACCGCAGAGACCCCACACCTGATTGGATTGATCCACATGGTCTGCCCCCAAATGATCCTGATCGAATACCACACTATCACAAAACTAAATACCCTCCAAGCAATGGAGGCACCCTTTGAATGGTAGAACAAGACAGCGGTTAACAGAGTGAGAGTCCTGGAAGAAAAGGGACAGAGGGTGACCTTCCAGCCAGATAAACCAATCCAGGATTTGGCCTTGGACCCAGCAGAATGGGTATGGAAGCCCCCCCGACAGAGGGGCGCCCCTGGAGCAAGTCACATTAGCCTGCATCTCTTAACGGTCAAATTAGCTTACAAAATGCTTCGACTCAAACGCCACCTGAGGGATATAATTAATGATAGATGGGCCAGACATTTGAATATTGACCGCTTTCTCCCGACACTGATTCTATGGTTCAAGGACAAAAGCATAAGCCAATGAAAATTACCTCGCTACAATGGCAGATAGCTTACCGTGCCTGCCGACTAACGATTGGTTGACTGACCGGACAAACCTTGAACAAAGAGGCTTGCTACTCCCATGGTGCCGGCGATGCCAGAGCCTCTCCCCCTTCCACAAGAAGGTAGAAAACATTGAACATATCTTCATGCAGTGTCCGATCGCCCAGTTCATATGGAGATGGTGGGACCGCATCTGGCGGAAGATGAAACCGGATATTCCCTGGCCCTGGTCATGACACCATTCTGGCTGGACATTGGCCCCAGGCAGGGACTGCCACACCCTTCACTGAAAACATGTATAGAGTAAGTAGGAGGGCAGTGATGTGGGCATTCTGGTGGCAAAGATGCACCCTAACCATGGAAAAGGTACGGGTAGAGGGCGCGGAGATTATAGAACAAATCCAGCAGCAATTACACCTAGAACTCACACGCAGGTGGTTAGATGCAAAGGAACAATTGGACCTTTTTAAACAAACAAGGGATGCCAGGAGAAAGATAACGGAATTTTGCAAGGACTGGGTAGGGGGGGAAAGGGAAGGTTGGATTGCAAAAGTAGTATGGGGTGGGGATCAAGAGGAAGGGTTAAAGAACTTAGAAGAAATGAGAGACTACAGGCTGGTTCTCAAGGATTGGACTAACATTGAGGCCTTGTTCCCATTACGGCCCCCCACGGATTCCCCGGACCCCTTCCCCCCCCATGCCCTGTCACTGACAGAAATCCTGGCCTGAAAGAGACAATCATATCCTGTCCTTCCCCCACCCACCTGACACCCGCCCCCCCCACGTTTCCTGACTTATTCGTCCCTCCTGGCCACGCGAGGAACCCCTCCCTGGAGCCCCCTGGGGAGGATCCCGCTTGCTTCTCACGCCTGCTAACTTCCACTGATGCAGCCGGCGGGGACAGTCGGCGGCAAGCTGGAGCAGACAGGCCCTGGAATAAGTATCAGCACCTAACTGCGGGTGCTGGGGGGGTCTCTAGAGTTCAATCACGAAATGGTTACTACAAGTACAGACGACAGCTGCAGAGTCGAGTAAGTAGGGATAGTCGCTACAAGTAGGCCAGACAGGCATCTGTAGGTGAAACAAGCAGCCGGTTCACAGTATCAGTCCCGAATTTCCTATCCGGCGCCCTCCCTCTGAGGGTGAAGAGGTAACAGCAGCTTTCCAAGGTCTACACAGGGCTGCTCAGTTAAGGCTGCTCTTTTGGTCTTTACAAGCACCTTTGGCCTTCACACAAGCCTGCTCAGTTAATCCCCTGATTCTGCAGGGCAACCAATGCTGGCAGGTCCCATAGCCACGCACAGTCATTGGTTCCAGAATTTTCCAACTATTCCCCTCTTTGTAAAATGGGACGCTGGACCCGGTTTCCAGCAGGTGACGCTCCCCACCAATAGATGGAGCCTCTCCTCCGGTGCTAGTGCTGTCTGCTCTTATCAGCAGCACCAGCACAGGAAGGGGTGTTCTTTAAAAAAAGGAAAAAAAAAAAAAAAAAAGAGGAGAGGGTTACATTGCAAATGAATTCCGAAGCCCAAGCGAGTCAAATAGTTATGAAAATATCGTGAAGCAAAATTATGCAAACCTCAGCCAATATCATCCGACATCAAGGACACAGTACGCATCCGAGAATGCCAGACTACCCCGCAATAGCAAGGGTCCAATGGGATGGCTGGCACCTGGACAACGATGATCGGTTGGAGGCCAAGCAGAAGAATTACCGACTCTGTTTTAACGATTGGACCACGATCCCTGACGATATTCCCCTCCCCCCTCCCCCCTCCCACAGATTTCCCAGACCTCTTCCCCCTTCCTGAGCACACATTGATGGAGTTGAGCTTTTTTTTTTTTTTTTTTTTTTGATTGAGTTAAGCTGGTATGGCAGGGGGTAGAGAATAGAGATGACCCACTCAACATGGACAGGAGAGGAGTCCGATAGCTGGACAGTGAAAATGGCAGATGGGGCCCCTACTTTTGGTCGCCCCCCGGAGCAAGGGGTCCCACCTGCTTCTTTCCAACTGCCACCTACCAGGCCCCCTTCTGTGCCTACTTTAGTAGGGCTTCGAGAGAAGGAGGGAGGAACTGGTTCTTTAGCAATAGATATCCTGCGCCTGGGACTAGGGCGAAGAGGTCTCCTCCCCTCCCTTAGCAACCTGCACAGTCAATCCTCTGGAATGCTAGAGTAATCAATGCTGGCAGGGTTCACAGTTATCTCCTCTTGATCCAGACTGTATTCATTCGGTTTTGTTTCCTGTAATGGGACGCTGGACCTGTTTTCCAGCAGGTGATGCTCCCCACCAATAGATGGAGCCCCCCCGAGTGCTAGTGGCGTCTGCTCTTATCAGCACCACTAGCATTACAGGGGGAGTTTCTTTTGAAAAAAAAAAAAAAAAAAAAAAAAAGACTACCCCGCCATGCAGCTAACATCGGTGCGTGGTCTTTTACCATGCTGAGGACAAACTATATGTGTCTTCACATACATCTCGACATACACACACAGACTCCCACACACACACGCACCTTGCACGCACACCTGCACGTGTTCTTGGTCTGGCATAGTCAATGTGAACCTGGGGACCCACCAACGCACCGGGCCCAGTTTCACATGTACTAGGGGCCGAAGTTGGACTCTGTTTTTTGCGATTACTACCGGTAGGCGGTCGGCCAAACGGACCCAGTGTTTGGGAACTAGAACTTTTCTGTAGTAACTGTTCCCAGTTTTGGCCCGTTTGGGCTGCACTTTCTTGCATGCAGCTCAGAAGGGACGTCAGACTCTGCAGATCACGTACTCAGCCTCACTTCTTTGCAGGTCATCGTTATTTCTGGGGTCTGCAAACTCAGATGTTACTCTAGCTATAGAAAGCAGAACGTTAGACTGGGCAAGCAGAGATCCGGCCCGCAGGTGGTAGGTTGAGTGAAACAACTAAAAGGCATAAAGCAAGCATGGCCACTTAGGGCAGTGGCGGGTCTGGGGCTCAAGTCCCGTGGAGTTGTAGGATGAGCTCTCATGTGAATGAAACACAGATAGGACAGCAGGACTGGTTTTGTTTCTTTTTTTTTGGGGTTATGTTTTTAAGGACAGCAAGGACTGATAGAAGTTTTGGAACTGCAGTGTGCTCTTAGGCACAGCCATCTGTTAAATTGGAACAATACAGATATGAGAGATGATGGCTAATAGAACTATCGAAAAAAATGTGGGGGTTTTCACCTTATCACCCCCACAAGCAATGGCATCGAAAATTTCACGAACGAAAGAAGCAGGCTCATAATATCATGGTAACCGACCGGACGTCCGGACCGGGTTGACATGTCCGGTGTGCGGTGTCCGGTCCTTATGTCCGGATGGAGGCCCCCAGGGCAAAAATAAAAAAGAATGAAGGGGCGGCCCAGGATGTTTTTCGGGTCCTGGGCGCCCCTTGAAAAATAAGGGGGTAGTTTTTCAGTGTCGTTTCAACCCACCGGACAGGGCTTAGAGGTCCGGACACAAGACACTGCAGGTTTCTGGGGTAGCGGGGTTCACAAAGGCCCGAGCAATTTCAAAGTGGCCGTTTGACGTGCCGCCCGCAGCTGCTGCCCGTTGCGGAGAGAGAGACAGAGAGAGACACAGAGAGAGAGAGAGAGAGAGAGAGAGAGAGAGAGAGAGAGAGAGAGAGAGAGAGAGAGAGAGAGAGAGAGAGNGAGAGAGAGAGAGAGAGAGAGAGAGAGAGAGAGAGAGAGAGAGAGAGAGAGAGAGAGAGAGAGCACTGACAGTGCTGGCAGTCTGAAGACTCTGACGTTCTGAACTGAAGTTATTGAGCTGCAAAGTTCGAACTTTCACACCACCAGTATGTGGCCCAGCTATAGGCCGCGGAAAACAAAAGAGTAGAAACGTTTCTAGTCGGATGAATTTGGGCGCTCCCGTAGTATCTGTACGTTTCCTAAAATAGTGGCACGTTAACGGGCACTACTCTAGGAAGTACTGGTGGTTTAAGTTATATATGTTATGAACTTAAATTACTTTCAAAGTTCAAACTGGAAAGTTAATCATACTTTTTCCTTTTCTTTTTCTCTGTTACTTTAGTCTTGTGCCTGCTTTGCACTGTTTGCAACTCTGCATGTCATGTGCTTGTTGATTTGCTGCAAGACACGTGCTCTGCTGCCTGAACTACAAAGTGCAAAGCAGGTAAGTGCCTGCCTATTCGGAGTAGCTTTCGGAGTTCGCCAAAATTTTCTCCGAATTCGGTGTTCTGACCGACTTTTTCGTTACTGGTCCAAAATTCTCCAAAAATGTCGAAACTAAAGGAGAGATGGTTAAATGATGGTCATTTTACTCTTGGTTTACTCCATTTCAGTGAGAATGAATAATTTCTACTTTCTGAAAGTTCTGGTTCATTAGGAAGCTAGCTTGTAGCTGCAAGCATTACGCGTTTTCGGACTGCACTGTACAAACAACATGATGACAGCGCTGCCTGCCACTTGGGAGGCGGGCTGTACGCTGATGATTGGGCACAATAAATGAAGACCCAAGTTGTTGCAGAGCCATGTTCAGCGGTGGTACCAGGTTATGAACAGTGAGTCCTACACTCCTTTCGCAAGCTCGATGTGATAGTGTCAGTGTGAGAGTGTGAGCGATGAAGGGAAGGGTGGCTCAGTCTTCTGAGAAAACAATATAAAAGGAAGCCTTGAGAGATACTAGGAGGCCCACCTACCACCTGTGGGGTCTAACTGGCACATGCACTAGTGGTTGGCTCACTTTTTTTCTTCTTTTTCGGTGGGGTGGGCTCGCGGCCGGAGGAAGGAGGATTAGATTTGGTTTTGAATCTCAGAATATTCCATTAACCCCTTGGCAACCTTTTGCCTCGAGGAGTTATGTCTTGGGCAGCCGCGAGCGGTGGTCAAACAGAAAGAACGTTGACTCTATTAATGCACCTCGCTGCACTACTCTGCACAAAAGACAAAAACGATGGTGGTGCATCTTTCCATCTTCTAGAGGAAGATTCATTCTTATTTTGCACAATGTCATTTGGAGAGTAGTGCAGCGAGGCCCAATGTCAGATCAGATGGAGGAAGTACTGAAGCAGCTGAACAGATCTCTGCATCCTTCTCTTTGGCAGCAGTACGAGCACACTGTCAGCGGATTCACACGCAATCAATGTCGCATTGGAGCGCTAGAGAATCATCCAGCCACAGCGGCCACGTTGCAAACGAAATTCCGAAATTACGAGCTCTCTGCAAATCACATGTGGTTATGGAACTTATGGGATTCCTGATTGGTGGCCAATCAATCTTGGATGCTCGACGTATGTCGAATCATATGGGCTTGCAATCCACCACTGCGTTTCCCAGGCATTTTTTCAAAGTTGTGGCTAGCATGCTGACGCAACTTTTAGGGCTCGGCCTCCGGGGCAAAATGGCTGGTGACGCCAGCCAAAAGGATGGCACGCAGGGCGTCTCCAGCCCCAGAGAAAAGTACTGCGGAAGTACTTTTCTTTTTTTTCGTTTTTTTTTTGGAGGTACTGGTGGTTTCAACCACCAGTATGGTAACCCCCCGGCGAGCGGTTTTCTCCAAACTGCATAGCACAAGGCTGTTCTTTCTTTTCCTTTCTCTGAGACCCATCCATCCCACAGGGATAAGACCCAATACAAGGTGCAGGGCCCTGTGATGGCTCCGATCCATTTATCGGGAAAAGAACATGCTGGGAAAAGGGGGGGGCCACAGTCCCATTACATCATGGCATTGCCTACTTTTCCTTCAAAAAGAAACACAGGAGGTAACTACGACCGCGTCGACAATCAAGTTTCTATGTTCTATGAAAACAGGTTTTGGCAGTCTAGTTGCCGGCGCAGTTTGAAATGCAGCCAAGTGACGTAGGTTTCGGAAAAATGCTACGTCAGGCATGGCCTGGCCTAGACATCTCGGCTGTAGCCCAGGGGGCCCAAGCGGGGCCCCCTAAATCTGGCCCAAATCATGGCCCCCCTCACTTGCCATGGGAAAAGTTTAAGCCATTCGATTATTATTATTATTATTATTATTATTATTATTATTATTATTATTATTATTATTATTATTTTCACCTGCGGTGCCACCACTCCTTCCGGACCTGTGTAGTGGAAGAAAAGTACAGTATAATACAGAATGCATACAAAAGTTGCATTTCCCCAAGCATAAAATCTGCAGTGCTACTGCAAGGAAAGGTAATTGTGATACCCTTCCCCACCAAATCTCTACCAAGACTGGGCACTTGTAGACAAGAAAAATGAACAGTGCAGGGCCGCTGGAGTGGTGGTTTAAAGTTTAAACCACTAGAACCTTTCCCTGATTGAAAAACGACTATGTAGCTCATATAAAGCCGCAAGTTTCAGGAAGTACTGGGCGGGCATTTAGCTGGATATCCATACAGGGAAAACAGGCAAAGATTTGAGTGATTCTGAGTATTCTCTATAGGATTCATCAGTGGTCTCTATAGGATTCATCAGTGGTCGTCTGATTGTGAGGTTGCGGGTTGTACTTTGTCACCCTGCAATTTCCCCAGAAACGGGAGTGCAGCGCTACCGGGAGCGCTATGCTATCGTACTCTTGGTGATGGCGCGCGGCGGCAATGGTGGTTCATTTTTGAAGATCTGGCGCTTCGCAGGCGCTTGACCGCGCCATGTCACAGGCTGGTGTGGCATATGGTCTGACTCCCGGTGACGTTCTGTTTCTGGGAGTTCCACGTTTCACTCCATAGCCGCTGCGTTGCTGCACGTGGCATTTGGCCTGAGAGGCGTTGGCTGTGACGATGCCTGTGGAGTCCAGTGGAGTCAGCCCGGGGTTCTCTGAAGTGCGAGTGTTTACAGTCACGATCGGCCGTTGGAGTGCTGCTCGCCATTGCCATCATCATTAGGTCGCGATCCGACATCATCTTGGTCCGTCGTCATCAACGGGGTACTTCTTCTTATCAGAGGCATTACCTGTTAATTAGGGTGTTGTTTGTCTGCAGGGGACCAGCTTGGACGCGTTATAAAGCATAATCAAGGCGCTGTTCGCGCCATCAAGACGAGCTTATACCGGGCGATGTCTGGCATCAAGCTGAAGATTGTCATCATCACCTTCAAGTTTTGCCAGCACATTAAGCTGTTCTTCATCATCAAGTTTTTGCGAGCATCGTCATAAAGTTAAACGTCATTATCGGGATATTACCTGTCATCATCACTTGCCGCAAGGTGCCTGTCATCAATGTGTGGGTAATTAGTCGTTATCCTATTCATCCTTACACCTTCGTGTGAGCTCTGTCATTACCATCGTTACCATCGTTATCATCATCCTGTTGTTCGTCATTCCCACCATCTGTAGCACCATCGGCATCAGCACTATCATCCTCATCGCCATCATCTTAAAAAAAAAATTCCATTACCTGTACTTCTGTAGTGGGTCATCCCCGATATCGTCTGTAGGCGAGTTTGTTCGCCAATACCATCCTTGGGGCATCCCCGATATCATCTGTAGGCGAGTTTGTTCGCCAATACCATCCTTGGGGCATCCCCGATATCATCTGTAGGCGAGTTTGTTCGCCAATGCCATCCTTAGGTTATTGTTCCTAGTTACCCATCCATTCAAACGTCATCAATACCATCATCGTTATCACTACTATTTGAAGTATTATCCTCGTCATCACTATCGTCATCAGTACTAATACCATCCTTAATTTTTTTTAGTCTTAGGGTACCGTTTTTGCTCACCCATTCTTCCAAAAGTCATTAATACCTTCATCGTTATTACCATCATCTGTAGAATTATCACACTATCATCATCAATTCTAGCATCGTTAGAAATATCATCTTCAAGCAAATCCTTTATTAGGGGGTCATTACTGCAAACTGTTCTGGTAGTAATCAGAACGTCTTTTCTGCCACTCTTGTTCACAATCGTTCTCATAATGAGATCCTCATCGAGGATAATTGACTGCTTCATTTGATCGGTATGCTTTAGTCGGGCTGGGGTTTCTACGGTCACGGTGTGGATTTTTGGGGAATGGGTGGGGGGGTGTTGGGGAACCTTACTCTACAGGGGCGCTGCAAGGTGGGAGGTTGCTGCTCTGTCGGGGATGGGGCAGATTTGTGGTTTGTCCTTGTCTGGGGCCGAGGTGGGAGAGTTGGTCGCCTTCAAGCCCGGCGGGGGCAGATAGGGACAAAGGGGAGGGTGAAGGCACCCTCTAGACGGGAATTGGCTGCCTTGGCGGAGAGGGGAGAGAGGGGATATGTTCCAGGTTGGGGCCGAGGTGAATCTCCTCGGCGGTGGCAGCGTAGGACAGCGGTGGTGGTGTAGGGGGAATTTTTTTTCTCTGCGCGGTGACTATTGGAAGCTTCTTGGACCAATCATGTTATTTTCAGCTTTCTGGGGTTTTGAGAGGCTGTGAGAGCTAGAGCAGCATCAGGTCTTCTTCTTTATTAGGATCTTCGACCTCAGAGATGGTTGCACCTGGACTGACATCAATAGTGTTGCTCTGTTCTATGCTCAACTTGCCAATGCCAGAACGACGCTGGCCGGAGCTGGGGTGTTACCCTGTAACCTGCCACGGTAGGAGTGTGAGGCCTTGTAGAGAGATCTGGGATTTGTCGAGGGAGGAAGGCAATCTAGTGGCGAATCGGGGGGGCCACCTTGACACCCTCTGGGGCCGGGGATAGTCTCAGGGGCGAGAAGAGGTCAGCTATGGTTGATGTTGTTTTGGTTGGTACTGTCTTTGAGTAGTAGTGTCCCAGTATAGGGAGAGCTAGGAGTTGCTCTCGGATTAGGAAGCCGTAATAGCTGATATAACATAGTATTCACAATCCTTTAGATCTAATAAAGGTGGTGCAGTCACTTTCTTTAGAATTCTAAAAAAAAACATAATCATCTTCATCAATATCATCATCATCATTAGTATCATTATCTCATCAATGTTATATTAAGCTTTCTTGTGTTCTAGAATTTTTGGGCAGCATCGAGTTTCCTTCCACATCCGGGATATAGGATTTCAGGGATGGTCGAACCCGGACCGATATCTGCAGAGTTGTTCTTTTCTGTGCCCCTGTTTTGCCGACGCCAGAACGACGCTGGCCGGAGCTGGGGCATTGCCCTGTAACCTGCAGAGGCAGGAGCGTGAGGCCTTGTAGAGAGATCTGGGGGGTGCCGAGGGAGAAAGGCAATCCACTGGTGAACGGGGGGGGGCTGCGTGGTGGCGAGGAGAGATCAGCTATGGGTGACATTGGTTAGGTTGATGTTCTGTCTATTTAACAGTGTCCTGGTACATGGAGGGCTAGAAGTTGCTCTAGGATTAGAAGACCAGAATTGTTGATATAACATAGTTTACTACAATTACTACAATTAATACAATTTTTTATCACCATCAGCATTAAAAAAAAAAAAAAAAAAAAAAAAAAAAGTGGTTGTCTGATTGTTTCGGGAGGTTGCAGGCATTCTTGGCAGTGAGGATGAAGCTCCTCCTGAGGGGATAGCCGCCCAAGCTTGTGGCTATGATGTTTCAGAACTTTGCGGGCAAGTTTTTTTTTTCCCAAGAAATAGCAGTCCCAAAGCTAGGAGAGGTCATAAGAGCACCCCCTTCTAGTGGCAGGCATCCTGGTTGCTCCAGTCTAATAGTAGGGAGCCACACCTGGTGGAAACCAGGTCTAGTGTCTCATTACACATGAAGATCATTCCGATCATGCAATTGAGTGTCGGGCCTGTCGGCCTGTGACGCTCAATCTCACGCCCTGCGCTGCTTTCCGGTCGGAGTGTTTTGGTTTGCGGAAAGGGGCTCTTGGAAAGGCAACAAAGATGGGGTGTGCCAAGGATTTTTGGAAAATTGAGTGCGGGGACACATACAGAACTGAAATCCCCCGTGTGGTCTGACTGTAGTAAGAAGAAGGTCCGTCGCCACGCGGGTTTTAAGGGGGGGAAAGGCGCGCGCGGGACTTGCAACTATGGACACTTCAATCAAAGTATCGTTGGACTTCCCGGCGAGCCATCGCTCTTCGTTTCGCGTGAAAGGGGCCGGGTACACACGTGGTATCCCGTTTTCGGATGAGGTCTCGTCAACGCTCGTTACACAACTCTGAGTCCGACGTGGAGGGCCTCAATCGAGTAGCCTTCTCTTTGTGCTCGTCCTCGCCATGTGTACGATAGTGGAAACCCTTGGCCTGGTAACGCTCGAAGCGACGACAATCGCTGCACAGAGTGTTAGGCCAATGAGTCTTCACTGGCGTCCACGGGACGACGATCAGTTCGTTAAATGGCAACAACAACGAATAGGGCGGAAAGTGCGTATCAATGATAAGTTGATAACAAAACATGTACCGATGAATCCAGAACACAGAGTTTCGGAAGGAAAGTAGTAACGCCCTCCAATCTTGGCGACGACTTCTCGTACGTCCCACTCGCATACACATATCCTTTCCTCGTTATACAGGAAGGGGCGTGGGGGGGGGATGGGAAGTTGGCACCCGGTCGGGTTGGGTCCGTCAGTCCACATGGCAGCAAAGGCAAGCTCAAAACAAATCTTAATTACACATCATTTGTTTGACACTTCAAGCAACTAGATCATTCAGTCGATCAGCCAATCGTTCGTACAATCATGCTATAACAAACTCTCTAACACGACTCACCGCATGCACATACCGAAGTGAGAGAATCAAGGTTACCATAATTCATCCATTACGATATAATGTGACCAGAGAAGAGAGAGAGAGAGAGAGTATGGACGAAGAACACGAGGGAAAACGAGTAGAAAGCAATCACAAAATATCAGGCAATCTTGTTCAGGGAAGTTCCGGCTTAAAAGCCGAGTGATCGGAATTTACACTCGAAGATAGAAATTTTGGGACCAAAAAAGGAAGCACTTCTGCCATAAAATTTCACCATAGCCCCAGACCATGCACTCACTTACTTCCGACCCGAACGTCTCACTTGCACTGACGATCCCGACCGTCACGTGCCAATCCACCATAGCGATCCCGACCGTCACGTGCCAATCCCGACCGTCACGTGCCAATCCACCCGAGCGCTAAAACTGCAGCCAGCTCGTCGGACTTTTCGACTCACACCTTCCTTCATACCACCTAGCCACAGCTTCCCAGAAGCGGGCTGATGAGTAGAGAGAGAGATTTTCGGGAGCGCTTGCGGAATTTACAGCTGCGGAAAAGAAGATAGACGCTAGGAAGGGTTAGGACTGAGACAGGGAGGAGTAGGGAAAGGCTCAGGGATACTCGCCTGACAAAAGTCATGTTGATCCTTTAGATCCTTGTTGTAGCCAATCAGAATCGTCGTGTATCAGGAATTTCCTTCTTACACGGCGTGTCTCCTTGGCTACAGGGAGTGAAGAGGGGGGCGGGGTGGTTCGACAGGGTATTTCAGCGCGGGGATTAGAGCGGGAAGAAGAAGCGCACGAAGAATAGCATGAAATGGAACCAAGATCCAGACGATCAAGAAGGAGAGAAAAGGCGTGCAAGGTCGAAGAAGAGATGAAAAACGGTTATAGAGAGAGAAAGAGCGTGAGCACGAAGAAGAGAGTGTGGAAGGCAGCGTGGGAAGCGGGGAGGGGAGGCTCGCATGCATGGCGCCCACGCGGAGGCAAAAAGGCCCCAAAATAGTTACAATTAATTCAAATTGAAAAGTACCATATCCACGCGGTAGAGCGAGCGAGGGAGAAAATTTTATACCTATTCAGATTCCTACGAAAATTCCCAGAGCTTTCCAAGACGAAGTTGAAAACATTCATGCGCAAGAAAGGACACATCAGATTTCGCTCATTCCGGAATTCGTAACCGCCGACCCAAATTTCTAACTCGCTCGCCAAAGCGCGAGTAATTCCCATGTAATTCCCGAATTTGCAAAAGACAAATTTCCAAAAACTGATCCGAGGGTCCCACATATTACATTCATGAAAATACAAAAAGAGGCCTCGTCGGGCTGTCACCCAAAATTCAACAAAGAGGGGGGGGGGGGGGAAAAAAGATGGCGCTGGTCCGGAAGCTGGCGAGTCACATATGTAATGCTCAGGGGGTTCGAAAACTATGCGATCTCCTGATTGCATGAGGGAGAGCTATTTTAAATGGCGAAGGTGGTCGGAGATGATGAGGAGATGAATGAGGAACCCTGAGTATCAGGATGATGTACAAGCACTAGATCGAGCCAGGAGTCATGTTGACGCCAACTTCAATTGCATTATCTTCACAACTTGGTCAGCTTCGGGCTTCCTAGATCTCTGCCACCCAGCCCTGTTGTGCGCTATGCCCTGCCTCCTTTAGGTCGACAAAGGTCGTCCCGATAGCACCATCACAGCTCCCCGATCTTGGCTGACTCTGCTTGGTTACTGAAAGTCCGATCGGCGGTAGCTAACGAGGCGAGGGTTGTGGAGGGGTCTAGGCCATTCGGCGGGGAGCGGAGGGAAGTAATCAGATGCTTCGTCCTCGAGATCGACAAAGTGGACGATTTTGTGCACTCAAGGGAATCGATGGTTGGGTCGGGAGAGGGAGAGGAGGTAGTCGGGATAAAGGGTAGGGATAGTGCGAAGGATATTATCGCTAGAGACTCGTAGTCCTCTAATGCGGGAAAGGTTCCGGAGATGATACAGTATAACTTCATATGGTTATCATGTCTCCAGGCGACGCTGAAGAGAAGGATGTTGAGGGGGAATGGCAGGGAGCGATGAGGGAAGATCGTGCATAAGAGTCGCACAACAATGTGGTGACAGAAGAGCTGGTTGGCGAAAATGCGGTAGTTTAGAGGGAACTCGATGTGGGGAAGAGGAGAAAAGGAGAGGCAATCAAGAGGGCAGCGGTAAATCGAATGAGGACGGAGCGCCCGTGCGGGGAGGAGGACAGGGATAAAGCGCGAAGAGGGTGGCGGAGGTAGTAGATGGTGAGCAAGAGCGGCGGCGGCGGCGGGAGGATTCTGCGTTATCGTGTCGACTGGCGGCGTCGACAGAGACTTTGGGATTCAGAGCAGATCCTCCTCGCGCAGTGGATGGTACCTAGGCCGGCAGGGCCTCCTCTTCTTCCTTCGACGTCAACCTGGCTTCCGACTCTTTTTCAGCTGATAGACCCTCGATGGCTATGTGACCTAGATCGTCGTCTGACGACACCTCGCCGTGTGCTCGGTGGGCGTTCCAAAACTCATCTTGGTCGGAGTTGTCCGGCACAAGATCGTCCAAGTCGAAATAGTGCTAAACCACGGGGTCGTGATCGCTCAGGTATTGACTGAAGTCTTCCGTACAGTTTGCCCAAATTATGGTTGGCATCAACGTCCTCTCCAAAGTAACGGGTTCGGCTTGGTTAGGGTCGTTGGGATTGAAGGAGATGATACTCGCTGGTAGGTCGTCAAAGAGCCGCGACAGAAAGGTGAGGAACTCGTAGGCGACAGTCGCTCTACCTCCTTAAACGATCTCTCCGGAAAGAAGTCCAAACAAAGTGCCACACGTTTCCTTCTCTGTCGGCCACGCCTGAGCTAGTACTAGCGAGATCTCGGTGTAGATCTCTAACTCTCGATTGCTGTAGTACCGAGCCCAGTGACACTTCACTGTTAGCATGCGTAGTACTGGCGAGGCGAATCTCCAAAGTTAGAAGGGGATCGGCCCAAGATGGCTAGAGAGTTGGAAGATCTGAAGGGAGGGAGAAGGTCGAGAAACGATTCATCGGCGCAATGGGTAAGGACGAAGAGGGGGAAGGGGACGAGCAGGGGGCTCAGTGCTACTAGTCCGAAGAGAGAAGGTATCAATACACTCGGTTCCCACTATTTGCCGACCTGGCCGAGCTGTCGTCGTCGCCAATCCACTACCCACTCCTCGCTTGCGATCACCGCGTTGCGTTGTTGCAAGTGGATGGTGCACAAATCGCCACTGAAGGCGAGGATCACCGTTACGTCGCTCTGGTTAGGCCGGGATAATCGATTGAACGCCGAAGCTTCCACCAAGACGACTACTGCTCCCCGCTCCGTTGAAATCGTTACTTCTACCGCCGCACACCCAGCCCTGTGATTAAACAGGTGCGCGGACCGGAGGAGATTGGGATTGAGACAAGGATGCACGACTTGGCGAAACTGCAATGAAGGTCGAGCCTGATGAAGTTGTGGGAGAAGAGTCGGCTCGATGACGAAACTCATGGCGAAGACCGAGGAGAAGTGGTACCAGACGATGAAGGGGAAACGAGATCCTCGTCTGTGCTACAGAAAGAAGGTGAAGGTGAGATAGGGTCCCCTAAAGGTGGGAGAGGGCGAAGGTAAGAGGTATGGCGAACGATGGGAAGAGAGCTATGGTTGGCGCTGGTGTTAGGGGCAATGCGCACAGTATGGGCTCCGTCAGGGCCGAGTTCCACTACTCGAAAGCAGCCAAAAAACTTGGGAGCAAGTTTTCGGTCGCGTGCACGTTTACGTACCTGCACTAGGTCCCCTAATTTATACTGGTGTTGTGGGCCTGCATTCCCATTCTAGGCCTCGTAACTACGAACCTGCCTACAATGGGCCAATTCGATCATTTTCTGCCTTTTTCAGGCTAGCTTGGGGATAACCTTTCCATTAGCTCCACGTACCGTTTAGCCTTGGCCTTGAGGGCCGACCGTGTGTCCCTTCCCCCGTTCTCGGCACTTTCCGAGGCACTCCGATTGTCGACATATGGGATACTATTCATTCGTAGTTGAAAGGGGGTGAATCCAGTGGATTCATGGGGGGTCGCCTGATGAATTCCAATGATTTGATACACTATAATCTCAGGCCATGGACGCGTGTCATTGGCCAATAAGTTCCTGCAGAGAGCGGTCTTAAAGACTCTTAATCATGTGGTTCGCGTTTTCGGCCAGCCCGTTGGACTGGGAGACATGGGGAATAGTGTGTCATAGAGTAACGCCACGATGCATTAATAATTCCTCTACTTCTGCTTTGAATTCAGACCCATTGTCGGTCATAATCTCTTTTGTGTCTAGATGGGTATTGAGGAATCAGTCGATGTATGTAGCTATCTCTGAGGGCTTACGTGTCTTACAGGGGTAAACTTCGATGTACTTTGAGAAATGGTTGATCAGTACCAAGAGAATGGAGTACTCATAACGGTTGGGGCTAGGTGGCACGTCAATATATGTTGTGTCCATACTGACTCGCTGGAAAGGACGCTCTACCTCCGTCGGAACTATCGTGTTAGACCCACGAAGGGACGCACGATCGGAAGCGCAAACTAGACAGTTAGCGACCACATGTCTCACGTCATCGCGAATATTAGACCAAAACCATCGATTCTTATCGATGCTCGCTTCAGTGACACGTATCGCGAAATGAGCGGCCTGCTCCTCGTGCACAGATTTGGTCCAGTCATATCGCTGAAATGGGTGTGGAACCGTCAACCATAGTCCCGATCCGTCTGTTTTGTGTTTTTTCAAATGACCGTTGATCCATCGATAATTTCGAGACCTCTCGGTGACCCGACGCCTATCATGCTTAGTGAGATGGTCCAATGGTTGGCCCGCGAATTTAGCCAGTAATATTTTATCCGTCCATACTTCAGCCCTTCGGTATTTTTTGTCGTATTCGGAGCCGTCAGTTCTGACGGCCTCGAATCGAAGTTTCGTGGGGAGCTTGTCCGTCCGACACAGGGGGCACTTCCATCAAGTTTCATGCCTTACTACTCGTTCGATATCGAACGTATGCGCCATGCACACGATTCACACACATGGCACACCCTACCCAGTCAGTGAACCCCGATTCCAAGGGATAGCAGTCTACCCCATAAACCCATGAAATATACGTGCAAAAATAGCAGAACTTGTCTGGAAGATTGGCGAAAAATTCCAAATGCGGGAAGAGGAGGGGAATCAGTGGTGTTGGGAGCAAAAGAAGGAGGGGTCACAATTATTCCGGGGAAAGGAGAGAGAGAGAGAGAGAGGGCTCGTATCCACCCAATCCTTCAGAAGGATCTCCACCTCACCGTACTGGGGCTCGTTCTTTGGTTCCGGATCGTGCCACGGTGTCACTTCCTCACTCTTGGGTACCTTGTCGCCGTTGACGGGTCGATGCAACTGTGTCTGCCCGTCCGCGTTGCCGTGTTTCTCGTGTTTCCGATGGCGGATGCGAACATCCATGCTCTACAATGTGGTAACCCATCACCCGATCATACCCGAGTAGCCCTTGGACTTCTTCAGGGCCAACAATGGTTCAGGATCAGTCACCAATGTGAACTTCCGACCATATAAGTAAGCCCGAAAGTGACTGATTCCCCACAAGGCCGCGTAGCATTCCCCCGTTGGGGCGGATCAATTCCTCTTGCAGGAAGGTACCGATTAAGACGCATATTCCACCACGTGTTCCATGCCATCAGATCCCACCTGGGCCAAGATCGCTGAGATCGCCTCGGGATGCCAATCGGTGATGAGAATCAAAGGTTTTTCTGGGTCCGGTCTTATAAAGACCGGGGCCGAGATCAGAGCCGCCTTAAGTTCTCGAAAGGCCTGATCGCACTGCGGGGTCCGGCTCAACGACTGATTTTTTTTCAGCAAGTTTGTAAGTAGTCCTGCGATCGCTGCAAATCCCTTGATAAGCCTTCAATAGTACGAGGCTAGTCCCAAAAAGGCGCGTACTTGTGTAACTCATGTCGGCACCTGCGCACCTTTCACCACGGCTACATTTTGCGGTCCCTATTGCAACCCCTTGTCCGTAACCACGTGGCCGAGAAAGGAAATCTTTGTGAGGAAAAACTGACATTTCTCGAGGGCCACCTTGAATCCACCGTCCTTCAGTGTGTTCAACATCCATTCAATGTGTTGCACGTGTCCTCCTTTATAGGAACTCGAATACACAAGGATATCATCTATATATACGATAACACAATAATTAATAATGCTCTGTGCCAACCTTGTTTTTCGAACGAAGTTCTGAAAAGTCATATTCATCTCGCTTTGAAACATTGCTGCCCCTAGCTGGGGCATTACAGATTCTCATCGGGCATTGAATCCATTGCCAAGTCCGTTCGAAAGAACGAATGTCGTTTTCGGACGATCTTCCTTTCGAACTAGGACATGGTGGAATCCATGACGAACATCAAACTTACTGAAAAATCGAGCACCACCAATAGCATCCAACAACTCATCAATCCGGAGGAGGGGGTACACGTCCTTAATTGTGATGTCATTCAACTTCCGGTAATCAATACATATACAAATCCCTCCCGCCTTCTTCGGTACAATAACCACAGGAAATGACCATGGTCTGATGGCGGGTTCAATCCACCCATTAGCTTCAAACTCCTTTACTCTATGGAACACAACTCATCGTTGCACCGGAGAGTATCGATAGGGGTCGCAGGTAATCGGTGGATGATCCCCTGTCAGGATCGCATGTTCGATCACACTTGACAACCCAATATCAGAATCATGCACACTCGACACCTCAGCATATCCATGCAATACATCAATTAAAGATTGGCGAATTTCTCGGGGAACGTGACTAGGTAAGGTGATCGTTGATCGTTTGAAAAGGTCCAGCCGTACGACGATCTGACCTGGTTTTATCGGTGGCCTCCCCTCTACGCTGAAGAACATGGAGATGCTGGTGCAGACCGAAAAAACATTAGCAACTATCGGGCTAATCATTTCGGTTTACTTAATTTCGACATCGGTCTCGAGGTCAGTGGTGCTTGCAGCTATTCCCAACCCAGTTAGCTCAGTCATTTCCGACATCAGATTGGGAACATCATTGATCGGAGCTTTGACCTCCTGCCTAATTAGCATGATCGCAACACTTTGCGTGAGCAATGACCTGAGCGGGGAGACCAAAAAATCCAAGTACTGACCCATTTGTTGATATATTTCTCGTAACGAAAACACGCCTTCGTACAAGGTTCGAGGGGGTTCCAAGAGGTCAGCCATATCCGAAATTTGCAAGATAGGTTCTCTCAGGAAATATGTTATTGAAATCTTTGTTTCTGTTAGTGCACTCAAGGATAAAGGCGACGCATGGCCCATCTGGCTATCCTCTGTGTTCAGATCAAATGTCCTAGTAGCAGTCGGATTTATCTGGAACTCTTCTTTAGCCTCGTGACCGAACAGCTCGACTAACCGGATCCATTCCTTTTCAGTACGCATGTAATTTAACAGTTCGTCGTAATCTCGCTCATCATACCCGTCATCATCGGATGGGTGTCGGTTCTCGTCACCGCTTTCGGACGACTTCTCTGGATTCGGGACTTGGATTATTCCTATTCGGGTGAGATTGAGAGTCTTGCTTGGTGATCGAATGGAGACTCGTAGCGGAACCGTCTGAGGCTTTCCTCCAGTATGTGTAAGGATGAGTTGCTTGGAGTCGAAATGTATTCGTGCACCCACAACCATCGCCCAAGGTAATCCCAACAGTACCGAGTATGATTGTACATCGATTACTAATGCGTTAACCAGGACATGTACTCGTCCTACCTTGATGGCTACGTTTTCAATAATCCCGACTATGTTCCTCGTTTCTTCGTGTGCAGAGACGTAGTTGTCTTTCACGGGTAAGGGAGGGATCGAATTCAATCGTCCAGTTTTTCGAACGGTTTCCAAAGATATCGCTATTGCATACGATCCGGTATCAACGAGGGCATTGAACGGTTTTCCCCATACCTCGCAATCACACTCCGCACTTTTCCATAGAACAGATCGAACTCGAACGAAGTGATCTTTCTCTGCATACGAAATAGTGGCGACTCGAGCAGTCTCGAGCGCGTTGGGCATGGTTAAGGTGGGTATCAGTTCCGATAGAGGAGAGTCTACTTCTGCCTCGTCGTCCTTCTTTTTCTTCAACATCCTTTGAACGCATTGGTATGTAAAGCGTTTCTGATTTTTATGACACTGCTGAATAAGTTTGTCATTCGCTGCTTCTGATATGGTTAGCAGATGACTCACTAGGACAGGGACTCGGATATCCAAGTGTTTGAGCCTCTGAAGAACGTCGATCTCTCTTCTTCGAGACTGAGGACCCGGTTATAATCCTCGTTCCACCCATTCCAGTTCGTCTTTGCCGCGTCGAATCGCTCCGATTATCCCCGCTAGTTGGAGGTACTCTGTCGGATCAACAACATCGACCGCTTCGGAAGATGATCCCGAAGTGGTCGCGATGGGTTCAGTTGATGGCTCTGTAAGGAGAGAGCCAGATTCCCTTTCTCTTGTGGCTTCTAACAGTGCGACTACCCATCCTTGATTCAAGGCGATAGGCGCGGCTGCCGGCGGGGGTTGGTTACGCCTTGGCAGGGGGCAGTCTCGTGCAAAGTGTCTGGGTTGCTTATAGTTGTAACATTCAACCCTTCCTGCTGGATTGACCACCTGATTCCGAGTTGTAGGCGCTTGGCCGAGGGCAGGAGGAGCAGTCAGCATGGGGTACGAAGAAGGAGTGGGACGCGGAGAACTTGAGTTAGCCTTTATCAGTTTCATCATGATTTGTTCCAATTGATCCATCTGGGAAATCTACATTTGTATCAGATTGTTCATCCACTTAGATTGTTTAGTTGTGGCGGTATGAATAATCTGGGCTAGATGCAGGTTAGTGATAGGTACTGGCGCAGCCTGGGGCATGACAGTGTTCACAGGCGCTATCTTGGGAGGGAGGGGAGGGGCAGAACACGGGAGATGAGTGGAGGGATCCGGCGAGGGTTCGTCCTGATAGTCGTGATCAGGGCGAGGGTAGAATCGCCCAACCGCTCTAAGCCACAGACGTCGTTTGGTGGCGACATCCTGTATTGTGTCCGAGATGTCTTCGTCCCCCTGATTGATGTATTTGTGCGTATCCATCAAGTCGAGTTCAAGTGCTTTAGCGATGAAGACTGGTAGCTGGTTCGTTTTGGGGGGAACGTTTTTTTGCATCTTTACTTTCAACACAGGGTTACGGAGATGATCGATGAACGAATATCGAGCAACGTTTTAATCTCGCCCTGATTTGTTTAACGCGGTTTGAAACCGGTCCACTAAGTCAGGCAACAACCTCTGGGTTCCTGCGGTCGAGTTTTCAACACAAACCATGCAGCATCCTCACCGACTTCGTCAAATCTTGCTAGGAACACTCTCTTGAACATATCCCAATCTACCCACGTATGAGCGGTGTTTTGGAGAACCAGGGTGATGACACGAGGAAGATCCTTTGCGCCATATCCCTGGGCTTGCACGACTTCGAGCCATGCCTCTGGATGGGTATGGTTGGGGTAAAATGGAAAGGTGGCGAGGATGCTTACCATCACCCGAGGAGCCGCTCCATTAGTATCAACCATGGACAATTCTGTTTGAGTTTCGATGGACCTTTGTCGGGTAACTGGAGAGTTCAGCCGGTTAGATTGGTTGGCTGGTCTTCCTCTCGCCAACTCGTCTTACTAACGTCAGAACCGACACGTGTCGGCTCCGATACCAACCTCACTCCCTGTGTTGCTTTCCGGTCAGAGTGTTTTGGTTTGCGAAAAGGGGTTAGGGCCGCCCGGGGAAAGGCACCAAAGATGGGGTGTACCAAGGATTTTTGGAAAATTTGAGTACGAGGACACAGACAGAATTGAAATCCCCCGTGTTGGTCCGACTGTAGTAAGAAGAAGGTCCGTTGCCACGTGGGTTTTAAGGGGGGAAAAGGTGTGCGCGGGACTCGCAACTATTGGCAATTCAGTCTAAAAAGTATCGCTGGACTTCCCAGCGAGCCGTCGTTCTTCGTTTCGTGTGAAATGGGGTGGTTACATACGTGGTATCCCGTTTTCGGATGAGGTCTCGTCGACGCTCGTTACACAACTTCGAGTCCGACGTGGAGGGCCTTAATCGAGTAACCTTCTGTTTGTGCTCGTCCTCGCCACGTTTACGATAGTGGAAACCCTTGGCCTCGTAACGCTCGAAGCGACGACAATCGCTCCACAGAGTGTTAGACCAATGAGGCTTCACTGCCATCCATGGGACGACGATCAGTTCGTTAAATAGAAACAACAATGAATAGGGCGGAAAGTGTGTATCAATGATAACAAAACCCGCACCGATGAATCTAGAACACCGAGTTTCGGGAGGAGGGTAGTAACGCCCTCCGATCTTGGCAACGGATTCTCGTACGTCCCACTCGCATACACGTATCATTTCCTCGTTGTACAGGAAGGGGCGTGGCGGGGGCACGGGAAGTTGGCGCCCGGTCGGATTGGGGCCGTTAGTCCACATGACAGCAAAGGCAACCAGGTCATTCAGTCGATCAGCCAATCGTCCTTACAATCATGCTATAACAGACTATCTAACACGAGTCATTGCATGCACATACCGAAGTGAGAGAAGCAAGGTTACCATAATTCATCCATTACGATATAACGTGACCGGAGAAGAGAGAGAGAGAGACTTGGAGTATGAATGCAGACCAGGAGGGAAGAACGAGTAGAAAGAATCACAGAATATCAGGCAATCTTGTCCAAGAAAGTTCCGGCTTAAAAGTGGAGCGATCGGAATTCACACTCGAAGATACAAATTTTGGGACAAAAGGGAAGCACTTCTGCCATAAACTTCCACCATAGCCCCAAGCCATGCACTCACTCACTTCCGACTCGAACGTCTCACTTGCACTGACGATCCTGACCGTCATGAACCAATCCACCATAGCGATCGTCACCCCGCTGACTTAGTCTCTGCACGACCCTACTCAGATCCCACGGTCCGTCGGGCGATCCAGCATGCCGAGCGCTAAAACTGCAGCCAGCTCGTCGAGACTTTTCGACTCGCACCTTCCTTCATACCACCTAGCCACAACTTCTCGGAAAGGGCCGGAAGCGGGTTGATGAGTCGAGAGAGAGAGATTTCCGGGAGCACTTGCGGAATTTATAGTTGCGAAAAAGAAGATAGACGCTAGGAAGGGTTAGGAGTGAGATAGGGAGGAGTAGGGAAAGGCTCAGGGTCGAGTTAGGGATACTCGCATGATGAAAGCCATATTGATCCTTTGGATCCCAATTGTAGCCAATCATAATCGTCGTGTATCATGAATTTCCTTCTTACATGGCGTGCCTCCTTGGCTACAGGGAGTGAAGAGGGGGGGGGGGGGGGGGGGGGGGGGGGGGGGGGGGGGGGGGGGGGGGGGGGGTCAACAGGGTATTTGAGTGCGGGGATTAGAGCGGGAAGAAGAAGAGTGCGAAGAATAGCGTGAAACGAAACCAAGATTCAGACGATTAAGAAGGAGAGAAAAAGCGCACAAGGTCAAAGGAGAGATGAAAAATGGTTACAGAGAGAGAAGGAGCATGAGCGCGAAGAAGAGAGTGTCGAAGGCAGCGTGGGAAGCGGGGAGGGGAGGCTCGCATGCATGGCGCCGATGCGGAGGCAAAAGGGCACCTAAACAGTTACAGATAATTCAAATTGAAAAGTACCATATCCGCGCCGTAGAGTGAGCGCGGGAGAAAATCCAATACCTATTCAGATTCCTACGAAAATTCCCAGAGCTTTCCAAAACGAAGTTGAGAACATTCATGATTTATGCTCAAGAAAGGACACAACAGATTTCGCTTATTCTGGAAGTTGTAACCGTCGATCCAAATTCCTAGTGCACTCGCTAAGGCGTGTGTAATTCCCATGTAATTCGCAAATTTGCAAAGACAAATTTTCCAAAACTGATCCGAGGGTCCCCCATATTACAGTTACGAAAATACAAAAAGAGGCCTCGTCGGGGGGACAAAAGATGACGCAGGTCCGGAAGCTAGCGCGTCACATGTGTCAGGATTGATTGCCCTCGTCCCTAGGAGATTACCTGAGCAGATAGACAGTCTCAGAGATTTTGTAACTGCACGGTAATAAAATGATTAGGAAAAAGGCTGAAGAAGTAGAGTCTCTATCCCATCGTCCAAGGATCGTATCAATGACCGGAATGTACTTTTGCATTGTCTTGTATCTTTTTTTGATAGAATACTGCCACTGGTGCATTGTTGGGGTTTTCCCCCATTTCCATTCCCATTCCGCCGGGTCGAAAGGGAGGTGGGAGAGGGGGACGGTTTGTTCAAAGAGGTACCGAGTCTCATCTTTGTCATGTACCACCTGTACCCAAATAAGAGAGTTGGCTGGGCTGTGGGCATCGAGTCGCTCCTTCCTATGGAGATCAGACCATCTTGTCGCTAGCAAAAGCGGAGTGTATGCCATGAGTTGCAGAGAGGTGGGGGATAGCACACGGTCCACCTTATAGACAGTCATGGGTAGGTGCAATGTTTTAGTGCGCAACACCCAGTCCCGTTTAATCATATTGGGGCCTTCTCGCAAGGCAAGCACCCGCGCCAAAGGGACCGCTTCCTGGATTTCTGTCAAATCTTGCTCCAGGTTGGGAGGCGGGTCATCGTGAGTCGGATTGTTTCGCATGAGTGCCAGGCTGTTGCGTTGTCATTCCACAGGTCCCCAATTGTATAAATGTCGTTCTTGGCGCACCGCAACCATTTAGACTTATAGTTAAGGGAGAAGGGGGACCTTGTGTGGTCCAGTTGTTGTGGTCCAGGGTTGCCTTCTAATTTTGCGTCATCTATGCGGCACCGGTATACTTTTCAGGCTCCATAATCGCAACATCGCTGACCACACGGGGTCTGTACATAGGTCCCATCTTGCTTGGCCCGTTGGGGAGCGGTCCAAGTCCACACAGGGCAAGCGGGAATGGTCCAAGCTGAGTTGGTCAGCCAGTGGAGAAGGTGCACTGGACGATCTAGGGGCGACGCCGGGGCGAGGCAGACAATCTGGATTAGTGCATACGCAGCCCATGGAATGTCATTACATAGGAATTGTCTAATGAGGAACTTGATCTGCAGTGCTCTGATCTCCTTGCCCGGGTCGATAATACCCAACCCCCTCTCTACTCCTTATTGAATGAGTAGCTCCCGAGGTAGGCTCTTTATGCAGCATGTGTCACTGTGTTCGTTTTTTCATAGATAGGCGACAACCGCTTGTCTCAGCTTCGTGAGCCGTTTTTCAGTCAACAGCCAGAAAACCACTTTGTACGTTTTTGTACCAGATGGAGGCAAAGATGGAGTTGTTGATTGCAAGAGCCCAACCGACCAAGGAAGTCAGTTTAAAGTCCCACCGTGTCATCCGTTGTATGGTGAGATCCACCTGAGTGTCCCAATGGTTTGGCGTTGTATGGTTGCGTTTTTTTTTTTTTTTTTTAATGGGAGACGCTCAGGCAATTCATTAGTAGTTGGTTTTCACTGATCAAGTTTCATCTTCTGGATTCGAACACATGTTTGTATTTCGACAGTTGATGGGTGTACCCACTGAGCTAGGCTCTTGGGTGATGGCCGCGTTCTTTTGTTTCCACACCACCGGAGGATCTAATGGCAGTTGAACATCGTGACAATGGAGCCAGCAACCTTCCATTTGGTTCCCCAATTTACCTTCATGTTCGTCGCGATCTCGAAGAGGCGAATGGTATGTGCCAATGCTTGAAAGCTTTGCGCGATGGCTCTAAACAAGACTGTGAGATCATCATAGAAGAGTGAGGTTGTGGGGATAAGGTGTTCAAGGATCTCAGCCTCAGGCACACAAATTTTTTGGATCTGCGGGTTTGATCTTAACATCGCCGCCAAGGCCTCCATGACAAGGACAAATAGCATCGGGGTGATTGAGTTCCCTTGTCTCACCAAACGTTGAACTTGAAGACAAAATGGGGTCGTGAGATAACCGTTTAGCATAATGTTGGTGCTGAGTCTGCTGATTGTTCTATGAAAAATGTTGACCCATTTACAGAAATGAGGCCCAAATTGCATTTTATGCGAGCATAGGTCCAGAAAGTTCCAATCAACATGGTCGTATACCTTTTCAAAATCCATGAATAGGATGACTGCATTGGCCTTCCATTGCCGGGCGTAATGGATAGTCTCGTTGACCAGCATAATATTATCCTATATGTTTCTATTAGGCATGAAACCAGACTGATCCGGATGTATTCTGTGTGGCAAGGTCGGTAGCAGGAGGCGCCGAGGCGGCAACTGTTGGATAATTTCAAGGCTAAATGAGTGAACACGAATTGCAGGTTATGAAGATTCGACCAATCCAATAACCTGCAATGGCGATCGTGGTTGTCCACGAAGGCCCAGTAAGAATTTTCCTACAAGATTACTTCTCTCTCCATTTTTAACCTACTGGCTTCATCCTCATGCCTGATGTCCCCGTCTTCTCACAACCCGAGATATCTCTCGTAATCCCTAAGCCCTATGGCCCCTGCTATTAATCTCCACCCCCTAAACCCTTTGGCCCCTGCTGCAAATGTCCACCGCCAGCCTGTCCCCTCGGTCCTTCCCTCACCCTCCCTCCCC
>BFEA01000189.1:1282771-1298078 GCA_003427395.1 Chara braunii
AGAGAGAGAGAGAGAGAGAGAGAGAGAGAGAGAGAGAGAGAGAGAGAGAGAGAGAGAGAGAGTGAGTTATCAGTCGATCCATTAATGCAACGTTTAATCATCAAATGAAGACCAAAGATTGATAGACCGCACGAGAGGGAGCGATCTGTGCCGAGGTAGTCCCCAGGGTACGAGACTTCGACTAATACATAGCTCGATGAAGGTATATGATGAACCACTTTCTATAACACGCAACTTTCTGCGCGGTTGCAATGAGGGGTCCTAAGTTGGGAAGGTTGGGCCAATTACGGGAGATTGGGATCGGTGGGAAATTGCATCAGTGTCCTTGCCTTTTCGTCCTTTCCGTCGCTTCTTTTTGAATGGTTGGGTTCAGAGCTGGGCGTGTTCTGGGATGGCCGGTTGATTGATTGGTCGGCTGGATGGCTGGCGCGCCTCCGCGCGCGCAATTAATAAATGTTGACGTCGTTTCTCTCGCTTCGGTTTCGATCTTTTGGGCGTGGACATCGTGCGGGAAATTGCCTTATTCTTTTTGAATTTTTCTTTCATATCTTTTTCGAATTTTGTCGAGCCCGATCGCTCTCGGAATTCCGAACTTTTTTCCCGGAACCTGTACTTTTGCTTTTCACATTAGTTAGGAATTTAGGAATCTTATAATTAAGACTTTTTTTTGCCGCGCGATAACTTAATTGCTTACGCGCTTCTTTTTGCGGCTGCAGCGGAATTCTGATTAGTCGGCGCCTTTAATCGGGTATGTAATTGTAATCTTGGGTTCGCGTCATTGTAACTGTATCTTTCTTCTTGCTCTTCATCCTTCCCGCCCTCCTTCTCTTTTTTTTGCTGTGTTTTTGAAACTACGGACTGCATGCTCAGATCGATGCGTGGAGAGTGGCTACGTCCCCCACGCCGCGGCCCGGTCATGCAGAATGTAGGCGCTCCCTCGCTAATCTCCCCTCTAAGTCTTGGTCATTCCGTGTTCTTCGCGCATGCATGCACGCTATAAATTTCGACTGTGCGATCAGCTAGCTCTCTTAACCAACTGTTGGAAGCTCGAGGTTGTGCGATCAGTTAGGGTCGGCACACGAGCGAAGTAAGAGGTGAGTAGAGAAGGAGTTAGGCGACCCGACGAGATGGTGCCGAACACACGGGGTTGACGCGGGCCACGACGGATTGTGGGCGCGGGCGAACCTGACGGGTGCGGGAGGACTAAGCGGGGTGACGACTTCGTGGGTTGGTGCGTGACGACGGACTGTCCGCATCGGAGAAGAAGAGCGAGAGAGAGAGAGTTGAGGTTGATGGACGCGGTTTTGCTGTTTCTTTTGTCTCTTCTCCCCCCCCTGTCTCGTGTATATAAATTTTGATTTCGGCTTCGCCCGTTCTTTTCAATTTCTCGAAATTTGGACCTGGGGTTTTTGCTTACATTTGCCCTCGCGACTCTCCCATCGTTGATGTGCTATATGTATGATTGCGGAATGGATGGATGTATGGATGCCATGTTTGATTGCCTATCTTTTGCTGAGGAACCATTGTCTTTGCTTTTGTGATCGCATTCGACACATTCGTGTGTAGAATAGGGATTTTGCGCAATCGATAATCCTGTCTTTGTTTTTGCTTGTCTTTTGATCGAGCTGTTGGTGATCATTGCATCTCGCATAACTCAGAACATCACGAAGCGAGTAGGCGGCCGGATGCCGGGCTCGGTGAACGCCGCGCGAGGACACGTGTAAGATGCGATTTAAGTTGCGCATTTACACATATCCCCGGGCGTCGACTCATCGAGACCATCAATCCGTCCGATTGAGAGTGGCCATCTTGAAATCCGCAACGGTGCAATCGTCCTGCCCAAGCACGTGTAAGTCCGACGACCGTGACCTGTCCTTAGGCAACTCATAATATCGCAATGTCATGATGACGCGATCCTGGGATTCCGACTCATCCTACGACCGGGATTATTTCACCCCCTGGATAAACGAACTCCTAAGGCAGCGATACCCCTGCCACACTGAGAATCGACTCTGTCCTCGGGAGTTTCACTGCGCCACCTCTAGCGACCCCCGGTGCTCTGATTTCCCTTCTCCTGACCATACCTACTACTTTATCCACCCGGGATTTGTCGTCATCACCACTAGTTTCCCTCCTTTTCGCCTTCTTCTCCCGTATCATCAACCCAGCGTCGTTCCGTGGCCGGCCATAGCCCCCAACTGGCCCAGCACGCCCTGCGAAAATTGCCGACGTAGCGGCGAACGGAGAACCCCGGAATTCCAAATGCCCAACTCAAACACGCAGCGGCCTGCGCTGCGTGGCGGCCTCTGATGGCCCAACGTTTCGAGACCACCTCCTCCGCGGAGAGACTTCCCCGTGAGCCGTCACCCACAATACCCCGGGCCCCATCGGGCCTTGAGTCCCTTGTGCACACGCCCCTTATTCACCTAATTGCATTCATACCCCTAAGACTCCCCCACTTTTCCAAAAATCCTTGGCACAGCCCTTTTCGCACTTCCAGGCCCACATCCCACTCCGATCAGGAAGTCGCGCTGGGTGTGACGTTGGTATCGGAGCCCGACACGTGGCTAGGTCTTAGGATCAATAGCATAATAATTAGGCGATCTGGCTAACCGAGGGCGGCCTCGCCCTCAGAACGCGCATAGACGCGACCCCGTCGTCACCCGAAGTAGATCATCCAATAGACGAGCAGCCAATATGGCCGACAATGTGCCAAACCCGCAGTAGAATGCCAATCAACCAAATCCTAATCAACCCGCCCCACGTGCACGGGCTCCCATGACGCCACCTGATCTATATTTATTTCACCTTGCGCACCACCTTGTAGGAGCATGGTTGGCCACGCTCCGAGCACAGCAGTATGACGATAACGAAGCTCAGGTAAACATCCCCGCTCGATTGGGAGGAGACGCTCATCATTGGTTTAGTACCTATGTGTGGGTAGATCTTCAGACCTTCGAACGAGACTTTCTAAACCGATTTGATTACGTTCACCCAAGGCAAGCGCTTTACATGATCAAGGATCGAGTGCAAAAACCTCTCGAGTCCGTTGCGGAGTATCGGAACCAGTTCTATCGAATGTTTGTAGCGATTGAGCGAGGAGAGCAAGTAGGGAGAGATCTGTTCATATACAGACTCTGCAGCCGAACAATAAGGGCGAATCTGCGGAAGCAGTTTTCCCCCATCAGTCACACATTACAGCAAATCATGGATGCTGCAGAAGACATGGAGCGGAAGTTCGCGGCGAACTTCCTGGAAGGAGAGGACTATTCTAGGGAAGGAGATTCGTCTGAACTAGCAAGGGCAAAAGCCGAATTGGCTGTGCTGCAAACAAATTAGAAAACATGGGGTTTGTGTCGGGTCCTGTCACCTACATAGAACAGATAGCCCCTAAATGACCAGTTCCAAGTGAGATCCCAAGTGTCCCCGTCCCTGTAATGCCAACGCTTGTAAGAACGGCACCGCCGCCCCCATTCGAGACTCCCGTACGATCGAATGAATCCATTGCCATACTTGAGCTAACCAAAACCTTGGTTAGTCTAATTCAGGAAAGCAAAAAGGAGCAGCAAGAGCAAAATGCTCGGTTGGAAGCCATGATGAGGAACATGCGGCCCATTGCGGTGCGTGCCCCTCCGATTTAGCAAGGGTTAGCCCTGGCCCCCGCTCTTGGAGGAATCACAAGCAATTTGAACGTCTGTTATGCATGTCATCAACCTGGACATCTAGCCCGTGATTGCCCTCACAGGCCTCCGCAACAACGTGTCGGGGTCGCGCCGATGGCCGCGACGCCCATCGCTAACGGACCAGGACGAGTCGGAGCTCTGATGGAAGAAATAGAGGGTGGGGGAAGTGCCCTAGCCACCACGGAAGAGGTTGCCGAGCTAATCCCGTTAGATCAATACGTATCACTTGGCTATCCCGGGCTTGGAATGATCGGAACGATCAGACCAGCGCCAGAACAGAAAGAGGTGGCGGAGTGGCGACCTTCTCTAGGAGAAATGGAATCAGGAGGACCCACTTTCGTCAAGGGAGAAATCGATGTATTAAACATCGTCCGAGCCTTGGACCATCGGATTCCGCTTCCGATCGGTCATTTGCTTTCGATCTCTGAACAAGCCAACGAGCGGATGTTGCAGCACTGCAAAGCGAACCGAAAACGATTCGCTCTGGCCCGAGTACCGAACGCAAAAACTAAAAGCCCCACACCCGAAGAAAATCCGACAGGCACATCGGGTCCGATACGGGTAGGATTAATCCAGAAAGATGACCATTTCCTGCGGATTAAGCCCATCTCGTGGAAGTCCGCAGAATGCGATATTGAAATTTGGGGAATTCCGTATAATGCAATCATTGATTCATGAGCGACCGTTTTGGCTATTTCGTTAAGAGTAGTCGAGAGAGCGGGAAGGAAAAACGATCTGATCATGCTTACTGAGAAAGATCAGCTCGTTTCGGCCGATGAAGAAAAGATCAAGACCGTGGAAAGAATGACCAATGTCGCTTTCCAATTAGGAAAAATGCACGCACTTGGGGATGTCGTAGTACTAGATGTTAATACGTACGACGTTCTTTTTGGACTTCCTGCTCTTATAGCGTTACGAGCAAACCTGGATTTCGAACGACGATCTATCGTCCTCCGAAATACAGGAGGAAAGCCCTATGCAGTGCCTATGAGACTAACCCTTCGTACCACCATCAACGCAGTCCCACGGGTTCCGCCGATGATGGCAGGGACTCTCCGCATGGTCTCCTAGGATGAGTCCGTAGCATCGACGAATGATGCGGACAACACTGATGAGGACGACCCGAAGATCTCGAAGCTAGCACGACAGCGTGTTTACTACCCGCCACCCGGAACGATAGCAAGAACGATGCATCTGACCAATAGGAATGCTCAAAGGACCAAGGCGATGATCTTGGGTGAACCCCTCGTGCAGATTTCGAGGATTGTCGATTCTTTGGAACCCCCTCGAACCCTGTACGAAGGAATCACCCCGCTCCTCTCCCGATACAGCGACAAAAAGCATTACTGCGACATTACGGAACTACCAAGGTCCCTTTTGACATCCGCTAAAGAAGTGCGATTGTTACGCTTGGGAAGCAAGTTCCTGGAACCCCCTGGGTGTCTTGAAGCAGAAACAGATGAACTGGGGATAAAGATCGTAACTAAGAACGTGCCATGGCAGGATATTTGTGACGGGATTACCTCGGAAGGACACATGGCAATCCAGGAAGAAGATGCCCAGATGATGGCTGCGGTGTTCTCCTGGCGATTGGACCATTCGTTCATTTTTGCACCCCCGCCCGATGTAGCGAAACTTGCACGCACAAAATAGATAGATGTACGGATCTGGGATCAACTTTTCGAGTTACACGTGACACAGTACGTACCCGATGAAATTCATCGGTTGATTGCGAACATTTTGACGGAATATCGGGGAACGATTATCGTGAGAGACACTAACATTGGCCTGTCATTAGCTATTCAACACGAAATACAGACAGGAAATCACTCCCCGATCCATTGTTAGCCGTACCGAGACTCCCTGATAGAACGCAAAAAGACTCTCGAACGGATTCGAGAATTCGAAGCCTGCGGATGGATTGAACCCGCCACTGGACCATGGTCATTTCCCGTCGTACTGGTGTCGAAGAAAAACTGATCAATCCACATATGCATTGATTATCGCAAGTTGAATGAAGTCACAATTAAGGATGTGTACCCCCTCCTCCGGATTGATGATTTGTTGGATGCGATTGGATGCGCTAATTATTTCAGCAAGTTTGATATTCGGCATGGCTTCCATCACATTCTGGTAAAGGAGGAAGATCGGCCAAAGACGGCCTTCGTAATGTTTGAAGGTAAATGGCAGTGGGTTCGATGTCCGATGGGGATTTGCAACGTGCCTGCCACGTTTCAGCGAGCGATGAACATGACGTTCCAGAATTTCGTCAACAAGACACGGCTGACACAAGGGATGATTAACTTCTGCGTGATCGTGTACATGGACGATATCCTGGTCTATTCGAAAATCTATCACGGGCACACGCAACATATCAAATGGACATTGGGCGCGTTAAGAGACGCAGGGTTCAAGATTGCGCTCGAGAAGAGCGTATTTTTCCTTTCGGAAATTTCGCTCTTGGGCGACGTCGTGACACGTGGAGGACTACAACCAGACTCAAGAAAGGTTGCGGCAGTGAAAGAAGCCCCGGTTCCTACGTTGGCGCTTCATCAAGGGCTTTGCCACGATTGCACGGCCATTAACGAACCTGCTAGGGACCAGCCTCTCAGCTGGGACGCGGAGTGCCAACAGGCCTTAGCAACCCTCGAGGACGCTCTGGCGACGACCCCTATTTTGATTCGGTCGAACTCCTCGAAACAGTTCATTCCCATCACGGACTGGCAACCGGAAGTTATCTCCGCTATTTTAGTGCAGAAGGGGAATGATGGTCGTCAACACGTCATCGAATACGCGTCACACACGGTACCGGATAAGCGAAGGAATGACTCAGCACCTCAGGGCGAGTGCTATGCAGTAGTCCGGGGAATCCGGCACTTCCATCCGTATCTCTACGGACATAAGTTTCGCCTCGTAACAGATCACGAACCCTTGCTGACGCTGAAGAAACTCACCAATTACACAGGCATGATTGGCCATTGGGCGGTGCGACTACAGGAATATGACTTCAATATCGTCCATCGAAAGACAGAGCGACACGGCAACGTGGACGGACTGACACGTCTGCATCGACCGGCTAAAGTACCAAAGGGCGAGGAAATTACACCGTGGAAGGAGTCGGAATTGACAAACGAGCCTCAGTACGGACAAGTGGCAGTTCTCCCACGTGACAAGAAGCAGAACGGTGGCAATGGATGACGGAGGTAACCCCACTACCCCTCTTTCTCCCCTTTCCTCTTCGTCTCTCCTCTCCCTGTCTGACAAAATTTTGCTATTTTTGCGAAGCTATCTCTCGCGTGTACTCGGTTTCCATGCGTCCTAACGGGGAAGGGTATGCGGACTGGATAGATTGTCGACAGTGTGTCGCACGAGCCCAGGCTCGTGCATCCAATACAGAAACGATAGTAAACCGGGGTTGTGCCCCTTGTGTCGGACCGACAAGATTCCGACCGAGGCTCGCTTTTTGGATGCCACGTCAGAAGGGTTGGAAAAGATCGGGAGGTTTAGAAGGGCCGAAGTATGGACTGATATTGCCTTGATTGACACCCTAGTTGGCAACCCCCTCCAGGATTTTACCAAGGAAGATCGGAGGAGGGCCAACGAGAGGGCTCGAGATTACAAATGGATAGAGGGCAGATTAGAAAAACGAAAAACAGACGGCAGTGGGATTTGGATGGTGTTGCCGCATCCGTTCATGAGGTATGACTGTGTTAAGACGGTGCACGAAGAAATTGCGGCTCATTTCGGCGTACGAATCACGGAGTCCGCTATCGACAAAAATGAGTGGTACTGGTTCAATATCCACGACGATGTGAAGTACATCGTCGCCAACTGTCAAGTCTGTGCCGCTGATAAAGCGCGAATTCAGCCACCTAGATCGATAATGCCCACGGTAGTTGAACGACCGTTTCAAAGAGTGAGCATGGATACTACCGATATAGTGGTGCCCCCTGGCCCTAATAGTTGCGAATATTCAGTTCTATTGGTATTTGTCGAACATTTCTCGAAATGGATCGAAGCGTACCCTTGTCGCACGCGGCAAGCCACGGAAATCGTGCGATGCGTCAACCGTTTCCTCGGGATGCACCAGGATACGGAAGAGATCCTGACCGACAATGGGGGTGAATTCAGGGGAGAAGTGCTAAGGAATCTGGTCCTACATGGCGTTGCCATACGGAATACTGCACCCCACATGTCGCAATCCAATGGACTGGTGGAAAACGCCAACCGGGTGATAAAGATAGCATTGCGACGAAATATCGCGACACGGGATCCGAGGCCCTGACCCGATATCGTCGACCACATCCTGGCGGTCCATCGCGGAACGCCCCACGAATCGACGGGGTTGAGCCCCTTCCAGTTGAGGACCAATAGCGCCGCTTGCGTTTCGATACCAGGCCTCCCAGACGAGTCCACACTGAACCAACGGCCCACTAGGGCTACGGCTCGGGACAAGGCCAAACAACACTTAGAACTGATGGAACGGTCCCTGCCCAGGCTAGCCCAAAAACGACAAAAAATGACCGAATTGGCCCAAGGCCGACAGGTCCGCAGTTACGAGGCCCGAAATGGGAATGCGGGTCCGCGGCCCCAGTACAAATTAGGGGACGTGGTGCAGGTAAGGAAATGTGCTGGCCAGGGTAACCTAGCGCTACGATTCTTCGGGCGATAGCGAGCTCGGCCCTAACGGCGTGGACACCGTGCGTCTCGCCCCCGAGGTCTCAGGCACTCGATTGGCTCGTCCGATCACACGCCACGTGTCCTATCTTCGCCTCCTCCCCTCTACTCCATCTCCTTCTTCATCGGCCTCCCCCTTAGAGGAAGCCGACGACGACGGCTCTGTCTCCCCGGCATCTCCCTCTTCTTCTTGCTCCCTCTATGCCTCCCCGTCACCTTCGCCATCGCCATGAGTTTTTTGGAGGAGAGAGCCCTCAGCGAAGCATCGCTTGCACCCCGTGATCGATTGACGATCCGACAATTCCATCATCCCCGCCTCAGTCCAGATCTTCGGCGGCTTGCGCACTTCTTCTGCACGGAAGGCGTGTATGCAGCGGCGGTGTTCAGAATAGAAGGCCGGCCTGATGCGGTGGTGCTGGCCGAGGCAGTAGCAATTCATCAGCGAGCGGTGCCAGGTGTCTGCCGCATATCGGTCATCATCAACTTCAGTGGCGATCTCTCAACGCTCCTTCCCTTACGACATTCCGCGGTGAAGGCGTCGCTGCGCACGTGGGCGAACGATCTGATCGCCAAGTGGACCCAACTTTTGGCTCGTCACGGGGATACGATCGCGACGAAACGAGCGGTCGAGTACGACGGCCTTCGGATGTATCAGCGCGATCCCCCGACGGAACTCCCTACCCTCGTTCCCTTCCCGCGTCCCCAATGAGTCTCGCTCAGATCTCCGTTTTTTATCTTTCCTCCACCTTCTCCACCTTCTGGCAGTCTGACATCCATCCTCGCCTTTCCTATTGTCTAAAGCCTGTTGTTGTCCCCCTACTTCATCCTCCCCATTGGATCCTGTGGCGCGAGGATTTCATCGAGCTTTCCTTGTGTTTGGTTGAGGTACGGCTGACGTGGACCGAGGACGAAGCGCACCCACCTCGCATAGAGTGTCTGGAGTTGCTGTTTATCCAGGCCTGGCGCACCAGCGTGGAGGGAGAACTTCTTGCGTTTTTATTTGGAACAGTGAGGCCCGGTCATCGGGAACTTATCGCGCAAGATATCACGATCCCTGTAGCGGAGCTGGCGGATGACCTCCCTCTGGACATCATCGTGCAAGACGACGAGCATCCGGTTCCCCACCTGCTCTCTCGCACATTGACACCTTACCTTCAGTGGTCGGCTTGTGTAGAGGGAGCCGCAGAACGCATCCCGCCGTCGCAGCAACAGTATTTCGATCCCCGGACGACTCTCGATCCTGCCTTCTTCAGGTACCCTACAGCGGAGCAGTTTGCTGCCATCCGAGAAGAAGAGGAGGAAGAAGAGAGCACCGGGAGTGACGAAGGAGAAGACGCGCGGGAAGAAGGCGGGGATATCGACGAAGTGCTCGGTGAAGAGGACAAACCCCCCGAGGAAGGAAGCTATAGCGAGCATAGCGAGGGGGAACAGAGCGAAGAAGAAGAAGACGAGGAAGAAGAAGAGGAGCATGAAGAGGAACCTGCTGGATCGGAGTGGGAAGCTGTGCCGGAAGAAGCACTGCATACAGGCACGGAGGCGGAGGACCCCGAGGCAGCCCGCAAAAGAGAAGAATTCGCGGCCGGAAAGAATTTAGAACTCGCGAGCGTGGCGAGTCTGCACACCCACGACGACCCAAGCCGAGATCGGGAGCCGCCCTGACCTGAAGATGGCGACCTCGCGGCCACGACTCCGACCCCATCAGCGCGGCGATGGCGCCGATCCCCCTTCTCCCCATACCGTCCCCCAGTTCGCCGACATACCGATACGGACGATCGGTCTTCGTCCCTGATCACTTTCTCGCCGACCCCTTGATTACCTCACCCTCCGCCAGCTCACCACCCCCGTCACGTTCCCCTCCAATCCGTTCCCCCGCGACACCTTCCGCCACTTCTACGCTGCTCGCCTCGCTATAGTAGTGCATCCCCACCTCTCCATCCGATCCGCCGTCCCGGCCTTCTGCCTCCATGTCTTACTCCTTAGTGCCGCATGGCGAGGCCACAATATGATCGAGGTTTATTGCGTGATAACGGGGACCATCCCCACATGCGAAGACCGCGATCGCTTCCGCGCGGCACTCTTCCGAACTCTCCCCACCCTCTATCCTGACTATCTCGCATCCCTCCCTCGCACTGGCAACCGATTCCCCTGCTTTCATCACATTGTTCGTTATCAGGAGCTCCCGGAGACTGTGGCCAGAATGGAAAGTCTCCTGCCCCCGCTACCCATAAGCCCTCCACCCCGCCATGCCGCTATGTACTGGCTTCCTTTTCCCCTCCCCTGCGGACACTGATGTATGGCTATTGGACACGTGTCATAACGGCGGCACGTGCAATCCCCCTACTTGGAATGTCGAAGGCCTACCCTGAGGAAGTAGTAGAAGAGCAGTACTGCCACGTTGGACGACGTCCACACTCAATTCAACGGTAAGTGGCATTGAGAGAGATGCTCCGCGTGTCGGTCGATCAGAGAAATCGGCACGTGTGACAAGCAAGCAGGAGCTTGCTAATTTAGGAACCCCCTGGGCGTCACATATATGACGAACCACTTTCTGTAACACGCGACTTTTTGCGCGGTTGCAATGAGGGGTCCTAAGTTGGAAAGGTTGGGCCAATTACGGGAGATCGGAATCGGTGGGAAATTGCATCAGTGTCCTTGCCTTTTCGTCCTTTCCGTCGCTTCTTTTCGAATGGCTGGGTTCAGAGCTGGGCGTGTTTTGGGATGGCCGGTTGATTGATTGGTCGGCTGGATGGCTGGCGCGCCTCCGCGTGCGTAATTAATAAATGTTGACGTCGTTTCTCTCGCTTCGGTTTCGATCTTTTGGGCACGGACATCGCGCAGGAAATTGCCTTGTTCTTTTTGAATTTTTCTTTCAAATCTTTTTCGAATTTTGTCGAGCCCCGATGACTCTCGGAATTTCGGACTTTCTTTCCGGAACCTGTACTTTTGCTTTTCGCATTAGTTAGGAATTTAGGAATTTTGTAATTAGGACTTTCTTTTGCCGCTCAGCACCCTTAATTGCTTACGCGCTTCTTTTTGCGGCTGCAGCGGAATTCTGATCAGTCGGCGCCTTTAATCGGGTGTGTAACTGTACTCTTGGGTTGGTGCCATTGTAACTATATCTTTCTTCTCGCTCTTCGTCCTTCCCGCCCTCCTTCTCTTTCTTTTGCTGCGTTTTTGAAACTACGGACTGCATGCTCAGATCGATGCGTGGCGAGTGGCTACGTCCCCCAGGCCGCGGCCCTGTCATGCAAAACGTAGGCGCTCCCTCGCTAATCTCCCCTCTTAGTCTTGGTAATTCCGTGTTCTTCGCGCATGCATGGACGCTATAAATTTCGGTTGCGCGATTAGTTAGCTCTCTTAACCAGTTGTTGGAATCTCGGGGTTGCGCGATCAGGAAGGGTCAGCACACAAGCGAAGTAAGAGGTGAGTAGAGCAGGAGTCGGGCGACCCGACGAGCTGGTGCCGAACACACGGGGTTGACACGGGCCACGAAGGATTGTGGGCGCGGGCGAACCTGACGGGTGCGGGAGGACTAAGCGGAGTTCGTGGGTTGGTGCGTGACGACGGACTGTCCGCATCGGAGAAGAAGAGCGAGAGAGAGAGAGTTGAGGTTGATGGACGCGGTTTTGTTGTTTCTTTTGTCTCTTCTCCCCCCCCTGTCTCGTGTATATAAATTTTGATTTCGGCTTCGGGCAGTTTGCCCGTTCTTTTCAATTTCTCGAAATTTGGACCTGGGGTTTTTGCTTACATTTGCCCTCGCGACTCTCCCATCGTTGATGTGCTATATGTATGATTGCGGAATGGATGGATGTATGGATGCCATGTTTGATTGCCTATCTTTTGCTGAGGAACCATTGTCTTTGCTTTTGTGATCGCATTCGACGCACTCGTGTGTAGAATAGGGATTTTGCGCAATCGATAATCCTGTCTTTGTTTCTGCTTGTCTTTTGATTGAGCTGTTGGTGATCATTGCATCTCACATAACTCAGAACATCACGAAGCGATTAGGCGGTCGGATGCCGGGCTCAGTGAACGTCGCGCGAGGACACGTGTAAGATGCAATTCAAGTTGTGCACTTACACATATCCCCGGGCGTCGACTCATCGGGACCATCAATCCGTCCGATTGAGAGTGGCCATCTCGAAATCCGCAACGGCGCAATCGTCCTGCACAAGCATGTGTAAGTCCGACGACAGCCACACGGCCTGCACGTGCTCGCACGCGACGATCGTGACACGTCCTTAGGCAACTCATAATATCGCAATGTCATGATGACGGGATCCTGGGATTCCGACTCAACCTACGACCGGGATTATTTCACCCCCTGGATAAACGAACTCCTAGGGCAGCGATACCCCTGCCACACTGAGAATCGACTGTGTCCTCGAGAGTTTCACTGCGCCACCTCTAGCGACCCCCGGTGCTCTGATTTCCCTTCTCCTGACCATACCTACTACTTTATCCACCCGAGATTTGTCGTCATCACCACTAGTTTCCCTCCTTTTCGCCTTCTTCTCCCGTATCATCAACCCAGCGTTGTTCCGTGGCTGGCCATAGCCCCCTACTGGCCCAGCACGCCCTGCGAAAATTGCCGACGTAGCGGCGAACGGAGAACCCCGGAAGTCCGAAGGCCCAACTCAAACACGCAGCGACCTGCGCCGCGTGGCGGCCTCTGACGGCCCAACTTTTCGGGACCACCTCCTCCGCGGAGAGACTTCCCCGTGAGCCGTCACCCACAGTACCCCGGGCCCCATCGGGCCTTGAGTCCCTTGTGCACGCGCCCCTTATTCGCCTAATTGCATTCATACCCCTAAGACTCCCCCACTTTTCCAAAAATCCTTGGCACTCCCCTTTTCGCACTTCTAGGCCCACATCCCACTCCGATCAGGAAGTCGCGTTGGGCGTGACATTCCCAGGGTACAAGACTTCGACTAATACATAGGTCGAAGAAGGGTGAGCATTGCCTGTTTGTTCAGCGAACAATCCATACTACCTAAGGACCCAGCATGGTGGAGAGAATGTTTCATCTATTGCAAGCAAAGAACACCAAGTAACATCTACAGTGCACGACGTCATCATGAAAGGCGACTATATTTTCGTTTGTCGACAATCATAAGAACGTATGCACTCATGAATATTTACACCTGAAAAGATCCACGTCATCCGCCAATCAATACTTCACTTATAAGCTTCTGCAACGATCCTAGCAATTCAATGGAGTGCAAATTATTGACCGTTTCATAAGTCACTTGCAAAGATCAACAGAAACCAAAACAGAACGGATTACTAATAAAAGGTGAGCGCAACCAAGGAAGAAAAACTCTTCAGATAAAATGAATGAGAACTGAAAATCCTACATTCTTCCTGAGAAAGCTGATTAAGAGATGGTGAAACAAATCTGAAAACTACCCTTCCCGAGAAACGAACGCCCTCCTAACTACACTCAACACTCGACCTCAACGTCTGAAATCTATAGATCAATGGCATTTGGCAGATGTGGATAATACAACCCGGGTAGAAGGATCCCTGACTGAGTAGTGATCAACCTCCGAACGACCCAATGAAAAAGAACTAGAGTCACTAGATAACATATGTGGAGCACCGATTTATTGTGATCATGCACAACCACCACAGCATGAGATCTCATGTAGTCATAAAAGTCCTAATACAGATATTGAACATCCGAACAGTCCCAAATCCATAATAAAGCGCGAACTCACTACAGCAACCCATCCTCCTATAGACAGCTAGCTGCTTAAGCACACTTCGTGTCCTGCCGTCTAATCAGACATAAGTCTCTCTCTCTCTCTCTCTCTCTCTCTCTCTCTCTCTCTCTCTCTCTCTCTCTCTCTCTCTCTCTCTCTCTCTATCTATCTATCTATCTATCTATCTATCTATCTATCTATCTCTCTCGCTATCATGCACGAACGGCCACTGCCCAACGAATAGCAATGAATGATGGCCTCCATTGCATGTGGTGCTTTATGGCACCACGAAACGGACGACCAACCATCCTGGCGGGAAATGAGGCCCGATCTGTTTCTTTTTTTTTTTTCTTTTTTTTTTTTKTTGGTGGTTGTATGGCGCTTGCGCCATGTTAGATGTCGTCAGTCACTGTTTTTGTAGGGCCCCAAAACACCCTCAGAATGGGCATACAGACGACGGAAGCTATAACAAACACAGCCGAACTCGGTTTCTTTTTTGATTTTTTTTTTCAATAAAAATATATATATATATTCTGATCATTAAAAAAAATAAAAAAAATTGGGCAGGTGCCCATTGACATGGACCACACACCGATGCAAAAAAAAACACCCCCCTACCAGCCAAAAAAAAAAAAAAAAAACGGAGTTCCCGCTCTGCGTGAACTCCGTGAACTACATTTTTCGTGACCGGTGGCCGGCCCGCGTTCACGAACCCCGTGAACGGTGAACGGGGGTACGGCACTGCTGTCAACACACATACGCGCCAAAGCCATTCCAGTGAAACCCCATCCCACAAGCATTCCCAAAACATGCAGCTAGATGACCAGACATGCATCCCAGAGCACACATACCACAAGTATGAAGCGCCGGTTCGCGATCACAACAACCAGACATGCCATCTGGCGAAGGAAGATTTTATGGTTCTCAACACATCACCTTAACAATCACCAATATACCACACGCAGGGTAGGTGAAAACAAGTAAGTCTCATCCGGCTAGGGTGGTGGCAAAAATCCTTACCCGTTTTTCGCGAATCATGCCACGGATTAGCTCACCAGAGGTGTCCTATAATGGACAACACATCATGAGACCCACTTATTAAAGAGATGCACGAGAATCATAGGAAGAGGAGGGAACAAGAGTGGGAGACTGACAAGGGGAAGAGCATTACCATGGACTTAGAGAGAGAGAGAGAGAGAGAGAGAGAGAGAGAGAGAGAGAGAGAGAGAGAGAGAGAGAGAG
>BFEA01000189.1:1299470-1309533 GCA_003427395.1 Chara braunii
TCCTCCCTCCTCCACCAATCAATCAATCAATCAGTCAACCAGTCAATCAATCAATCAATCAATCAATCAATCAATCAATTAATCAATCAATTAATCAATCAACCAATCAATCAATCAATCAATCAATCAATCAATCAATCAATATTTTTTTTTCTTTTTTTTCTTTTTTTTTTACACACCAAAAACCACCCCCCAGAAAATAAATTCTTAAAACTTTTGTTTGTTCAACGGGGTGGGGGCGGGGTTCCGGAACCCCAATCCGCAACCCCCTTCCCCAACGGGGCCCAACCCCCTCTCCCCTCGCCCACGGCGGGCCGCCGAAGACCGCGGCCGCTGCAGCCGCGGGGGATTCATAGGTCGAGAGTTGAATGGTAGATGCCATCATCGTGAGCGTTGTTGCGGCTGTTGATGTGATTGTCTCTGTAGCAGATGTCATGGTCATAGGCGCCGTTGATATCGTTGATGTTGTTGATGTGATTATTGCTGTTGCAGATGTCATCGTCGTGAGCACCGTTGCGGTTGTTGAAGCGTTTGTTGCTTTGTAGATATCATTATCTTATCCGCTGCCGGTGGTGATGAAGTTGTCGTCACTGTTTTGTGAGTCATTGATGGAACGCCTGTCGATATTTAGCCACTTACAGCATTTGTGTCTGATGACGTCGCCCCTGGTGTAGTTGCCGTTATCGTTGTTGTTGACTCGAACTCGGCAGAATAAGTGATGACAGGATTGGGGACACCAGCTTGCAGCTGAGCTTTGGTCGTCAGCCTCGCCTTCAGCTCATCGTAGTAATCTACGCCCTGGTCGAAAGTCATGTTACAACTGTTTATCAGAGTCTGAGCCCGCTGCCAATCAACAAAAGCCTCTAGTGCTGGATCCGTCTCGATCTGCCAGAGGATAGTTGAAAGTTGTTGGTACTTGTCTTCCAGCCATGTGACCGGGGTAGACCCCCCCCAATCCACCACCGGCCAGGCCTGGACAATGGAGGACAAGACTCCGACAATCTGTTGCATATGCTGTTGTGTATCTTCCAGCTCAGACAGCCATGCATCTGCCTGGCGTTGGAGATCCTCTGGTGAAGCCATCTCCTGTAGAACCGCCACATGTGTTAATCCCTGCGCAAGGATGCCTTCTGCACGCTGACCTCGAGATGCCGCCATTTCGCGCACACCTCCAGTGGCACCTGCCCCATCAGTCAATCCCAGTCGACCCAATGCTGATTGACCTCCTAGCAAACTTCCGTGGTGACATCAACGCCTTCAGACTTCCTCGGTAACTCCGAAGCGTTGGGTAACTTGGGTCTAGGGTTTCGCAACCCACATGTGGCACTCTTGATGCCAACCAGCTGAGATAGTTGGCTTGCTCCCCAGGTTCTGTATTGGTTGGGTCTTTGGCCATTACTGGTGTGCTTGTGTGTGTGTGTGGGTTGTGCTGGTGTGTTGGGAGAGTGATGGCAGTAGACACCTATGAACAGCCATTTCGTCAAAACGGACATATTATATTTTTTGAACGAAATCAAAACTGACTTTTTTTGCCAAAATCCGGTTGGAATTTTTTGCTCCCCCTGGTCTATGGTTGAGACCAGATACAAAAAAAAAAAAAAAAAAAAAAAAAAAAAAAAAAAAAAGTATCTGGTCTCAACCACAGACCAGGGGGGTCCGGCGTTTTGGGAACGCCGGACCCCTAGGAGCAAAAAATTCCGACCGGATTTTGGCAAAAAAAGTCAGTTTTGATTTCGTTCAAAAAATACAATATGTCCGTTTTGACGAAATGGCTGTTTATGTTACTCTATGGGGGCGGGTGAAGTAGATGGGAGGCGCAGCTACTGGCAAAATGCTCGGTCTTTTCGGTAGCCGGCCTCCCCCACAGACGGCCCCACCCTACACCCTGATCACCCGGTACTAGGGCGGGGGGCAACGTGCATCCCCTTAATTCTGAGAGGTAGCTATGCTCGCAGGGGTTCCCCTGTATACGCTTACGAGTAGTGGAAGGCAGGTAGTGAGAGGTGAAAGGGAATAGGAAAAGGAACCTGTGTTCCTCTCGAGCGAGTTAGCTCGAGGACGGGCCGGAGTAGGCCTAGATTAGATTAGATTAGATTCCCCTCCCTATAACCCAGACCCCCCTCAACCCAAGCCTTCTGTCCCCACTACCCTCCCTATCCCCTTCATCTCATCTCACCACCACTGCACTCCCTCTTAACCCCTCTGTGCGCCCCCCCCCTCTCCCCCTGTAGTTCTGATAGTAAGCTTGAAGTAGATAGAGTAATAGGTAACAGGATGCCCTCCTCACACTGGACAGGGCCCAGCTTCGCAATTCATCAGAAGTACACCGTGCTTAGGACAGCTTTGCCTGATCCGGAGTACATGAAACATAGACTCGTTTTCAGCCCTTAGGCCTTAGCGTAGATCTCAGACTAGGCAAGAGCGAAACAGGCTGATGCTGCCGGGATCACTCCGGGTTGAATTGTGAGGTCCCCGGCCTCGTCAAGACTAAGCAAGAGTGAATTTCGCAAAAAATAAAAAAAATTGAGTGAAGAATGTAGCTTTAGTTAAAAAAAAAAGAAACGAAAGGATTCCCAACCTCAGGCGTGTCTGTGAGGAAGCTCCCAGGAATCTTGCCCAGTCCCTGGGACGCCAGCATTGGTACCGTCAGGAGAACGAGCGGCCCTAACCAGTTGTTGTGGAAGGGAGTATATGCCTCCTGTAGTTCTTCTTGCGTCCATCCCGAGCACGTGTGGTGCTGCGACTGGTTGCTCCCAGCTCTGAGGGTGCAGGCCCCCCAGCCGTGGTGGTTCTGGCGTCCATTCTGACCGGTGGGCCCATCTAGGAAGTATATATATATATATATATCGTCAAATAGAACTGCCCGGTAAACCGTAGGCAGAGAGGGAGAAGAGGACAACAAACGAGGGGCTGTGACAAACTGTTTCGTCGGAGTTTCACCGACTCATCAGGAGGCTGAACCCTATATATATATATATATATATATATAGAGTGGGTGAGTGATAGTCTACTTTGATTTTGGTTAAGGTGGATTATCACTTACAGTGTAATCAGTGAGGGGATTCTGCAGACTGTTGAGGGTTCAGCCTCCTGATGAGTCGGTGAAACTCCGACGAAACAGTTTGTCACAGCCCCTCATTTGTTGTCCTCTTCTCCCTCTCTGCCTACGGTTTACCGGGCAGTTCTGTTTGACGATATATATATATAGATATATATTTTGGATTTAATATTATCAGGTCGTTTTCCGCAACTGTGCCTGGGGCAAGGTCCCACTAGCACACTAGAAAAGAGGATGTGTTCTTTGCAGAGATGCAGAACAGCCGGTGGATTGCGATTCTCAGCTCCTCTTGGCAAACAAATATGCTAGATCCATGTGCTGAATCCAATCCCCTTTGCTAGACTATGTGGGACCTCGCCCCTGGTATGGTACTTCGGAAAATCGCCTGGTAGCTCCGGACACTGGGATCTGCTTTTTCTTGCCCGTCAACTTGCGACGGCGTCCCACTCCTGTGTTGGAGAGAGAGGAGGCCTATGGACTTTGCCACTCCTGTGTTGGAGAGAGAGGAGGCCTATGGACTTAGTCAAAAAGCTAAGAACAACTACCGGTAGCAGCCGCGTGCCAGGAGCATAATTGCTTATTGAAGCCCATTAGCATTGCCAGCTGTGAAAGATGCCACCTTGAAGATCGTACTTGTGTGTCTGCTTTCCTCTTCATGGATTCGAGGATTCGACTCTTGTGTGCAAATAGATCAAACTTGGACTCCAGTCTTCTCTTTATTTTCTCCCATCCTAATACAGGAAAAGGTACGAAGCTCAAAAAAGAAACAAAAAAGAAAAAGATTAAAAAAAAAGCATTTAAAGATAGATTACTATTTGCTCTTCTGCCAGTATGATTCGCCCGCCTTCACCGATTGATTGCCTCGTTCAGAACGACCTTTTCAACAGTGAGCAGTAAGCACCAATTTGGCCCATCGGCTAGTGGATGTGTTGTCTTCTCAGGGTGATTTGCCAGCAGCCGGAGCAGGATGAAACCTGCTGCAGGATGAAACCCCAAAAAATGAAGAAGAAAACAAAAAGGAAAGCTTGAGTTACGAGCCAATCGCTTGTCAGCCGCCAAGCTCATGGATCTGGTCCATCTGGATGGCGGACACTTAATTGGCTCGCATTGGAGCTCTCGCATCCTGCTTCCAGCTCTATTCCCCTGCCAGTGGATACAACACACCCTCATTATGATGAGCTTATCAGAGAGCAAAGACAGATTGGATGCATTCAGAATTTCAGAGTGATCACCGTGTGAGTTGAGTTGCAAGCAAGTCTTAGAGTCATGGTGAGATCTTAAGGTCGAACCTCTGGCGCCTGCCGGGAGAAAATAGAAGAAAAGAAGATAGAGCCGGTCACGCAATTGAAGACCTTAGAGGCTTAGAGCTAGTGAGCCCTCTTTGGTGTCAGTAGTGCACGATATGGCGTGCAGCATGCGTCGTCACTGTTCTTTAACGTAGTCAGTGGAACGCAGCGGCTGCCCTGCCTCCGCACGCTCGCGGGGGCCCATTCCCGACCCCACCCCATCTGGCCAATCTAGGGGCGAAATATGACAGGCGTTCATGACACATTTCGCCGCTCTTCTGACTGACGAGAATCACGGCCGCGAGGTCAGACTATCTACTGTCAAACATCATTGGTGCGAGATTGGTGTGGGAGAAATCGCTATCCCCGCACGCTAGGGACGGACAGACAGACAGAGAAGCAGTCAGACAGAAGGCAAGCGCACGAACGAACGAGATCGGACCAGCCACCCAGCCATCCACACACACACACACACACACACAGAGAGAGAGAGAGAGAGAGAGAGAGAGAGAGAGAGAGAGAGAGAGAGAGAGAGAGAGTTGCGAAAAGAGGAGGAGATCGCGCGACACGCGAGGACTGTGGATAAGGTGTGGACGGAAGTTCGTGTTCGTGTGTTGGCGTTGGCGATGCCAGTGCATGCATGTTTGTGTGTGTCTACGCACACGAGAAATAGAGATAGAGAGATAGAGAGATCGATACATATATACATATATACATATATATTAATATACATATTTAGAGAGAGAGAGAGAGAGAGAGAGAGAGAGAGAGAGAGAGAGCACGTTACTTCGTCAATGTTGCCTTTGTAGCAGCAGGACAGCTCAGGACAGGATGACCTTTTAGGCTAATAGAGACGTGTCTGGAGTCTGGACTAACCTGTCTGGACGATGCTTCTTCTGGAAGCAGTGGGTAGGGACCGTAGGGCACGCCCACCATGTTGGACTATTCCTGCTCTCTCTCTCTCTCTCTCTCTCTCTCTCTCTCTCTCTCTCTCTCTCTCTCTCTCTCTCTCTCTCGCGTTGGGGCCTCGACTTAAGACTCGGTCTATGTCTATCCTGCCAGCCGATAATCTTACGGTGGGTGCTACGTCTTGATCCCTATGCTTTAGATTCACCTTCCGATCTGTCCAGCGCAGCCGTCAACATGGCCCATCGGGATCTGGAGTCTGGACCCTTTCGGTTTTCACGGCGAGCCTCATGATGCTCTCTGCTACTGACACATCGGAATCTAGGAATGGCAATCCTGTGCATGGAATTCCTGAACAGGGATTTTCTGTTTCCTCTCTCCTTTCGTTTATTTGCCCTTACTTGGAGGCTTCACCGTGGTAAAAAAAAACAGAGGTTCTCGTTGCGGTGATTGCTGAGCACTGCCTACTGGCAAACGCGGCTACTCGCCGTCAAAATGCGTCATGTCCAAGAGGACAAAGGAAAAATGGAAAAATGGAAAAATGGAAAAACAGAAAGAAAGGCTGACTCCAGCTGGCCTGAGCTACTACGGTGTCAGTTGAATTGTCACTGACAGAAAAATTGAAAATGCGTTTCTTTGTCAGAATAGAAGACTCGGTAGACTATTGGTTAACTTGTGCAGTAAGTCTATGCAATTTGTGCACCGGCTATGATTACCCACAGCTGTCTGCCTACGGACAGCGACCGGTCCGAGCGCCGCGTTGGCCAGCGTCCCCACCAGCCAAAGAGACAAACGAAAAGAGGAAAAAGAAACTGACATCAATGTCAACTATCTTTGGTTGCCATCCGGACTCCAATATCCACCTGTCTCTTATACACATCTAGATGTGTATAAGAGACAGAGACTAGATGCATCTGGGGGGTCCGGCGTTTTGGGAACGCCGGACCCCTAGGAGCAAAAAATTCCGACCGGATTTTGGCAAAAAAAGTCAGTTTTGATTTCGTTCAAAAAATACAATATGTCCGTTTTGACGAAATGGCTGTTTATGTTACTCTATGGGGGCGGGTGAAGTAGATGGGAGGCGCAGCTACTGGCAAAATGCTCGGTCTTTTCGGTAGCCGGCCTCCCCCACAGACGGCCCCACCCTACACCCTGATCACCCGGTACTAGGGCGGGGGGCAACGTGCATCCCCTTAATTCTGAGAGGTAGCTATGCTCGCAGGGGTTCCCCTGTATACGCTTACGAGTAGTGGAAGGCAGGTAGTGAGAGGTGAAAGGGAATAGGAAAAGGAACCTGTGTTCCTCTCGAGCGAGTTAGCTCGAGGACGGGCCGGAGTAGGCCTAGATTAGATTAGATTAGATTCCCCTCCCTATAACCCAGACCCCCCTCAACCCAAGCCTTCTGTCCCCACTACCCTCCCTATCCCCTTCATCTCATCTCACCACCACTGCACTCCCTCTTAACCCCTCTGTGCGCCCCCCCCCTCTCCCCCTGTAGTTCTGATAGTAAGCTTGAAGTAGATAGAGTAATAGGTAACAGGATGCCCTCCTCACACTGGACAGGGCCCAGCTTCGCAATTCATCAGAAGTACACCGTGCTTAGGACAGCTTTGCCTGATCCGGAGTACATGAAACATAGACTCGTTTTCAGCCCTTAGGCCTTAGCGTAGATCTCAGACTAGGCAAGAGCGAAACAGGCTGATGCTGCCGGGATCACTCCGGGTTGAATTGTGAGGTCCCCGGCCTCGTCAAGACTAAGCAAGAGTGAATTTCGCAAAAAATAAAAAAAATTGAGTGAAGAATGTAGCTTTAGTTAAAAAAAAAAGAAACGAAAGGATTCCCAACCTCAGGCGTGTCTGTGAGGAAGCTCCCAGGAATCTTGCCCAGTCCCTGGGACGCCAGCATTGGTACCGTCAGGAGAACGAGCGGCCCTAACCAGTTGTTGTGGAAGGGAGTATATGCCTCCTGTAGTTCTTCTTGCGTCCATCCCGAGCACGTGTGGTGCTGCGACTGGTTGCTCCCAGCTCTGAGGGTGCAGGCCCCCCAGCCGTGGTGGTTCTGGCGTCCATTCTGACCGGTGGGCCCATCTAGGAAGTATATATATATATATATATCGTCAAATAGAACTGCCCGGTAAACCGTAGGCAGAGAGGGAGAAGAGGACAACAAACGAGGNGGTGCGTCTCTCTCTCTCTCTCTGTGTGTGTCTCTGTGTGTGCGTGCGTGTGTCTCGTCAACAAAGCGCTGCGAGTGATTCGATAGAGATGCTCTCTCTCTCTCTCTCTCTCTCTCTCTCTCTCTCTCTCTCTCCGCTTTCCCCTCGTTCTCGCATAGAAATGCTCTCTCTCTCTCTCTCTCTCTCTCTCTCTCTCTCTCTCTCTCTCTCTTTTGTGCGAACTGTCAATATCTATTTGTCTGTACGTTTCATCGTCGGAAACTTGTCTGTTCATTCGTCACTGCTGCTCCGACTGACTGTTCTCACAGACACAGTGCCAGGGTGAGTTTAATTCCGTGTACGTGAGTGGCCGATCTACCTCGGTGGGTATTCAGGAGTTCCACCCCCTTCCCTTTTCCCTGCGGTTTATTTCTTTTACTGTTCCCGAGCAATGATAGTCAAAATAGTTGCGTTCGAAAAAAAAAAAAAAAAAAAAAAGTTGCGTTCGTACTCGAATTATACCACTCATGAAAAACTCGCTCTTCTTCGTTTTTCCTGTTTTGAACATCAGTCCATGGTCAGCTACCCTGGGGGCTATACGAGCACCTCCATGGTTGTAGACCTCCTGTAGATGGTCCAGCCAGTCTATTGGCCTTTTCTTTTTTTTCTCCCTTTTCGTTTTAATTTGTTGGGGTCTGCACGTGCTGGAAACCAGGGGCTAAGTCGCACTGGCGAAGGGTTGACCGTTTTTACACGCTTCTTTTTCGTGTACGCACCGTCTCCTCCCGTCGGGTCTGTCCATCTCGTGGAAGCATTAAGGGCCAGATCCCACTAGCCCCTATTGTTCATTTCTGACCGTTGATCTTCGTGATCGAAGGTGAAAAATGAACAATCCAGGGTGGTGGGATCTGACCCTAAGTCTTCTCGTCAAAAAATTATCGAAACCAAGCCTAACGCACATTCTTCCCCCGAGCACAGTCTTCCCCCGAGCATAACGCACATTAGTGTATTCGAGTTCCCACTAGCCCCCACCACAGTCTTCCCCCGAGCATAACGCACATTCGTGTATTCGAGTTCGAAGAAAACTCGACGATTGGAATAGAACGCATATAACTTGTATTCGAATATACCAGCTATTCGCATATGCCTTGTATTGGAATATACCAGCTAATTTGAATAGAACGCGTATGTGTTGTCTCCGAATGGAAAGGAGTGTATGCATTTGTATTTTGCTTACAACAAATATATTATGCGTTAAGTCGGGGGACGACGGTAGCGGGACCTAGCCCAGGGTCCAGCGGTCCATGAAACCCATTGAGTACGGTAATACCACTATTACTAGGGGGAAAGCAGGGCAGCATTGTTTGCCCTGGAAGGGTCAGGCTATTGGCTGCTCGAGCCCGTACTTGCAGACAAGCCCCTGTTTTACGTTATCTTTCCTGAGCCTCCCCTGTTCCCTCTTCCAGAGGAGCCCTGCGGCTGGAACAGTGTGTCTTTTTGTGCTGTCCCGCCAGGCCCTCTGTTGTTTCCGGAATTCCACCCATGTACTTGGGTGAATTTAGGGCCTCGACATGGGTGAATTTAGGGCCTCGCCACACCAATGTCGAAAGTTAGCGAAACTGGAGTTTTCGACATTTGTTCTTCGCCACACAGACTGTAGAAGAAAAAATGTCGAAAACACTTCGACAATCGTCAGAGAAGTGGTTTTGTCATGGGTGTCGAATGGCCCTCCTGCAGCGGGTCGAGTTTTAACATTTTAACATCACGGAAATGAGGCTGTAAAGGATGTGCGGATTTCGACATCTATGGGCCTCACCGCACCACTGTCGAAAGGCACAAAAACTCGACGGCCATCAGAACCAATTCGACAGCCTCCATTAGACAGTTTGCCCCCCCTTCGCCACACAGCACTGTAGAGTGCACGCACTTGTGAAAGCAAGATGGAAGAAGACGAACGCGCCTGAGGGTACGACAAGCCTGAGTCCATCCCGACCTTACCCCCACTCACCAAATTTCAAAGGGAAGTCGACGGAGCAGGAGTGTCCAAAGCATTGGAGTAGCAGGCTGGGGATTGAACAACTTTCGACAGGAGGTGTCGAGAAGCATTCTCTGACAACTGGCAAATTTTCTTCACGTCTCCGACTTTGACAGCCTGTGTGGCGAAGAGAAACTGTCGAAAATCGCATTTTCGACAGTGGTGCGGCGAGGCCCTATGCCTCAACATCCCCTGTCTTCTTCTTCTTTTCTTTCCCCCCCCCCCTTTTTCTAACGAACGAAACTTTGCTTAATTGCTTATCCTGGGTCTTCGACATACGGTGTGGCAAAGGCAGTCATTGTGTTGAAACGGTGAATGTCGAAAATGGTCAGACAGTTGTCGAATATTTCACCATTTCCAAACTGGTGTGGCGAGGCCCTTAATGTAGGGAAAATTGGCTGGTCATGTCTTTAGTACTATATAGCAGCACTAGACACATGGTGTGACAACTGTTGAATTTCGCCCAGTTCCTTGGTCAAGGAAACTGAAATAGCAGCACTAGACATATGGTGTGACAACTGACACTGTGCCCATGTCCTTAGTACTATATACCTGTCAGGTGCAATTGGTGAGGGGAAGAGATCAGACTTTTTTTTTTTTTTTTTTTGAGAAAACACATTGTT
>BFEA01000189.1:1309554-1322594 GCA_003427395.1 Chara braunii
GCAGCCGTCAAATGAAAACATTTCTCCAGACGGGGGTGTTTTGTTTTTTCCATTCTCCATACCACAGCAGCTCAACCTTTTTTTTTTTTTTTTTTTTTTTTTTAACCGCCACGCCTACTAGGGGGCGAGCAGCCCCTCCTAGTAGACCAGCTGGTGCTCCAATCCATTCATAGGGAGCAACACCTGCTGGAAAGCGGGTCCAGCGTCCCAGAGTACATGGGCTGCTGGAAACTGGGTCCAGTATCCCAAATGTGACAAATAAGAGTATGCAAGGGCTGCAAACTGGGTGCAGCGTGCCGTTGTTCCTAAGTCCGGGCATGGGGGGTGGGACCACTGGGGGGCACCAGTGGGACATCCATCTACTGATTCTCTTGGAAAAGTTCTTGCCTCTACTTCCATAAGGGCAAAAGGGTGAGGGGGCAAAGGATCCGGGAAGTCCGTGGCGGGCCTCAATGGATTTTCTGGGGTGATTGCCACCCAATCCCGAAAGGATAACCTATAGTCCCTGGGTACGTCCCTCCCTGTTCCTCCCTCGTCTCCTCAGTTGTCCGCCGACCAGTTTACTTCTGCCATCGATCCGCCTCTACTACCACCCAGCCATTCTTCACAAAACCGGCTAATGATTTTGTCGACATCCTGTTCGATATGCACAAAAGTCATTTTTTGTCAGGCCGCCTGCCACTCTGATGAACTACTTTCTGTTGTGCGTGACTTTCTGCACGATTGCATCCTGGGGGCTTGGGGGGAAAAGCAAGATCCAATTACACAAGTATCCCCATTCTTTTCCTCTTTTTCCTAGTTTTGTGAAAACTTCGTCCCATGGCGGTTGGTAGTTAGGACGTGCCGTAGCGAGCGCAGAAATAACATTTGACTCGACCTCTTTCTTTTTCTGTTGAAGGGAACTTTGGCGCGGTCATCGCGTGGGAAAGTCTTTTTGAATTTTGAAATGCTGGGGAAAATACGGGAGTAATAGGAATTAGGACCTTAATTAGATTAAGATTTTGGGGTCGTAGTACTTTCCTTTTTGTAACTGCAAGGTGCTCCTTACCCGCGCGTGCTCCGCTACGTTGTGTCCCGCACTCTACTGCCGCCGCGCCTTAATTCTAATCTCAACTGTAGTCTATCGATGCGTGGGGAGTGGCTACGTTTCCCACACCGCGGCTCAGGCATGCCTACCGCAGACACTTCCTCCTGTCTTCTTTTCTCTGCCTCAGCATAATCCCGACTATCTCGCGTTGATGCTAATAGCTATAAAGTTTGCAAGTGCGACAAAATCTTTGTCTAATTAAATTTGATAGTGGCAACTTAGCACGGTTGAGAGGATCGGCTAACGGGTAGGAACCGATGAGGAGGTGAGTTCAGAGTTCGGAGATCTGACGCGCTCGCGGTGACTCCAGTGAGTGTGCGGGATTGCAGTGTGACCACGACGGACTATGGAACACAGGCGAATCCGGCGTGCGTACTTGCGCTACGTGGGGTGACAACTCTGAGTAGCTGGAAGGTGTGAGGCGACGGGACGCCTGCACTTGAATAAGAAGGGGATCGATGAGAGAGAAAGGGAGAGAGTGCAGCTCGCAATGGTGTGCAATACTTCTCCTGTCCCTCTCATAATTTTTGGCATTTTTGCCTTTACAATGGCGAGTTTCGCCGTTCCCATTTTTTGTAATTACAAATGGACATCTGACTGTGTAAATCCTGTTCTCTCTTCGGAGCACCTCTCACATTTATGTCCTTATTGAAATGATGTTGGATATGGTGATTGCGGTTTCAATTGCTTTTTCCGTAATTTTGGTCGCTTGTACTTTTGTGCGCCCACTTCCTAATTATGATTGGAGGATATGGATGCTTCTCTTAGAACAACCTGCTGAAATAATAGCGAAGGAATGTTGGTTGTTTTTGTTGAAAGTCTGACAAAGGGAACTCATGCGAACTCATGAATGTGCTGCAACGTGTAGACAACGCGGCCCGTGGTATATACACGCGCTTGCGTGGGCCCACGAACACTACGTCCCACAACGTTGAAATTCTGCGACCATAGTCACATAACCAACTGCCGAAGCCGCACAAAGGCCAACGACCGGCTGCGCCAGAAACTCAGAACGAAACTTTTCTCGCCCAGAGCACTTACATCCTTGCCATAGTGCATTGGCACCGAAGATTTCAGTTTCGATCTGGGACTCCGCCCCCTTTTCCTAAAATCCTTGGCACACCCCTTTTCTCACTACTTCCAGACCCACTACCCATTCCGATCAAGAAGTCGTGCTGGGCCTGAGGTTGGTATCAGAGCATCGACACGTGTCAATCTAAGGACTAGGTGAGTAATTGGTCTCCATAGCTGATCGATCTGGCGAGCCGAAGTCAAGGACAATCTAAAAAAAAAACGAGCCGATAAGGGCGTCTGTAGCCACTCGACGTAGATCCGTGGGACGAGAGAGGGTCAACATGGATGCTAGCCCGTTGTTTAATACTAATCAACATGTTGCGGCAAATCACGTTGGGCAAGCGACACCTAACCACCATTCCCCGCACGAGTGCACGCCCCAACTTCCCACCCCCGATCTGTATCTATTTGACCCAAGTCACCTAACATGTCACCTGGCAAGAGCATAGTTAGCCACCGTCCGGGCACAACGGTACGATGATCATGAGGCTTGGATCGATATTCCGACCCCCTTGGGAGAAGATGCGCATCACTAGTTTATTACTTACTGCTAGGTGGATCGTTCGACTTTTGAGAATAATTTCTTACATCGGTTTGACTATATACATCTGGAGCAACCGTTCTTCATGATTAACGATAGAGCACAAAAGCCCCTCGAATCTGTCGCTGAATATCGTAGCAATTTTTTTCGGTTAGAGCAGGACAAAACAGTGGGACGGGATTTATGTATTGATGGTCTCAGAAGTTGGGAGATGAGAGCCAAGCTGCGAAAACAGTTTTCTCCCATCACCCACACGATACAACAGATACTGAATGCAGCTAAAGAAATGGAAAGGGAACTTGTCGCTAGGCTCTAGCTTCCTGGAAGGGGAAGATCACGTCCATGAAGGCGACTCCACGGAACTAGCTCGGGCTAAATCCGAATTAGTTGTGCTTCAGGATAAGATTCGAGAATATGGGTTTTGTGTCGGCCTCCTGTCGGGACCTGTCACTTACTTACAACAGGTGGCAATCAAGAGGACTGCCCCCAATTCAAACATTGTTCGCTTGCCACCTACCCCCCTTGCAGACCCCGCCCCATGGAAAAGAAGGCGGATGAATCTGGCGACATATTAGAACTAACACGAACTTTGGTGAGTCTAACGAAGGACAGTAAGAAAGAACAACGAGAATACAACACCTGAATGGAAATGTTGATGCGATCGATGCGCCCCATCGTTGTCTGAACCAAAGTGTTTCCTGTAGCGAGTCAGTTGGCGCAAGCAACCAGAGAGCCCACTTTAGCAGTCGCAGCGAGAATCGACAGATGTTACACGTGTCATCAACCAGGACATATGGCACGGGAATGCACTAACCGAACCCCTTATGTTCGGATGGGAGCAACCCCGCGAGACCCACACCCATAGCAAATGAACCCGGACGAGTTAGGACAATGGTGGAAGATACAGACGAGATGATGGTCGACACTGCGGCCATGAACGAGGCGGCATAACTCGTTTCCCTACCAATACCTCATGTTGGGATACCCAGGGTTGGGAATGATAGGAGTCGTTCAACCGGCCGCTGACGAGTAGGAAGTCTCGGAATTGAGGCCTTCGCCTCGTGAAATAAAATCGAGAGGGTCGACCTTTGTCACCGGGAGATTGATATGCTCGACATAGTTAGAGCCCTGGATCACCGTATTCCCCTACCGATCAGACACCTCCTATCCATCTCAGAACATGCCAATGACAGTATGGTACAATACTGCAAGGTCAATAGAAAGCGCTTCACCCTCGCAAAGCTTGCGGCCATTGAGGGAAAAGCACCCGACAAAAAACGGGAGCTTGACAAGGAAAACACGTTAGAGCCCGCACACCTTGGGGTAACTTAGAAAGACGACCATGTTTTGTGCATCAAGCCCATCCCATGAAAATCCGCAGGATGTGATATAGAGGTATTATGGGGGATGTTGTACAACGCCGTCCTTGATTCAGGAGCGAAAGTGCATCACTTAGATTAGTCAAACGAGCGGGGAGAAAGAAAAATCTGATCCGGGTCCCCAAAGGAGACCATCTTATTTCCGCAGATGAGGAAAGGATTAGAGTCGCAAGACGAATGACAAATGTCGCCTTCCGCATAGGAAGAGCGCATGCATTGGAAGATGTGATTGCGTTGAATGTGACCTCATATGATGTGCTCAGCGGTTCACCTTCCCTCAACGTGCTACAAGCTAATTTAAGCTTCGAACGGCGTATGCACCGTATGGTAGTTCTTAAACATACAGGAGGAAAGCCATGTAGCGTTGCTATGCAGCTCACCCTGCTGATAATTTCCAACAACAATGGAAAAATTTCCCATAATTAAATAATCATTCTATAGTGAAATTACATTCTAAATTTTAAATTTTCATTTCATCTTAAAAAATGTCATTCTAATTTTAAAATTTTTCGTCTTACTTGAAAACTTTCCTTCCAACAATGGGGTATCCCTTCTTATTTGAACTGCATGCTAGAGATGGAATGAAAGTCTGGACGAGTTCATGAAATATTTTAATTGAACTGTCATTCTAAGTAAGAATTTTTAGTCATAAATAGGTTAATCTAATCTAAACTAGAAGATATTTCTTGTATTGGAATGAAAGTTTAATTAAAACATTTCATAAACTCGTCCAGATTTTCATACCATCTTGAACAAATAGATGTAGTTGGAAGGGAAAGTTCATATTTAGATGGAAACTTATCAAATAAAACTGAAAATTTTAGAATTTGATGAACATATGAATGATAATTTATAAACATGAAGGATTTTTTTTTTATGAAATATTTTTTCAACTTTCATTTCACGTGGGAATTTTTTTGTTGAAACCCCGCAGTACTCCCACGGGGTTGGCAAGAGGAATCCGGATGATTCTGTCGAACGTAGTAACAAATGAGTTTGACTAGACGAGAAAGAAGGTCAATTTTGTGTCTCGCCCTGTACTGATTTTGAAAGCGAGGAAGGCTTTGATGAGACCAAAGTCGCGTGTGAACTTATCAATAGAACATGGCGCTACCCGATCCGCCAGAAAACAGCTAAGATATTCGGGATATCAAAAACTAGTGTCAGTCCAAGAGGGGTTCAGCGTGCACACACTTAATTATTGAGGAACCGCTCGTACAACTTTCCAGATTGTCGGATTCTTTGGATCCCTCAAACGTTATATTTGGCTGCCAGCGCGCTGTTACCTCATTAGAGTCACTACTATTTGGACAAAATATCTTTCTATGATATCACAGAATCGCCCTCTCGATCACTACCCGCGAAAGAAAAGGAAGTACGTATGTTACGGCGAGGCGCCGAAATACAAACTTTGGAACCCCCTGCGTGGTTCAACGCCTCCTCTTTTGAAATCGGGATTAAAATCGTCAAAAGATTGGTAAGCCCTCATGACGTGGAGGATGGGATTACCCCCAAGGAACATGTGACGATTACCTAAGCTGACCACCGTCTTTTCCTAACGGTCAGACCACTTCCTTATTTTGTTCCCTCCAGCCCGGAATTCAAAACGGTAGTAAATTAGACGATTGGAAGTCGTGATCAATGGACAACCCTACGATTTACATGTACCAGAGTACGTCCCAAATGGTATTCGCCAGACGATTGCGGATATCTTGAGCGAATATCACGAAGCGATTAGTGTCAATGATACGGATATTTTGTTGTCTCGGGTGATCCAGCATGAGATTCAGACTGGGAATCATCCGCCCATACATTGCAAACCATATTGATACTCTCTCTCTGAAGGAAGGTGCTGGAGAGAATCCGAGAGTTTGAGGAGAATAGATCGATTGAACCAGGCACGGGCCCTGGACTTTTCTGGTGGTTTTAGTGCCAAAAAAAATGGATTAATTCGCATGTGCATCGATTACCAGAAATTGAATGATATCACGATTAAGGATGTGTATCCCCTATCCCGGATTTATGAGTTAGACCTGCTGGATACGATTGGGTGTACCAATTATTTTAGTAAATTTGATGTTTGTCACTGGTTCCACCACATTCTGGTTAAGGAGGAATACAGGTCGAAAACAGCGTTTGTGTTATTTGAAGGAACGTGGCAATGAATTTGTTGTCCTATAAGGATATGCAACGCACCCACAACTTTTAAGAGGGCGATGAACGTCACCTTTCAAAATTTTGTCAACAAGATGCAGCTGACACAAGGCATGATTAATTTTTGTGTCATTGTGTATATGGGCGATATTTTGGTGTATTGAACTGCATTCTGATTCGTTTCACGGACATGCCCAATACGTGGAATGGACGTTGGGGGCCCTGAGGACGCAGGATTCAAGATCGCCCTCGAGAAGAGCGAGTTTTTCCTTTCAGAAATCTCGTTCCTAGGTTACATTGTGACACGTGGAGCGCTGAGGCCATATCCACGGAAAATTGCGGCAGTCCGGAAGGCGCCACGCCTATGTCACTGGCGCAGGTCTGGGCTTTTTTTGACTGACCTCGCACAATCATCAATTCATTCGGGACTTTGTGGAGATCGCATGACATATGACGAATCTTTTGCGGAAGGGCCAACCATTACACTGAGAGACGAGTTGTGAGCAAGAGTTTTCTACATTGAAAAATGCCCTGGCCTCGACGCCCATTTTAATTCGGCCTGATCCAGAAAACTTGTTCATACTCATTACTGATTGGCAACCGAAAGTTGTCTCCGCTACATTGGCACAAAAGGGGAAGGATGGCAAGGAACACGTTATCGAATACACATCGCGGAAGGTGTCGAACGAGCAACTCGACGACTTAGTACCTCAAGGAGAGTGCTATGTGGTGGTCTGGTGAATTCTGCACTTCCATCCGTATGTGTACAGATATGAGTATAAGTTGGTTACTGATCATGAGTCGTTGTTGGCCTTTCGAGAAACTTTCTAATTACACGGGCATGATTGGACATTGGGCGTTCAGGCTACATGAATACGACTTTGACATCGTTCATAGGAAGACTTAGCAATAAGGGAACAGTGACGGTTTGACAAACTGCATCGACCGGGCAAGGTGCCCAAGAGTGAGGAGATCGTTTCGTGGAAGGATTTAGAGTCTTCCAAGGGTCCCCCTTACAGACAAGTGAAGGTTCTCCCCTGGCCCCCAAGGAAGTGACACGTGGACTTATGGTGACGTCGGGAGAAGGTAATGATGAGACTACCCTCTTGCCCACTTCTTCATATTTTCTTTCTCTGCCTGACAAATTCTGCTATTCTTGCGAAGCTATCTTGCGCGTCTATTCGGTCCCTATGCCCCCACACGGAGAAGAGTACATCAATTGGGTAGAGTGTGGTCGATGTGTCTCAAGGGCCCACGGGTCCTACATTCAATATAGCAATCCACAAAAGGTTTGGCTGTGTCCTTCATGTCGGGCCGATAAGATTCCGACGGAGCCTTGATTCCTCGAAGCCACCGCAAAAAGACTATAAATAGTGAAAAGACGTGGAGATTCCGACGCCACGAAGTTTGGACAGATGTCGCATTGATAGTGACCGTTGTTGAGGAAATCGGGGAGGGGTCAGTTGTTCGTTGATGAAGCGAGAGGCAGCGCCACCTGTCACCTGTCGTACATGCTTCAAAGGTCCTCAGCGGTGATCAGAGGAGTGGGGCGAGTATGCCTGTCACACCCACACTTCAAGCTTAAAGTTGCTCTTGTAGTCCCTTACCGAAAACAAGAACTACGGAAGAACAAATAAAATACATAAAAAACGTGATACCGTATATTCTAGCTTGCTGATCTGAGATTCGATTGGGAACCTGTCTTAGAGCTTTTCCTGTTGATTCCCAAATGAGCAGGCCTGGGGCGTGACTCTAATTTGGCTGCAAAGGAGAGAATGGAAATTTATCCTGAACAACAACGGTATTTTTGCAATAAAGAAGAATCAGAAAGGGGTGCCAATAAGGTGCCAATAAAATGCAAGCTACAAAAGTAGTCACAAGCGGACAGGGGAAGTTCCGAACCAGACAAGGCTCCAAGTGTAACCATAACAGGAGCGAGTGCATACGCAGAACTCAAGGGAAACCCTAGGGGTATTCCTGTAATTTTTCCTCTCCCACAACCTTCGATAGCAGCTTGTTTTTCCCCATTCAAATTGCTGAAGAAAGTTTGGAAAGTTGGAGACCGTGATTCTCCGAACTTCAGAGCCAGCTTACCGCAGCCAATTGGAAATATGTGTGTATTCATATAGCCAATAAAGGCATGCCAATGGATTCCCTTACTTAGCAAGTGTAATACAGTTCTGTAGTTTTCAGTTAATGTATAAAATTAAAGACAAAGTTCAATCTCGTTGCTCCCAAGTCGCTCAGATCTGAGACCAGAAGAGTTGTTGTACATAGTGGTTATCAGATCATCACGCCACCTTTCTATGTCAAAACAGTTCCTTTTCGAAACCGTCGTAGTTGCTCACTTTCATCCTCACTGATTTGTGAGCCTCTCTTGGTCTCTGTGTGTGGCTTGAAGAAGTCAGACAGTGATTTGTAAACTCTGTTTGATATTAAACAGGTCCCAATCCTCAATCATCTCACTGTCTCAATCAAAGATTCTAATGGTTTGGTCAACTCGATCATATCATCAGGTGAAAATCGTGTCACCAGTCCACTTTAAACCAGATCCGATTCTATTTACTTATTTATTTATTTTTGGCAATACGTTGCTCAATAGATTTGTCCACCTCAGGTGGGTGTTTGAGATCGGGATTTCCACTTGCCCTTTCTGCAGCCAGACACTTTTAGTCTTTTACCATTCCTTTTACTAGGCCTTCGCCCCCTGGCCCTACTTGTGATAAGCTAGGATCCGTACTCAGCGGCTTCCCTTACCCTTAAGAACAATCCCACACAAGCCTCAAAGTACGGGTTCTAGGCAGTGTCGTACCCCCGTTCACCGTTCACGGGGTCTGTGAACGGAACCGGTCATAGAGTTCACGGAGTTCACGATACAGGAGTTCATGGAGTTCACGGAGAGCGGTTTTTTTTTTTTTTTTTTTTTTTTTTTTTGGCTGGGGGGGTATGTTTTTTTTTTTATAGGAGGGTAGGGGACATCGAAGGGTAACTCCCTATAATTTTTTCAATTTTTTTGTTTTCACGAATAATATTATTTTTTAATTTAAAAACGAAAAAAAAAATTCAACCAGCCAAAATAAGCATTTTCTTTTGTTATGTTGTAGGTCATTTCGATTTTTTTTTTTTTTCAATGTCACCACGCTATGGGGTTTAGGTGAATGTACCTGGGGGAGCCCCCCCCCCCTTCCCAAAAAAAAAAAAAAAAAAAAAAAAAAACACTCTTTAGTGGTCAGCCCGTTCACCAAAAAAACACCAAATGAACGGTCGGTCACGTTCAAGTGACCGGTGCCGGTCACGTTCACAGGTCCTCCACTGGTTCTAGGTGATCGGGAAGAGCGGGGTTTATTTTTCTTTTCTTTTTGTTTCCTTCTGTGAAAAAAGAAGAGGGTCGAAACAAAAACTTATTTTTATTAATTTTCAGATTTGCCCCTGATGACTCTTTCGTGCGGTCGGTTTAGCGACCGCGCCGAGAAATCCAAGAAACAGTTAGGAATTAGTGTGAGTGGGAATATTGATTTTTGCATGCGCGACTGTTTTTCAAATTTTTGCACGCCACGTAAACCTGTTCCCCGGCTTTGCATCTCCACGCCATCTTCCCTTCCTACTGCGCGCTCCCTTCTTGCAAGCCTTTTCGTCTTCGCTCGAACAAAGTTCGATCCTCTCCTTACCCATCATCGCGATTGATTGGTTGTGCGATTGGGATGGTCGGATCAATGTGGTGAAAGCAGGAAGCGCGAACCACTTGTACGACCACCCCAATCACACAGACGCTCGACCTGCATCCTTCTATCTTTCTGGAACCTTGACCCTTCTTCTGTCCTGCTCATTTACACCCCGTATCGCCCGCACCTCGGGCTGGCACCCCACCGCCTTCCGCGCTATAGATTCCTGCAACCCCTTCTTCTCACTCTCTATGATCTCGACTGCAATGCTGCGCGAGCTATGTGTGAGGTCTGTGGCGTTGAACAGACTCGACGTGCCTAAGTGACGGGTGGAGTGATGACGTGGGACGATGTATTGCCGTACCCTGTTGGACTTTCGAGCCTGAGTCGACCCCCTTCGCGATTTCCATTTGGCTCGACCCGCCCACGCTCACGCTCAGGGCGCGGGTCGTTCGTCATAGGGGCACCCCCACCTAGTGCTATGAGATGGATGGGGATGGGCCATTTGCGAGAGGGTTTGACATTGGGGGAGGTAGCTCCGCTCCCGCGCTAGATGGTAGCTTTACGGTCACTCGCGGCATATTCTTGATTCATTTAGATGTGGCCAGGCAATTGCTCCTTCCAATACACATGCAGTCCAGCGAGGGGTTCATTGAGAATTTATGTTTTTTTGTGTGTAGGTCAAGCATCATCCTTGGGCCACACAACTTTTTCCTAAGCATAACAATCCCTATGGCCTCTTCGGGGTGCGGCGACGCCGTCCATACTTTTTTTTGCTTGACACAAGCATCTCATTCGTATATCCGTCGCCCGCCCTTAGTCCTTTCAAGCCCCCATATTGCACGCAAAGAGACAAAACACACATTCGTCTTGCAAGGCCACACCTCTTTTTTTGTTTGATCCTGTGTTCTGAGCATCCTACACCAAGACCAGCCCACGTTAGAGTTTACACTAGGCCTACCACCTTCCCATCCGATCCTTTCTCTCCCTGTCGCCCGTGTACCCCTGACCCAGTCCCGCTCAAGTCATCCCAAGCTACTCACCTGCACAATCTCACACACAAGCAAAGATCAATACAATCCTTCAATGGGGTCAACACATCGCCCTTCCCGCAAGCCCAAGTTTCTTTCCCCTTTATGTTTTCATTGCCTTTCCCTTCCTTTCCACAGTCAAGCCATGTCTTTTCCTTAATCATGCAGTCCGGGAAATGGTTGAGTCAACTAACCTTGTGCCAAACTCTCACTTTCTCACTTCCTCAACGTCCTTGTCTTCCAAATTCTCAAGGGCTTTCCGTTCTCCTTCTTGGTGGCACAAGGGACCGGCTATCCTCCCCTTGCCCTCTTTCTCCACCAAGTGCGGACCGCTTCTTTTCACCGGTCGACCCCTGGCAATCTGACAAGTGAGACGGGAAGGGTTAGTCACGTGCCAGGAAGGAAGAGGGGGAGAGGGTAAGGTGGCTCTAGGGAAAGAGAATGAGAGAGAGAGAGTGGGAGAGAGAGAGAGAGAGAGAGAGAGGGAGGGAGAGAGAGAGAGAGAAGGAAGGAAAAGAGACTCCTAATTCATAATCAACCTTACCCCCTAGTGTGCCCTACCGTCCTACCTATTGTTCCTTGCGCTCCTTGGTGCCTCCCCTTTTGCTCCTTGGTGGGCCCTCTCACTGTACCACAGGGAAGGCCTCTGTAGAGTTTGGCTTGATTCTGATGCCGTTTGGGTCGACTTGCCTGTTTCGGGCGACGTCCGTCCTCAAGGCGAACAGTTCGGGAAAGTCCGTTTTTTTATTTTTCAGAAAAACGGACTCTGATGGTTTGCTGGGTCTGCAGGCCATCTGTTTATGTCTAGGATATGAGGTCTGAGAAATTTCAGGCCTCATACCCCAGGTTTGACAGGTTTGTCATAGGGGTGCTCCTATATCATTTTCTGCGTTACCGAGCGTACCTGTACGGGGCGTTTCCTTCCAGTCGTACGAGTTTTTTTCGTACGCGGACCTGTACGTGGACTTGTACGTACGTACAGGTCCCCGTACAAGTTTTTTTTTTCTTGGGGGGGGGGGCCTTGCTAAGCAGCACAGGACTCCCCAGGGTGGTTTTTCGTTAGGCCAGGGTTTGCCTGGGCAGGGGGCTTGTGGGAGGTCCAACAAGCGTGCACACACACAGACTTAGTAGCAAGCGGGAACCTCAACAAGCCATTCAGTCTTTGGGAAAAACTTAGAAATCAGCTATGTGTTTCAGTCATACTTGCGGCGTATCATGTGCGCTCAGCTTCCCCACGTGCGCCGCAGCGCACATGCCCACATATGTGCGTGCACGTGATGCGACGCATTTAGAAATTAATTTATAAAAAAAATCAGAAAGGGTAGGTCGTCGTACGCATAAGTGTCCCTCCCTTTTAAAAAGGGTAAGTACACAGAAAGAGAATATTTTGGGGCCTCGTCATACTGCTCATGGGTTTGATTCTCCTTTCCAAAAAGTACCCTGCAAGCAATTGGTAAGTGCCCTTTGGAAGGATGTGCATTGCACTGCTGGAAGACCACGAGTAGGCCAGCAATATATCCTGGATTCGGATACAAGTCTGTGTTCCAAGAGTTATGGGTTACAAAGTTACCACAAACACTCAAGTAGTTGTCTCGTTTTTTTTTTTTATACCTTTTCTTACGTGCAGTGGCCCTAAGGGCCTCGCTCCACTCATCAGCACTTGCAGGAAAAAAAAACGGATGGCTTGTACGGTTCCATTTTCTAGGAGAAGATTCATTCTAATTTTGCATATAAAGCAGTTGTCTCGTTTTTTTTGTTTTTCCTTTTCTTACTTGCGTGCAGTGGCCCTAAGGGCCTGACTCCACTCATCAGCACTTGCAGAAAAGAAAAACGTATGGCCTGTATGGATCCAGTTTCTAAGGGAAGATTCATTCTTGTTTTGCACATTTGGTGAGTAGTGGAGTGAAACCCTCAAAATCACATGTCGAGTTAGTAAGTCAGTAACCCATAACTGCTGAAACACGGACCTGAAATAGAAGCTACACCATATGTAGCTGGCCTACTCCCTCACTATGAGTCCAATGACGACCCTTCCAATGACCACCCCGTTCCTGCCGAAGGGACCCTTGCCAATATTCGGCAGGGAGCTTTTGAAGTGTTGGCAGGGGTTAT
>BFEA01000189.1:1332007-1342493 GCA_003427395.1 Chara braunii
CTTTTTTTTTTTTTTTTTTTTTTTTTTTTTTTTTCCGGTATTTTTATTTTTTTTTTTTTATTTTTTGATTTTTTTTTTTTTTTTTTTTTTTCTGTAGTCGGGTGTGCCGATACCTGACCCCCGGGACCCCCGCCGGGGCCCCGGGCCCGGGGGTCGACAACCCTGTACTCAGTGAATGAACTCGGGTATGGTAAGACGACGATGATCACGACAAAATGACAACCTTTAGATAACTACTATAGCATGTAATATGTGAGTTGAATTATCGTTGGCTTGACACTAAGAATGTAATATGCAAGAGTGTGAAGTCACCCTAACAATGCGAACATATATCGCATTGCCAGGGACTTCGGCTCCCCACTAATGTTCTTGAAGAACGAACTAGGGTATAAGATAGTTAGAAGTGTATGTTAGAAAGACAACCAGTGAGTGTAATATTTTTACATAAAAGTTAGATGCTGGGTTATTAAACGACTTAAGGGAGATGTCTGTGTATGCTAGATCCTTCTGTCTGTTTACAAACTCGAGACATTTGTCGGTGTGATCACGTCTATCGACATAAGTTATTACTGACTACATGGACTCTCTTAAATTCTCAAGAGTCAGAGGAGAGGTAGATCCGTCATTAATTGTTCTATTTATTTTTAGCCAGTGTGCACTGACTTAAGTTAACTTTGCCTTTGTACTACGGTAACCTTCCTTTTCTGTATCTTCATAACCATGTATAAGTTGTAGGGTTATGACAGACCTCCGTTCCGTGTACAGTGGAACTGTCTAGTAAATGTATTACTTACCACGTTAGAAGCTGAAGAACCTATCATGACTTTGATATGTATCAATAATAGAGATGTCAATAACAGTTGGATGCTGAAAACTTTACTTGTCCATGGGCATGATTTTTTTTTTCAGTCTGGATTCTTTTATAAGAAATGGTTGCGAATAAGTTTATTATCAGAGTAATATCTTAATCTTGCTTTTGGGCTTCTTCTCGTGTGAAGTAAGACATACTTTGTCATGAAACAGTGAAAGACTTGCCTCCGATTATAGTAACAAAGGTTACGTGTAGAGATACAATGTAGAGCTACAGTAGTCATGGCATAATCTGGGAAAGTGATAATTGTTACATGATGGTACCAGACATGTCTTGATACTTGCCTACCCTATATATGTGCGAATAAGGGTCGTTGGCAACAATGTAGAGCTACAGTAGTCATGGCATAATCTGGGAGAGTGATCATTGTTACATGATGGTACTAAACATGTCTTGATACTTGCCTACCCTATATATATGCTTCATGTAGTATAGTTGTCTGACCTGCTTATGTCGTGTGACCCAGTGTGATTTGCTAGTAATGGCAAGTAAGTTAGTAGTAAAAAGATTGCGTTGGGAATAAAAGGGTGAAAAGAGAGAACCTTTAAGGAGAGGATTTCATGATAGTCATCGAAAACGTGGATGTCACAACTACGAGGTGACTCGTAATTGTTAATGCTTACTAAGTCATGTTGTTCAACATATCGTGTGTGTTTACGTTTACGTCTATCTCCTCGTGTATCTAAGTCATCAATCGAACTTTCGTGTTGACGTTGAACTTAGCGGTAAGTTAATATTTTATGTTCCCGCTATACTAAAGACGACATCGTCATTCCCAACGGAGAACGAACTTTGTAATATTACATTCATATGCTCTTAAACCACAGATATGTAAGTTTGTCATTTATAATGTTATATTTTACCTTCGTCTGAGTTTCGTCATCAGGTTGAGTTATTAGCTTGACAATTCATTTATCTATTGTTTAGTTTAGAATGTTAGTGATTGTTCTACAAGTAGGATGGCTGCATATCTTTTACCAGTTATCATGGTCTATCCTCAAAATGCTTTCAATTTATTGTAATAGTTACAACATCATAAGTTATGGGTTATTAGAAATACATCAAAGTACGTGGTCGTAACATCTACTTCTCATGAGCACATCATGTCACCTCTGACCTTGGGTTGAGGCGATCCGAGGATGGATCGGGATTATGGTTGACAGTTCCCCACCCATTCTAGAGGTATGACTGGACTAGATCGGCGCATGAGGAACAGGCTGCTTATTTCGCGATACGTGTCACTGAAGCGACTATCGATCAAAATCGATTGTTTTGGTCTAATATCCGGGATGATGTAAAGCACGTGGTTGCTAACTGTTTAGTCTGTGCAGTCGATCATGCACCCATTCGCGAGCCGAATGCGATAGTCACGACGGAGGTAGAACGCCCTTTCCAGCGAGTCGGTATGGACACGACAGATATGGACGTGCCACCTGACCCTGAACGTTGTGAACATTCCATTCTCTTGGTGTTGATCGACTATTTTTCTAAATATATCGAAGTCTACCCCTGTAAGACCCATAAGGCCTCATAGATAGCTACTTACATTGACCGATTCGTCAATACTCATCTAGATACAGAAGAAATTCTAACCGATAATGGGTCTGAACTCAAAGCTGAGGTGGAGGAATTACTGATGCATCGAGGCGTTACTCTCCGACACACCACTCCCCATTTTTCCCTGTCAAATGGGTTGGCGGAAAATGCGAACTACATGATTAAGACTGCTCTCCGCAAGAATTTAGCGACTAATGACACGCGTCCTTGGCCTGAGATTGTCTACCAAATCATCGGGATCCATCCAGCGACCCCTCATGAGTCCACTGGATTCACCTCCTTTCAGCCTTGAACCAATAGCATTCCATGTGTCGAGAATTGGGGTATCTCGGAAATTGCTGAAAAAGGGGGCAGGGACACGCGTGCGGCCCTTAAAGCCAAGGCTAAGCGGTATGCGGATTTAATGAAAAGGGCTATCCCTAAGCTAACCCAGAAAAGACAAAAAATTATCGAACTGGCCCACGATAGATAGGTCCGTAGCTACGAGGCCCGGAACGGGAATGCAGACCCGCAACACCAATATAAGCTAGGGGACCTGGTGCAAGTACGTAAATGTGCACGCGACCAGAAACTCGCTCCCAAGTTCCCTGGCTGTTTTCGCGTAGTGGAACTCGGTCCTAACGGAGCCAACACGGTGCGCATCGCGCCCAAGGCCAGCGCCAACCATAGCTTTTTTCCCATTGTCCGCCATACCTCCTACCTTTGTCCCCTCCCTCCTTCTGAGAACCCTAATCCGCCTTCTTCTTCTTCCCCAAGTGCATGCGAAGAACTTGCTTCCTTTCTTTCGTCTGACTCTACCTCCCCTTTGCCTTCGCCATGAGTTTTGTCATTGAGTCGGTTCTTCCTCCCCAACTTCTTCAACCTCGGCCCTCGGGCCTCGTTGCAGTTTCGCCAAGTCACGCACCCTCGTCTTAGTCCTGATCTTCTCCGATTTGCGCAGCTCTTCAGTCATCGAGCCTGGTGCGTCGCCGTAGAAGTAATGATATCGACCGATCGGGGTTCGACAATCATCTTGGCAGAAGCGTCGGGGTTTGAGCGCTTCTCACGACCCACTTTGAGGGACGTGACGGTGATCATTGCTTTCAACGTGGATTTGTGTACCATTAGCATGCAGCGGCGCGACACGGTGGTGACTAATCTTTACGAGTGGGGGCAGGCGTTAGTGGCTGATTGGCGGCAGCGACTGGCCCGGCCAGGACGATAAGTGGTGGGGACCGAGTGTATCGAAACCTTCTCTCTTCAGACTAGCGCCACTGATCGTCCCGCTCGCCCACTTCCCCATCTTCGCCCCTACCCGGAACGCCGATGAATTGCTACTCTACCTTCTCGCTCCCCTCCGACCTTCCAACCGTCTAGCCATCTTAGGCCAATCCCCTTCTCACTCTGGAAATTTGTCCCGCTTCGATCCCTCCTTTCAGTCCAGCCTACATCCGTAAGTAGACTGAATTCCCGACGGTCAGCGTGTGTATGCTTACCGTGAAATGCCACTGATCACGATAGTATAGTAATCGGGAGTTGGAACACTGTAACGAGATATCATTGGTGCTAGCGCAGTTGTGTCCAGAGGAGGCGGCAACCGACCACACGTTGGTGGGACTTCTGTGTGGTGAGATTGCTAAGGGCGGCCGAGCAACCGTCGCCTACGAACTCGTCGCGTTTCTATCTCACGTCGATGATATGCCAACGGATGTCATCTTTTTCAATCTGAGCGATCCAGGCCAGGTTGAACCTGTGACTTTGGAGAGGAAGTTGACGCCAACCGTAATCTGGGCGAATTGCACGAAGGACTTTTGTCAGTACTCGACCGATCACGACCCCACGGCTTGGTGCTTTCTAGATCTTAACGACCTCGCGTCGGATACCTCCGACTTTGACTAGTTATGGAAGGCTCGTCAGGAGAACGGGGAAGTACCGTCGGACGATGACCCGGGTCGCATAGCCATCACGGGGCTGTCAGAAGAAGAAGAGTCGGAAGCCAGATCGACGTCGAAGGAAGAAGAAGAGGCATCCGCACCTGAGCCCCGGGGGGCTCCTCCAGCTCGAGCGTCATCTGCCATTCGGGGAGGATCCGCTCTGAATCCCGAAGTTCCCTCGGACGCCGCCAGTTGACACGATGGCACAACAACCTCCCGCCGGCGCCGCCGATCCCGCTCACCATCTCCCTTGTCCGCCCCCTCCGCGCTTCGTTCCCGTCCTCCTCCCGGCTCGGACGTTCCGTCCTCATCCCGTCTTCCACCGCCCCTTGATTACCTCTCTTTCTCCCCTCTCCCCCACATTGAATTCCCCCTAAATTACCGTATCTTCGCTAATCAACTGTTTTGTCATCATTTCGTCGCGGGACCTCTGTGTACAGTCTTTCCCCATCATTCTCCCTCCTTCCCTCTCAATATCCTCCTTTTCAGTATCGCTTGGAGACAATACAACCATATGGAGTTGTATTGTATTATCTTCACGACCTTTCCTACTATGGAAGATTACGAGTCCCTATGGGACAATGTCCTCTGTACCATCCCCTCTTTGCATCCTGACTACCTTTTATCCCTATCCCGGCCCAATCATCGATTCCCTCGTGCGCCGGATCGTCCACTTCATTGACCTTGGTGATGAAGCTGCGGATTACTTCCCTCCGCTCCCACCCGAATGATCGCGACCCCTCCACCACCCTCTCCTTGTCGACTATGGTCGGGGGAACTTCCAATGATGCAGCCGAACCAGTGAAGATATGGAGGACCATGATAGCGTCACCTGGACGACCTCCGCTCAGCAAGCAGCATGGAGTTGCTGATGACAAGGCTGGATATGTGGGGTTCTAGCAGCACGAGCCAGCAGACTCGCGAAGATATTGCAATTGATGTTGGCGTCAACATGAACTCTGACTCAATCATCTATGCTGATGTGGACGGTCTCTCTCTTGATAAGCTGGGTTCCTCCTTCATCCTCTCGCCCCCTTCTTCCTCCTCCACTATGTAAACTAGTTTTTCTGCATGCAATCGGGAAATCGCATAATTTTGGAACCCCCTGAGCCTCACATATGTGACGTACGAGCTTCTGAGCGTGCGCCATCTTCCAGACCCCTTTGTCTCTCTTTTTCTTTTCGAATTTTGTTCAGGACAACAAGGACCCTCTCTGTTTTCTTTTTTTTAAAGGTGCTTTGCTGAGACCCAGGTTTTCAGTCTCATTGATTGTTGAAATTCCGTTTTCATAATTTGGGAAATGCATGGGAATTACGTGCGCTTTAGTAAGCGCGTTAGGAATTTGGCTCGACAGTTGGAAATTTCGAAATGAACGGAACCCGACGTGTCCCTTATGTGCGTGAATGTTCTCGACCACGTCGTGGAAAACTCTGAGAATTTGGTGAGAATACGAATGGATGTAGGATTGTCTTTTTCCCGCGCCTACTTTACGCGCGGATATGGTGATTTCAATTTTTGAATTAGCATAGGTCTTAGGAATCTGTAACTGTTTTAGTGCCTCTTTTTGCATTTGTGATCGGCGCCTACGTAGCACCGTGTTTGCGTTCGGAGGCGAACGCGAACATGTTCGCCCGAACGCCAACAATTGCCCAAAACCCTTCGAACGCAAACATTAAAAAAAAAAAAAAAAACATTCTCAGAAAAATCTGAAAACAATATATGTTATGTAAAATAACAATACAAGCAACTTTTGCCAAGGAGTCATGTTCCATTTCGTAGCCAGTCATGAGTTAAAGATCAAAAACCGAAAAAAAACAAATTGTTTTTTTTTTTTTTTACGAAAAAAAATTATGTTCGCCCGAACATGTTCGCGAGCTGTTCGCACAACCGCGCGAACACGTTCGCCGTGCTACGCAGATCGACGCCATGCAAGCGAGCTTCCCCCTGTCTTCTCCCCTCGCCATCTTCGAGGCTCCTTTCGCACCCACGCTCACTCTCCCTCTATAACCGTTTTTCCCACTCTCTCTCTCTCACCCCGCGCACCTTTTCACTTTCTTGATCATCTGAATCTTGGACCCATTTCGCGCTATCCTGCGCACCCTTCTTCCTCCCACTCTAAGTCCTATGCCCAAGAACCCGATCAGTCCTCTCTTCACCCTGATTAGCCAAGGAGAAGCGTCGTGTAAGAGGAAACTCCTACTACGGGACGACTCGGATTGGCTACGATCGGACTCAGAAGGATCAACATGGCTTTCCCTGAGCGATTATCCCCAAGTCCTCCCTCACCCTTCCCTGCCCCAATCTTCATCCTCCCTCACCCTTCCCTGCCCAAATCTTCATCCTCCCTCATATCTTCCTCCCTCCCCTCAACTATAAATTTTGCAGGCGCACCCGCAAATCTCTATCTCAACTCGTCTGCCAGCTTCCGGGAAGCAGTGGCTAGGTGGTACGTGTGGAGTGCGAGTCGAAAAGTCCCGACAGGCTGACTGTAGTCTGGCCGGCGGTGCGTCTGATCGCCACGGCGGACTATGGAATCCGGGCAAACCGTGCAGAGACTAAGTCGACAGGGTGACGATCGCAGTGGTGGAAACTGGCATGTGACGGTCGGGATCGTCAGTGCATGCACGGGGAAAGTGATGAGAGGTGAATGGATGAATGGACCGGGGGGCCATAGTTGAGCTTCACGGCGGATGCGCCTCCTTGTCTCGAATCTATTCTTTGGGTGTGAGTTCAAATCGACAGCCGTTAAGCCGGAAACTCTTTTTCCTCATCGGATCTTGGAGTGATTTTCATCTATCTTGTCTGCCCTACGTCTTTCCCTCCCTACCTCCTCTCTCTCCCTCTATGACATGAACGGTTATGGATGCTTGCCGATCTATTGCACACGAGGAATGAGATGGTTGTTTTGGCTGACGCTTAATTAGTCACGGGGATAACGGGGCAGGGGTGCAGAGCACACGGAGAATTGAGTGATGTGTGGCTGCCATTTTCGCACCTTCTTTGATGAATGCCTGTGGGAAATGAATGAGAGTGCTTGGATGATGAGACAATTGCCTAGTGGACTTGTCTCCGACTAGATCGTAGGATCGTTGTGATTGATATGTGGGATGCATGCTAGATAGGATTTCACTATTGCCATGTAGACCGATTGTCCCAAGCCGACTGGGCGCCGGCCTCCCGCATCCCCGCCACGCCCCTTCCCGTATAACGAGAAGAGGACACGTGTATGTGGGTGAGACGTACGAGAAGCCATCGCCAAGATCGGTGGAAGATACTACTTCCCTCCTGTAACTCGATGCTCTGGATTTGTCGGTGCTGGTTTTGTTATTGTGGACACACACTTTCCGCCTTATTCGTTGCTATTGCCGTTCAATGAATTACAACAGAAAAATTTCCCAGAATTAGATAATAATTCTATATTGAAATTACATTTTGAATTTCAAATTTTCATTCCATCTTTAAAAATGTCATTCCAATTTTAAAATTTTCCTTCTTACTTGAAAACTTTTCTTCCAAGAATGGGGTATCCCTTCTTATTTGAACTGTATGCTAGAGATGGAATGAAAGTCTGGACGAGTTCATGAAATATTTTAATTGGATTTTCATTCTAAGTAAAGGTTTCCAATCATAAAAAGGTTAATCCAATTCAAATTAGAAGATATTTGTTGTAGTAGAATGAAAATTTAATTACAACATTTCATAAACTCATTCAGACTTTCATTCCCTCTTTAACAAATAGATGTAGTTGGAAGGGAAAACTCATATTTAGATGGTAACTTATCAAATAAAACAAAAAATTTTAGAATTGGACGAACATTGAAATGATAATTTATAAATATGAAGGATTTTTTTTCTTTTGAATGTTTTTTCAACTTCCATTTCTCGTGGGAATTTTTCTGTTGTAATCGTCATCCCGTGGTCGGCAGTAACACCACATTGGCCTAACACTCTGTGCAGCAATTGTCACCGCTTCGAGCGTTACCAATCGAAGGGCTTTCACTACCGAGTATGAGATGAAGATGAGCATAAGGAAAGAGTCACTCGGTTAAGGTCTTCCATGTCAGACTCAGAGTTGTGTAATGAGCGGCGTCGGGACTTGACCCGGAAACAGGATATCAAGTACGTGCCCGCCCCATTCCACGCGAAAACCAAAGCGACAGCTCGATGGGAAGTTCAACGATACTTTTTGGATTGAATTTCCCCACGCCGTGAGTCTCGCACATGCCTTCTTCTCCCTCAAAACCTGCTCGGTGACAAACTCCCCCCCTTCTTACTAAGTGGGACCGACACAGGGGATCTCGGTTTTGTCCGTGTCCCCGCACTCAATTTTCCAAACAATCCTTGGCACACCCCATCTTGTTGCCTTTCCAGGGCTCTTTCCGCAATTTTAAACACTCCGAATGGAAGACAGCACAAGGCGTGAGGTTGAGTGTCACAATCGTGCGAACGTGCGCTAACGGAGCGGCGATAGCGGCGGTGGCGGCGCCCGGTCGTCGGTGGCGGCTGAGTAAGACGCAACGGTGGGGCATGTAGACGTTGATGCTCTTCCACGAGGCGCCTACCCTGCCAGGCATCATAGCTGTGTGAGAGCTATGGCGATAGTGCCCTGGCATAGCCTAGCCCTTGAGTGGGTAGGGAGTGCCTTGCACTCTTACGCCAAGGCACCCTGGCAGCTCTCCGCACCTGACCTCCACACCAACCTTCAGACCTGATAAGATCTCGACAGCAGAGGAGCCGTCCTCCCCTCAAGCGTTTTGTTGGAAAGGAGGGGCTCCTTTCTGACCATCCAAAGGTCGTGCGCTGTGCTTTCATGACACGTCATCTGGGCTGCCTTGATTATTAGGGAAAGCACGGCAGGCGGAGCGGCGCATCTGGACGCAGTGGGAGAGCGTGCGGCTACGGTGGCAGCACTTTGGCATGTCCAAGGGCTCCAGCAAGTCTCGTCTGATCAATCTACATCACAAGGCAGTCTGAAAGGATGGAATAAAGCACCTTGCGTCATGGTACTAGCAGGAATGGCGCCGTGTTGCACCCAGATAGGTGTTTAATTTAGTAATGAAACAACGGCGGACGCGGCATGTTTTGAGTTCCTAAAGGCACGAAAAACAGGCATCGGCGTCTATGTCAAGGCCTGAGTTCGAAAAGGCGTTCGTAACTCAGGCCGGCGGTGGTGTTAGGGCGGAGGTTTCATTAAGGCGGTTGTGTTTTTTTTTTTTTTTTTTTTTTTTTTTTTTTTTTTTTGTTTGGTCGCGCCAAACCGGGCCGCGGAAAAAAAAAAAAAAAAAAATTTTTTTTTTTTTTTTTTTTTTTTTTTTAATTTATTTAAATCGATTTTTGTTTTTCATTTTTCAAACATCTCAAACGAAGTCGGATTCCAAAATAAAAAATATATGATTGCAGGGTTTTTCAAGCCCTACAACATTTTATTTTTTATTTTTCTTTTTAATATTTTTTAGGGGTATAAAAAAATATTAAAAAACAGGCCGCGAAGAGGGCCTCATTGGTCGCGGCCGCAGCCGACTTTTTCGGTCGCGGTGACCGAATTGCCGGCAGCCTAGGCTGAGGGTGTCAAGTAGTCTGGTGGAGCTGGTCGACGTGGAGCCGTTGCCATTCGCAGACGAAGTCGAGTGGGAGTTGCATCAAGCGTTGTATCGATCGGTGGTGTTGGGCATGTTCTGGTTCTACGTCTAGCACGAAAACCACAATGTCGGTGAGCACCTGCTTGTGTACTACGTGATTGTGAAACCCAAGCCGGAGTTGAAGCAGGGAACAGTGGTGTTATACCCGTTCGGGAAGATCGGAACGGACAAGCCCGGACTGTTGGAGCTCATCCATATTCAGTTGTTGTCCATTGAGCAGGTGATCACCGCTTTTCTGTCAAGGTCCTTAGTCAGGGTTGTCACCCGAGGACCCCCGGGGGCAAAGCCGGGGCCGAGATTTCACCCCCGGATCCCCTCCCGCGGGGGCGATGACCCCTGGTCCCCGCTGAAGACCCCCACGCCCGCCCGACCCCCGGCACCCCCGCGGGACCTCATCCCCAACACCCAGCACCCCGGCCCCGACCCCGGGACCCCCGACGACCTCGGCCCCGGACCCCCGGTCCCCACACCCTCCCGGCCCCGGCACCCAGGCCCCGCACTCCCGG